>BQKN01000503.1:102169-130639 GCA_022839385.1 Asparagus kiusianus | reverse complement strand
TATATATATATATATGCAAACCCGAAATAAACTCGTTTGATCCGAACCAGGAAACCTAGTCTGACTAGAAAAATAACCTTCGGAATTTTGACAATAACTTTTGCGTTCGACCTCGGAATGAGGTGATATAAGATTTTTGGAAAGCTGTTGAAAAGACCTATAACTTTAGTCTTTTGAGTTTTCCCAGATTCTAAGTACATCGTTTTGTAAAATCTATAAACTCTTAACTGGTCATTTTTTCTAGATTTTTCTCGTGCATGTTTTGTGCGTTTGCACTCATATATTCATATATATGTATCAGATTGATCTCAAATCAATTCTTAGCGTACTCAAATATCAATAAACATTATTTATCACAATATAATATATTTATTATTATATCTCACAACATTCAGTAGTACGGGGTTTTACAAAAACGTCACTTAACGCCTCAGCCCGATTAGCCCCGAGCCCCGACCCATTAGCCCATGGCCCACAGCCCACGAGAACTTATGAGTGATTAATTCAAATAAAATACTTCTCGGCTTGTCATTGACAAGCCTCGAATAAGAGACTTTTTGAAACACCAAAACATAAACTTTTAACTAGGCTACTAAGCATTTATGAAAAGTACTTGTAGTTAATATATATATAGTTTGAAAACTCATTTTGGAAAGCGGTTTTGACCAAAACGATCTAACGCTCTCTTCTTCTCCCACGGACGTAGTACTTTGTCGAACCACATAAATCTCGTATTTTGTTGTGTTTGCTCTTTGTTTGTTTTCCCGTTCTTGTGTTTTTGCCTTAAAGTTATCTGCACCAACCGCTAGAAGTCGCCGCAATTAGCATCACTGCGATATCGAATGTGAAGGAGATCTCGAAAGTGTAGTATTTTTATTGAGATTTTCCATAACATTTTCCGTGCAATTCCAAAGGTACTAGCATTTGTCTACAGTTTTCTTTTAAACACAAGATAAAATCTTGATTGCAGGAGTTCATGTCAAGAGAGAAGTCCCGAGCTTAATTTAGCACCGGCACACTCAAGAGGAATCAGGAGGTGCCTATACAGTTTTCTCCTGTACTCACATTTTCACACCGCCATCCAATTAAAGGTTACAACACAATATGAATACAAGCCGCAAACACATCCAAAGCAAAACCCATTCAGAGACCACGCAGTACAAGAAATTCAGTTGCAGTTATCCTCTTTCTCAATGAGGACAAGAGCCGTTATAGCAAAGGAATTAAAGCCTCTTTCTGCACCCCCAATAGCATAGTGACCCCAATCACTAGCGTGCATGGTGCGTCAAGTTGAAGCCTCCTAAAACTAACTCCCTAAAGTTTCATATTAACCGGTAAAGTTCCAGCTCTCCTTTCCCCCTCTCTTAAGAAATCGGCTATGCATTCAAATTATATTTCTTAAGACTCGAGCACCTTGCTTGAATCAAGCGCAAGATCAGAACAAATATTTGAATATACCCCATGCTTCATTTCTAGTCAATAATTGTTCCTTTGAAGCAACATTAACTAATCTTTTCCCTCCTATAAAAACCTACCTCAACAGTCCCCTTCAACCTCAGTCAAAATGAAGAAGACAATTTTCTTTGTAGCTACACTAGTAGTACTAGCTTTGGCGACGGTAGAGAGCATTCCTTTCACCGAGAAGGATCTCTCTTCAGAGAAGAGCCTTTGGGATTTATACGAGAGATGGAGAAGCCACCACACGGTGACTAGAGACCTCGATGAGAAGCACAAGAGGTTCTGTGTGTTTAAGGAGAATGTGAAGTTCATACATGAGTTCAACCAGAAGGATAAACCATACAAGTTGAGGCTCAACAAATTTGGAGACATGACCAAAGATGAGTTTAGAAGGACATTTGCGGGGTCTAGAATTAGCCACCATAGGATGCTACGGGGTAGTCCTCGTGGCAATGGAGGATTCATGCATGAGAATGTCACGGATCTGCCAGCATCTGTGGACTGGAGGCAGAAGGGTGCAGTTACTGCTGTTAAGGATCAAGGCCAATGCGGTAAGAAATTTAAAAATATTTATGAAAAATAAATAAATTCTTATATTGATTTGTTTATGCAATTTTTGGCAATATATGTAGGAAGTTGTTGGGCATTCTCTACTGTTGTGTCTGTGGAGGGCATAAATCAGATCAAGACCAGCAATCTTGTTTCCTTATCAGAGCAAGAGCTTGTGGATTGTGACAATGGCGATAACAACGGTTGTGATGGTGGTCTAATGGACAATGCATTCGATTTCATCAAGAAAAATGGAGGAATAACTACTGAGAAAGACTATCCTTATATTGCTACAGAACGAAAATGTGATGCTACTAAGGTAGCTGAAATCTTTGATATTATGATCAATTTATACGACATTTCTTAATTTTTGACTACTTATACAAAAATGTGCAGGAGAATTCCCAACACATAGTTGTGATTGATGGACATGAGGACATTCCTGAGAACGATGAAGAAGCTCTGATGAAAGCAGTAGCGAACCAGCCTGTATCAGTGGCCATAGAGGCAAGTGGCTCGGCCTTCCAGTTCTATTCTGAGGTATGTAATTCTGAAAACGGTCCCTTCGAAAATATAATAACGAACAATGTGAAACTTGGTTTGACTTGGATTTCTATTCTGATTACAGGGTGTTTTCACAGGCAATTGTGGCACAGAGTTGGACCATGGAGTCGCTGTAGTTGGTTATGGAACAACTGAAGATGGTACTAAATATTGGATCGTGAAAAATTCCTGGGGAGCAGACTGGGGCGAGAATGGATATATCAGGATGGAGAGAGGGATGTCGGTGTCTGCGGGCTTGTGTGGGATCGCTATGGAGGCGTCATATCCGATCAAGACATCTCCTAACCCTGATCAGAAGAAGGATGCAGTACTCAAAGATGAACTCTAAGATGTTTGATTGTATTAGTTTCATACCTCAAGGATAGTAGAAGACTTGATTTATTGTGTCATGTTTGTGTTATTTTATGTTGTGTGAGGATGAATAAATTGTTTATTGACATGGTATGATGCTATACCAAATTCCAGGAGTCCGAGTTCAAACATCATCTGTTTCAAATTTAAAATATATTTATTTATCCCACTTTTGACATAGTATATTACCTCAAAATCAACAGTTTAAACTTTTAGATAAAGTTGTTTTGGACATGTGTATTATACAGACAGTGGCTTTTCAATCTAGACCCAGATACAGATACATATAGAAATCTATCTACACTTGTCATAGGTATAGTCAACTTGACATATCACAGTAACTCAGTACACATCACATATTGGATCTACCAGGCTAAACAAATCTTCAGGAGCAAAGTATTCCATAAGCAAGTACCAAATCGCAAACTTTATAAATTTTCATATCAGGTACAGAAATATTCAATAGGATGGATGTAATGTACTTATTCAACACATAAAAAAGCAAACATTTCCACTCGCATTAGCAAACTCCCAAGTTGGAACACTAAATTCAACCATAGCATCGAATTGGATCATTGCATCCTTTTGCAGCTGACTGCTTAAGACCTCTTCCTCCTCCTTTCTCCAAGTACTGCTGGTGATATTCCTCAGCTCTGTAGAATTTCTTCGCCGGGAGAATTTCAGTCACAATTTTCTTGCCATTCATTTCCTTTTCCTTGGCTTCTTTTGATTCCTTCGCTAATTTAGCTTGTTCTTTATTGTAGTAGTATATTCCTGATCGGTACTGTGTGCCCATGTCGTTTCCCTAATTAACCAAATAACATCAATTAGTGTATACTGTCATTCAAGCTCTGACTACCGTAATTGTAGTGCAACTTTATGGAACCAAAGAAACAAGAAGAATTACATTTTGTTTTCCTAGAAACTCTAGGTGCTAGAAGTTACATAAGCAAATCAAAATTAATTCAATGCCTACACAATTATAAGGTTTCCAGTTTCTACTGCAAGGTTAAGGAAACTTTATCACATCAAAGTATTTGTTTCATTGAAATAATAGCCTTTTTCTTATCAGGAAAGCCAAATAGAAGAGAATGCATGATCTTCACCAGTATCTAAATTCTCTAGTTATAAATCAAATAAGCTTCCATTACTTTAAACTTAATATCATTTTTCCACGTTGCCAGTCCAAATCTAATTATTTAAAATAAAAATATAAAAACTTTTCGAGTGCATCATGTTTTACTAGGCTCAATAAATGCATCAAGAATTTAGATAATGGAGAGAACAACTCTCATATTACAATTGTAATCGGATTCTCCCTGGAAAACCTACAACTTCAAAACATACAATTTCCTATTTTTGACTAGTATATCTCATACCATCCAAAGCTACTTGCCCCATCAAGAATTATAATAACAATAACAATTAGGCAAAGGGCTCTCTAGCAAATCCTCAGTTGCTACAAATATTGTTAGTATGCTGAGATTTCTTACAAAAGGTATTAAACAATGGACTCGAGAAGTTTTATAGTGTAAGTCACTAAGTCTCTAAGAAAAAGCTTCTTGATAAGTTATTAGGTCAGGATGTTGCTGAAGAAGAAAGGGATTTATTTGATTTTGAACATACTAGAAGAGAGGACGCATCTGTTGATTTGTATAGAATTCTGCAACAACAATAAGTTCTCTGGAAGCAAAGAGCTAAAACTCACTAGCTTAAAGAGGGAGAGTTGGATACAGCCTACTTTCATAAAATAGCCAAAGGCAGAAAAAGAAATAACAATATTCATTTCATTCATATTAATGGAATGGAGATTAGTTCTCTAGAGGGTATTGCTAATGCCTTCTATTGACATTATAAGACTATTTTTGGCTATAAGAGTCCTTCATAGGATTGATTTTACTTGGGAGAGGACATCACGGCAATGTGTTTGGGGGCTGCATCCTTAGAAATTTATTATACTCTGGCTAATATTAAAGATGTTGTATTTAGTACGAATGGAGATAAATCCCCTGGTCCAGATGGATTCTCTGCCTTATTTTTTTCAAGAGTTCTGGGAGGTTGCTCAACATGATATCTTCAATCTTTTCACTGAATTTTTTGAAGGGAATTTGGATATTGTTAGGTTTAATTATGCTCATATTGTCTTAATCCCAAAAAAAGACGATGCAGAAGCAGAAGGTGTTGGGGACTCCAGGACAGTTAGTTTGTTAAATGGTATGTACAAAACTATAACCAATGTCCTTACCAATAGGCTAAATGAGAAACTTCACCTCTTAGTGGATCTGGTTCAAACTGGTTTTACCAGGGGTAGACATCTTATGGATGGGATTGCAAGTAGTGCAACTACTCAGGAAGTTATTAAAGATTATTTTCTGATAAATAAAAAAGGGGGGTGTGCTGTTTAAGCTTGATTTTGCCAAGGTCTCTGGCATGTTGGATTGGAGTTTCATTCTTGATGTGTTAAAAGGCTAAAAGGCTTTGGTGCTAGATGGATAGGAGGGATAAAACCATGTCTGTACGACGGAAAATCAGCTATAATGCTGAATGGAGTACCTGGGAAGTGGATTGTTTCTAAGGGAGGAGTTAGACAAGGGGGCCATTTTATCCCCTTTGCCGTTTGTTTTCGGGAGATGATGCCTTTACTCATATGCCACCGAGACTGACCTCATCGATGCTTTAGGGCCTGGTAATTTTCCAAGGAGGATTCGGAGCCCTCCAATATGCAGATGACACCCTTTTATTTTGTAAGGTTGACCCTAAAGCCTTGATGGTTCTTAAATTGTTGTTATATTATATAGTTATGAATTAGCATCAGACCTCAAGGTTAACTTTACTAAGAGTTCTGTGATTTTATTAGAGCATAATCTTGATGCACAACATCAAATTGCTAGGTGCATGAACTGTGTGGAGGGTTCTTCCCCTATAACATAGCCAGGAAATGTTTCTCAGTTTAGATCACACTACCAGCATACAATCAATAGGAGGAGGGAAAAGGAGAGAAAGGGTAAAGGGAAGTTAGAGGTCACAATTGCGATGCTTGAATTCCCCAAAAGTTTCAAGGGCGATTGAAATTTTACCTGGCGATTGAGAGCGGTGGGGTCATGACGCCCCCAGAAAAGAGACAGCAACGTCAAATAAGAGCAAAGACTAGGATCAAAATGGACCCTCACCACCTCCGCATGACCAGTACCACCTCCACGCACAAGACTGTAAGTTGGGTCATGGACATGGCCTTGAGAGTAGCCAACCTCGGTCTTCACGACTCCCTGAACCCGCCGGAACGCGAGCTCCACGCCCCAGAAGCAGCCGGCGGCGAATTGGGCGAGGTTAAGGTTGGGTTCTGCAGGAGGGTCTAGATCGGGGGATTGCGCTGGGCCGCTGCCGCTGGAGTCCACGGACGCCATTGTTTGTTTGTTTGTTTTTTTTTTTTTGGGAAAAATACTTCCAGCCCCCAAAAGCTTAAGGAAACATGCTTGTCACCCCCAAGACTTTGACAACAGGGATTTTACCCTCAAAAATAAAGATTCTGTTCTCTGAGCGTCAAAACACAAAACTCAAGACATTAAAATATGTGAAGACCATAATACCCTTCTCTCTCTCTTTCTTTTTTTATTAAAATATGAGGAGCATTATTTTATTATTTTCGTTTTCTCACTCTCTTTATCATGAAGTATTGAGATGATAGTTAAAATGATTGATGAGGATTATTTTATTATTTTTATTTTTTATTATTTTGGTTGTTTGTATTGGGAGATTGTTAAAGTTACGGGTTAATTGTTAAGGTTACGAATTAATTGTTAATGTTACGGGTCAATTGTTAAGGTTATGAATCCTCTCTCTCTCTCTCTCTCCTTCTTTTTTTATTAAAATATGATGAGGATTATTTTATTATTTTTGTTTTCTCTCTCTCTTTATCATGATGTACTAAGATGATAGTTGAAATGATTGATGAGGATTATTTTATTATTTTTGTTTTTTATTATTTTGGTTGTTTGTATTGGGAGATTGTTAAAGTTACGGGTTAATTGTTAAGGTTACGAATTAATTGTTAATGTTACAGGTCAATTGTTAAGGTTATGAATCATCTCTCTCTCTCTCTCTCTCTCTCTCTCTCTCTCTCTCTCTCTCTCTCTTTCTCTCTCTCTCTATCATGATGTTTGTTTTGATGATGTTTAACAAACAATTTACTTCTAATGTTGTTTGTCTAGTATTTGTGTTTTCTTATTTATTATAGACAAACAACGTTGTTGGAGGATGGATGGAATTACGTATTCACGATCATATCCAATGGAGGTTGGCGGAATTGTGGAGTGAAGCAATACAATTCAAGTTGAAGATCCAAGTTCAAGCTTCATCCGCAAGATTACCAAGTTGAGCTACAATGAAGATCAAGATCAAGCTTGGGTAACATTAGTTTAGGTTTATATTATGTGTGTTAATTCTATAAGCTTAAATATGCACACACATATATATTTGTGATTTTCTCAAATATAAGTGCTTTTATACAAAATAAGTTTTGGACTATATTTACATCATAAACATCTTTTATTATGTCTATATAAATATTTTACAAAGTTTCAAAAGTTTGTTTTAGTCAAATGTCAAAAACATGTATGTTTAGTTTTCATGTTTTGGACTAGTTTTATAAAATGATGAGTTTTCACTTTTGCAGAATGCAATTACAAAAATTCTTTTTGTAACATGTTCATTAACATGTTTATAAATATTTCCCAAAGTTTTATATTTTTTGGAATTTATTTGTTATTTTTAAAGGCACTTTAAAAATCAGATTTTCAGCATGTATAGTGCATGTGCATGTTTATAAGTCGACTTATAAACCCTGACAAGTCGACTTATGAACTCCTCTAGAAATTGCATTTTATTCTCTGCTAAGTCGACTTATAAAGCAAGGAAAGTCGACTTATAGCAAGTCGACTTATAACTTTTATAAGTCTACTTATGAAGTGTTGCACAGTTATGTATTTTCGACTAGTTTACAAAATAAATTATTTCTCTCAAATGGGAAGTGATATTTAAGAAATTCTTTTTCTAACATGTTCATATACATGTCTAGAAACTTTCCACAAAATTTTATAATTTTTGGAGTTGATTTACTATTTTTAATTGATTTTACAAAACCAGATACGCAAAATTTCAGGCTCTGCCAAAAACCTGTATTGTTTGTTAAGTCGACTTGAAGTCGACTTATAGGCTGAAAATTTGGCTGTAACGGCTAGTTATAAGTCGACTTATCACTGTAACAAGTCGACTTATAACTGTATAACGGCTAGTTTTCCAGACTCCTTGTTTTTCGGGTTTTTTGTCCTTTTGCTGGGTTTTTCTTATGTTTTGGGGTCTCCTATATATACCCCCTTATACCCAGCTCTATAATATCCAAGAGAATTTTTTAAAGAGTTTTAAAAAGGGTTTAAGCTTGTTTTAAGCTTGTTTAAGGGTTTGGTTTATGAAGAAAGTTTTACAAGAGCTTGAGGAGATTATCAATTGTATTTTGGGCATTCAATCCATCTCTCTCTCTTGATCTAGAGAAGTTTTTCTAAACTCAACTCTAGCTTTTATTTATAATTATTTGTTGATTATCATTTCTATTAAGGCTAGTTTTATATTGAGTTTAGATTTGATTTATCTCATTGTTACACACACCCACTTTGAGCTTATTGTATTTGCATACATAGTATATTAGGGTTGTGAGAGATTGTAACATTGAGTTGTGCTTAATTGAGTTCTCATCTATTGTAGAGAACAAATTTATATTTGTTACATTATGAGTGTTATAAGGTTTTCGGTGAGCTAAAAAACCGAGTGTGTTGTGAAGTTTTTGGTGAACTAGAAAACTGAGTGTGAGGAGTGAACGTTGATCGGTGAGCGTTGAAAACCGACACTGTGAGGTGTAAACGTTATTCGGGTTAGCGTAGAAAACCCGGTTGTGATAGTGGAATTCTCCCCGGGAGTGGAGACCGGAGACGTAGGATGGAAGGTCCGAACTCTGTGATCATATTGCTTGTTTGAGTTTGTCTTTGGCGTATTTGTTTTTGCATTTATCTTATATCGCTAATTGTGCATTGCTCATTTATTTCATCCACTATCTTGTTTAGATTATATACCCTTGTATTGTTTATATATCCTTGCATATATTTCTATCATATAGGATATATCTCATTGTTCATATTGTTTATCCTAGCTCATATATCTTGTTGTATTTCATACTTGCTAGGATAACTTGTTAATTAGTTTTAATTGGCATTTAAATCGGATTAGATTAGCATAAGACCCTAATCACCCCCCCTCTAGGGTCTAACAGATTCATGTAACGAGAAGTTCCCGGAAGAATGCTACAGTTAATTTTCTTAGGGATAACCCGATCATTACGAACAAAGTGATAAACACTAAACCCCCACTATGATTTCCGAACACTCTTTTGCTGAGATGAGATTCGATCACTTCGTTAGATCAATCTTCCCTCATAAAACTCCTATTGGTGTTTGACGACTCATAGTCTTCCACCATAAAATCTCCCATTGATCAGACTAATTGACGGTGAGATCACCAAAATTCCTTTCGGTTAAATCCATTTAAACTTGCGATGTATCGGTGCACTCAACATCCTCATTATTAGAATCCGGACATGGTACTCGAAATTTTAATGTCTTAATCCTTAACGAATTGTCAAAACCGTTCGTGTTAAGTTCTTATCGCTTGACACCAAGAATCCCCATTGAGTAATTGGTACAAGTCAATACTCCCACTGTGATTTGTACTCCCACTCCTACTGTTTACCTGGTCAAACCTTATTACAGTTAGAACCACAATCAAAATCCCCTCTCGATTCCTCCAATGAACGAGAGGCCCACAAATCGAGTGATCAAACATTCCTACAGTTAGGATCGTCTCAAACATCCCACTCGGTCAAACCTTCCTACAATTAGGGCAAAAACCAAAATCCCCTTTCGATTCCTCTAATGAACGAGAGGTCCACTTTCAAATCGAGTGATCAAACCTTCCTACAGTTAGGGTCACCTCAAACTCCCGCTTGGTCAAACCTTCCTATAGTTAAGGCCAAAACCACAATTCACTCTCGATAAACAAGAAATTCACCTTTAGTTCGGTAATCAAACCTTCCGACAGTTAGGATTATTTGAATCTTTTTAATTCTCGGAGTGAAGATCCCACTCCTAGTTTCACTCTTTAGATTCTCAAAGTGGAGATCTCACTTTGAGTTTCCTCTGCACTGAAGATAGAATATAAAATTCTTCCTCTTCGGTTTTGGGAGATAGAATATAAAATTTTTCCTCTCCTATTTTAGGTTCGTCTTTGCCCCAAGAGAAGACACAATATTTCAACATTATAACTTCAAAATCCGCGCCTTACACACACGGGAAATTTTATCCTGAATCCTAAGTAGGGATAAGTCAGCACCTAACACACGTTGTCAGTTTAGTCTTTCACCGATTGAAGAAGACACCAGAATCCAAGTCTGGGGAATTTTATCCCGAATCCTAAGTAAGGATAAATCAGCGCCTAACACGTGTTGTCGTTTTAGTCTTTCACCGATTAAAGAAAACACCAGAATCCAAGTCTGAGGAATTTTATCCCGAAGCCTAAGTAGGGATAAGTCAACGCCTAACACGCGTTGTCAATTTAGTGTTTTACCGATTGAAGAAGACACCAGAATTCCAGTCTGGAAAATTTTATCCCGAAGCCTAAGTAGGGATAAGTTAGCGCCTAACACTCGTTTCCGGTTAGTCTTTGACCGTAAAAAAGACAAAAGCCCATATATTCGACATTGTGGCAGGTTGTTATTAATAACACCATAATCCGTGTTTCACATGCACTAGGAATTTTATCCCGAAGCCTAAGCAGGGATAAGCCAACGCTTAACACGCGTTGCCGGTTTAGTCTTTTACCGATTAAAGAAGATACCAAAATCTTAGTCTGAGGACTTTTATCCAAAATCCTAAGTAAGGATGAGTCAGCGCCTAACACGCGTTGCCGGATAGTCTATTCCCGTGATAAAAACAAAGTCTACGTATTCAATATCGTAGCACTAAGGGAGTTAACTCCCTTAGAACAACGTTACATGCGGAACGGATTTAAACAATCCGTTTGCTAGCCCGACTCAAACGGTAGTCGGTAAAGGCACATCAAATCCGTTGATGGTAGAGGATTTGCCAAAAATCCTAAGTCTACATCTAACACACGTTACCGGGTAGTCTATTCCCGTGAGAAAGACGAAGTCTACGTATTCAATATCATAGCACTAAAAGAGTTAACTCTTTTAGCACAATGTTATGTGCAGAACGGATATAAACAATCTACATGCTAGCCCGACTCATACGGTGGTCGGTAAAGGCTAATCAAACCCGTTGATGGCTGAGAATTTGCCAAAAATTCTATAAATACGAGTCATTGACGCATCAGCTTCATTAGTTGGTCTCGTGACTTGAGCACCCAACAACTTCAGGATAAGATCCATACATACAGATGAATCAGCTTTCATAGTTGGTCCTGCAGCTCCGATATTTAGGACCGTCATGCTCCAATACCTTAAGAACTTAAACTGTGTATACTCCAGCAAACGTACGAGTATAAACTGTGTCGATGCCAGGTGACTCAAAACCATAGGTCAACGCCGCTCAACGCATAATCCTAGGTCAACGCGTTGTAATGAGAAAGTTGTCGGACGATCCGAAACCATAGGTTAACGCCGATCAACGCGTAACCCTAGGTCAATGCCAGTTAACGTGTTGTAATGAGAAAGTCATCATCGGGCAATCCGAAACCCTAGGTCAACGACGGTCAACGCATAACCCTAGGTCAATACTGGTCAACGTGTTGCAATTAAAAAGTCAACGTCGGATGATTCGAAACCCTAGGTCAATGCTAGTCAACGCGTTACAATAAAAAGTCAACGTTAGGCGATTCGAAACCTTAGGTTAACGCCGGTCAACGTGTAATCCTAGGTCAACGACAATCAACACGTTGCAATGAGAAAGTTAATGTTGGGTGATCAGAAACCCTAGGTCAACACCGGTCAACGCGTAACCCTAGGTCAACGCCAGTCAACGCGTTGCGATAAAAATCAATACGAGTCAATATATCGTGATGGAGATAGTCAGTTCAAAGTCAACTCGACGATACGAGCCAAAATCAACTCACCAATTTTGATTCAAGATTTCAACGATGGCCAGACGATAAACGCAGTGCCGGAACAGATTCGATTATTCATCAAAATACCGAACAATCTGAAAATCGAATGAGTTAAGAATCGATGCTATCTATAGGTCCTTTTACACCGATTGAAGGTTGGACCGATCATATCTAATGTATTTCAAGCTCATCTATAAAAGAAACGAGACTAAAACACTTTGGAGGGGGTATCTGTAGGCGTCAAAAATTACCTATAGGTCCTTACACGTGGCTCAAGATAGAGAGGAGACGATGAGTCACAGAATCTCATTTGATGATGACAAACATACTAAGTGAGTCGACGGGCCATACGAAGCAACGGAACTTCGGAATAACGAGAACAAGAGCTGATCGGGAGCCTGCGTTGTTTACAAAAGTTGGAGCACCCCTTGTGTCCTATTTACTCCATATATGATCCAATCATGGGAGCTTGTAGATCTCCTTGTCAGCTTTCTAACACATCTTAAACCACGTAATTTCGAGTCCGGACGATGAATTTACGGTGGAATCAAACTCGACGCGCCAAAATCAGAAAAAGCCAAACCAAGACACCCCGTGGTGTCTTGGCTTGGCCAAGACACTTATAAGTGTCTCGGCCAAGTCGAGACACTTCCAAGTGTCTCGGCTTGGCCGAGACACTCTCAAGTGCCTTGGCTTGACCAAGACACTTATAAGTGTCTCGGCCAAGACAAGATACTTCCAAGTGTCTACAACACGAAAATGCTGATTTTGGTTGTTTCGACGGTTTTTTCGATCATTAACCGTCTGGATTTGTTCCAACTGATCTGATAATGTGGTTAAGTGGTTTCAACTGAGGATAATAGGGAATCAACCGTTCTTATCCAAACACAAGGCTCCTGAAGCCTATAAATATAGCCCCAATGCCTTCATTTTTCCAGATCTGGAATTCTCGAGCGTTGGCAAAGCCCTGCCAGACTGAAGACTGAAGATGCACGAATTTCAGAAGAGAGGAGGAGATTGATCGTGTTCTTCAGTATAGGAAAAAAAAGTTCGTCAGATCTGCAGTTCCGTCTTCATCCCTTAAGATTACCCCATTACGGTAATCTTAAGAAGAGAAATTATCTCGCTGTTGCCGAGATAAGCGCTTCGGCTTCTTGATTCCTTCGCGAATCGATGAAGCCTCGGATCTGATCTGATTGCCAGGTGGTCCACGGATATTGACGTTCCCATCACCGGCCAAATTGTATCAAGCAAATATAGGTTGTCATAAGTACTCAAGTAATTGGTTCCTACAACATTTGAATTAAAAGATAAACTGAATTGACTATTTCCAAATGACAATGATAACCTGATTTGTCCAATACAGAAACATAAAGCAAATTCCGTCTAAAAGACGGTACTATAAAAGTATCTTTTAAGTCTAAATATGAACCAGTTTCTAATAGCAACCTAAAGTGCCCGATTGCTTCCACGTCTACCGATTGTCTGTCGCGCACAAAGATGTATATTTCAACATCACTTAGCTTTTGGTAGCTCAGGCAGTCCTATATAGAAACACTTATGTGAGTAGTAGCATCCGAGTCTATCCACCAAGTGTTTCTAGGTACTGAAGCTAAATTAACCTCAGAACAGACCAAAGTAAGGAACATACCCTTCTTAACACGCCAGGCATGATATTTGATACAGTCCTTCTTTACGTATCCAGATTTTTTGCAGAAGAAATAACCCTAATCATCATTATGTTGTTTCTTCTGAACAGGACCCTTAACAGCTTCATTATCATTCTCTCTTTTCTTACCCTTATCCTTAGAGGCATAAGCCACATGATGACTTTCTGTCTTATCTTGCTTCAACCTGTCTTCTTCTTGCACACAGTATAAAATAAGCTCATTTAGAGTCTATTTCTCCTTTTGATAGTTATAACTGACCTTAAACTGATTAAATTATGCAGGAAGAGATAGGAGAATCAGATGCACAAGTAACTCATCACAAAGATCGAGTTTAAGTACCTTAAGTTTTAAAGAAATATGAGACATTTCTATAATGTACTCCCTGATATTTCCTTTGCCCTTATATTTCATCGAAATCAAGCATGCTAAAAGCGTGCTTGCTTCTACCTTATCATTTTTCACAAAATGTTTCTCAAATTCGGTAAGGAAATCTTTAGCCTGAGTAATCCCTTCGGATTCTATGCCCCTGAAGGCTTCCGGAACGCCGCGCTTAATGATCATAAGACTCATGCGATTTGAACGCTCTCATTTCTCATGCTCTTTCTTAATATCAGGAGTGCTATCCGTATTGAGAGGTTGAGATTGTTCAGTTCTTAATGCAATGTCTTGATCCATGCAGCCAAGAACAAATAAAACATTCTCTTTCCAAACCTTAAAATTAGTCCCATTGAGCATAGGAATTGAGTTGATGTTAACAGAAATTATTACAGCAGATACATTAGCTGAAATGAACAAAAGATACTCACATT
This sequence comes from Asparagus kiusianus, assembly GCA_022839385.1. Lineage (NCBI taxonomy): Eukaryota > Viridiplantae > Streptophyta > Magnoliopsida > Asparagales > Asparagaceae > Asparagus > Asparagus kiusianus. Next base: position 116,073 of record BQKN01000503.1, on the reverse strand, counting down.
ATTAACCATAATTAGTAATCAATAAAATTCAAATAATGTCAAATCCCATCTCAAGATATCTGGCACAACATTAATATCAAGTCTTTGGATAGTAATATTAATTTGTAAGTGATACATTGTCACAATGATTAAACATTGATAATAACTCATGTCAAATAATAAAACTATCTTTGGATCGATTTATTATTCACATGTAAACCTTATAATTATTACACGTTTATCATCACAGATATGTATGCAGTCTAAATAAATATTAACCTTTCTTTGGACCGATTAAATATTTTTACGAAAACATATACACAGCCATCTAACATCCATCATGAACAATTTAAATAAGAGAGGTTATTTTGGTAACTTCTTGATTCAATTAATCATTTGGAATGAGAGACAACTTTAATATCTTAGTATTATATTATTTGAATTAAATAATTGATTAACTACCAAATTTAATTCAAATTAAATAATTTAATTTAAATTCAATAAATTTCCATAGCTTAAATAGGGCCTCATGACTTAATTAATTAATTTAAGCATACAAAAATGAGCCCATAACTTAATAAGGCCCACAAGATAGGATACTGATAGAATCAATTAATTCATAGCTTGAATAATTGCTGGCCCAACTACAGGCCCATAACCAATAACAAAACCTTATTTTGTTAAAGGACCAAAAAATAACTTAGTTGTTTAAGAAAGGGCTTGAATTGTGCCCTAACTCAAAATTCACCTGAGAACGAGCACGAGGCTCACTTGAATCGAGCACGAGGCTCGCCTGAATTAAGCATGAGGCTCACCTGAGATCGAGCATGAGGCTCACTTGAACTTCGAAGGATTGAGGCTCTCCTGAGATCTGAACGTCGAGCTCGCCTATAACGAACGTCGACTACATCTAAGTCGAGCCGAAGCTCGCTTGTGTTGAACCCGAGGTTCACCTTATTCCGAACACGGGGTTCGGCTGAAAATCAAACACGAGGTTCGACTGAAGCAACATCGAGGTTCGTTTGATGTTCGAACACGAGGTTCAACTAAAGTTCAAGCACGAGGTTCGACTAAAGTTCGAAACGAGATTCGACTGAACTTGGAACACGAGGTTCGTCAGAAGCAAATCGAAGTTCGTTGATTAGAACCGAAGTTCGTCAGAAGCCTTCAACAAAGCTGAATCGAACACGAGGTTCGTCAGAAGCAAACCGAAGTTCGCTGAATCGAACCGAAGTTCGCTTGAAGTTCGAACCTCGAATAACCTGAAGTTCGCCTGAGAACGAGTAAGTCCTCAAGCCCTAATTTTTCATGCCCCTTAGGGTTTAGATCTAAAACGCCACTGCCGCTTAGGCTGCAGAATCGAACACCCCTTAGGGTTTCGTTCTGAAACCAGCCACCGCCACTGTCTTCATTTGACAGTAGGGCTTCCGTCAATAAAACTCCGGCGAGGAGTTGGAGAACGACGACAAACCAAAAACAATACCATTTTTCTGTTGATTTTGAACTAAATCCAGATCCGAAAAATTAATATGTTGCACACTCTTGATATGAATCTGATTCCATTTCAGATCCAAACATCCGAAAAAGGAATCAAAACCCAAAAAAAGGTGAACTTTATAGTTCATGAGGGCAACAAATCCAAAAATTGAAAAGAAAACCAAACAAAAAATAAACTTTTACTTTTCATTAGTGAACAGTTCTTAATAATCCACAAATTAAGATAAAAAACCCAATTTTAAATCTTAAACCCCTAAGAAATAATCACGGTGTGTAGGCTGTCAAAAAATCACAATGGATAGCTAATTAAAACAAGCCCCGACAATGGAAGTTACAATTAAATGACTTTCAAATCACTGCATCCGCAACTCCACAATCACCGCAAACACTATCTCATTTCTGAGATGATTGATCTTGATGGTTGCGACAACAACATGACCAATATTATATTAGCAACTATTAGAGATGCTGATGAGCAGTGGGATGATTTCAGAAATAAAAGGTTGGACTTAGTTGGTGAGTTACTTGGTAGAGAGCTGTGGGCAAATATTCGTCTGAAAGACACTATGGATGTTGATTCCCGTCAAAGCTCCTACAACGGAAGCTATAATCAAATAGTTTTTGGGTCGATAAACGAAAACTGCAAATGGAGGACTTTTTACATAGATCGAGAAGGGTTACAATTCGACGACACTTCCGACAACTTATGGAAACTCTATTCAGTAGGCTTCATAATCTACAGTGAAGGTTATAATCTGACGACTTTCACACCCCACAACAGCTAAAGCGAGGATTACAGAACAATGGTCTTTGCAACGCCTTACAGAAGAAGTCACAAGTCAACAAACTTCTTCTAAAACGCGGAAGTCATCCCCGCGTCACAATTATGGAAGTGCAGGCGACCCCCTCGTTTCCAAGTCACAAATCAAACGTGAGCGACCCTCGCGTTCGTGGGGGGTTCAACCCACACCGACCCCCGCGTCACCAAGTAGGCAACAAGCCAAAACGCGAGCGACCCTCGCGTTCATCAATGTTCAGCTAACACCCAACCTCGCGTCTCAATCCTAAGACACGAAGTTGGGTTCTGAAAGCCAGATTGGGCGTTTGACTTGTTCAAACACGAGTCGAACGGTTTCAGAACTGATTCCCCACGATCTGAGGAAATCACGCCCACGTAGGAGCGGATTTAGGGGGCAGTTACACCCCTAATCTTCCTATAAAAACTCAACAAACCCAACGAAGCAAAGGGTTGGATTTTGGCAGATTGGATTCTCAGTATCTAAACCGCACGGGTTTGGAGGCGATTCAAGATCTCAATCACTCAGGTTCGGTGATTCAACAGCAGCAGTGAAATCCTTAGAGATAAGATTTTTGAATCAATCTCAGAAGATCAAATCTGAAAGGATTCTTCAACAACAGAACAACAGCTTGATCATTAACCAAATTTTCGGTTCTAACAACTCTATCTACAGAGTTCTAACTCGTTCAGAGTTCTTAAACTCATTAAAGAGTTACGTATAAAAACTTCCCACTGAAGTTCATCGTTCCCACGAGATAAGAGACGGTCAGATCGTCAACGGAGAGCAAATTCGACGCGAGCAATCGAAGGAGGCATTCCATCGCTACCGAGAAGAACCCAGTTTTAAACAAAGGAGAGAATCAAATTCGTTCTCTTCTCTTTTGTAATCAAGTTGTAATCGGAATTAAAGGAATTCAATTCAAGTTTCTTTTATTCTCTTCCTTGCAATTTTTCCAACAAACAAAAGATGGCGACTCTGCTGGGGACTAGCTTCTCCGATGAAGAAGTGGTGGCGCAATCCGACGTCCATCTCATGGGAACTACTGTAGAAACTCTCGTCGTGGAGTTTGATCAAGCGAAATATGAGGAAGCTTTATCCTCTGGATCGCTTGGCCCCAAGGCTAAGCATGGTGTCCGCAAGATCTCCAAGGAGATCAATTCTGTTGTTGAAGTGCCAAAGAAAGCCCTCTCCTTCGGCCAGGAACTCAAACTGGCTCTGTTGGCAGAAGATCCCACATCCGCGTCAGCGAGGCATGCTTCGGGCCATAAACGTCCCCTGGAGGAGATGAGTTCCATAAGTGTCAACGACGCTGCTGCTAAGGCTTTGAAACAAGCCAAGAAGAACGCCGCTCGCCGACGGAGAAGATCCATACGACGAGCACACTTACGTGAGAGCCGAATGTTGGCTCAACGCGAAGATCGCGTTCCTGAAACTTCAGCCGAACTTAGCGTTCCCAAAACAGAACGCTCGCTTCGTGGCAATGAGCCCAATTACGAGCCTCAGCTAATTCAGCTGAAACGCGACCCCGAGTGGCGCGTTGTCTCCTCAAAACGCAACCCTCAGAAGGAAGCTGTCAAACGCGACCCTCAGGGAAGCGTTCAATCAAAACAGGACCCTCGCGGGTCTGTTTCACCAATTAAACGCGACCCCCAGGGGCACGTTCAAACAAAACAGGACCCTCGTGGGTCTGTTTCATCATTTAAACATAGGCCTCGGCCTAACGTTTACAAATCCCAACGCGACCCTCGCGTTAATCTTCAAGAACGCTACTCTGGTGCTGTTCTTCGAGAACACGATCTTCAAGAGGCCCGCCAGGTTCAGAAAGATCAGCGTGGTTTTAAAATCCACGTTCGACAAGAACCAATCTCACCTACCCAAGGGCAGGGGGTTCCATCTCCACTTCCAAGCTCGGGGAAAAGTTCCTCCCAAATTTCCGATCTGCGGGAATTATTGTCAAGAGGAAAACCAACAATACAAGCAGCTCACTCATGCCAATGTGAGAGGCTTATTGCGGCGGTTCTTTCGGAGTGCCATTGCTGCACATCCACACCTCGGCAATCTGTGTTCGATAGGTTAACAAATGTCGTTAGGCCTGCCAAACGACAACGCCGACATAGAAAGAAATCTGAGTACCCTCAGGTCACTATCAACATGATCGGCCGAGGGAAAGCTTCGCATTCCGATTCCGACGAGTCGTAAAGAAGTCACTCCCCAACTGTTAGGGAAATTTGTGACCAACTCGGAGGAGTATGTCGGAATACTCGGACTCGGACAGGAGCTATTCGCCCGGTTAACTGTCAAAAGTTAGCCAAAGGCATTACAATAAGTGATGAACATTCGGCAATAGCTGAGTCTCAATCTTCAAGCTCTGTCGGAGCACAAGGAGTTTCTGCCTACATGACGGAAAGCCCCGAGGACATAGCCAAAAGAGTGAACGAGCATCATGTCATGCTCCAGGCGCAACAGGAGACACTTTTCCAATTAAAGGATATGTTGGCCCAGCTCCTCGCTGAAAAAGGCCACAAACCTGAGTCTTCCCGGAAGACAACTTCAAAGGGAAAGCAGAAAGCGCACGAACATTCAGATCGTGAGACTCACAATCTTGAATCCTCTTCCGAAGGTGAGAGGGAGATGGAAAAAGAACTGCACCCTCAGTCCACCAAAGTGGATGATCTAGAGGCTCGTCTCAATGCAATTGCTAACAGGAGCGAGCTCCACGAAGAAGGAGTGGTGCGATCTTATCCTGTGGAATGGGATACAGCTCCCTACCCGCCAAAATTTAAGGCTCCAACCTTGCAACCGTTCGACGACACGGGATCGCCGAATCAGCACATTTACTACTTCAAATCCCAGACAGGGGATGTAGTAGCAAATGACGCCATCTTGACCCACTTATTCATCGGCACTCTTAAAGGAGTTGCTTTTGAATGGTTTATGAAATTGCCTGCTGGATCTATCCAAAAATGGGTAGATCTGGAAAGGCTATTCTTGGCCAGGTTCTTTGAGGACGACACGGAGGTTTCGGTCCCAACTCTTCTCGCCACCAAGCAAAGGAAGGGAGAGTCCATCAAAGCCTACGTGGAAAGATTCCGCAGCATGGCATTGCGATGCCCCTCAGGTATGACCCAATCAACCCTGGTTGAAACTTGCAGGCACAACCTGCAGACTCAACTCCTTGCTCAGATGGGAGTGGCGGAGTGTTGCTCCTGGAGACAACTAGTTTCACAAGGAGAACAAGCTGAAGAGATAGTGGCGAGAGTCAAAGCTGAAGAAGTGCCACAACCCAAGCCGCAGCAACAACGCAATCAGCAAAATACCCAGCGGTCTAAGGGGAAAGAGACTCTAGCAGCCGACTACACGCGAGTGCCACCACCTACCAAGCAAGGCAAGGCGCCGAATCAACAAAGAGCGCCCAAGCAGTATTCGTTCAAGGAGGAGCACGTGGATACCTTATTCCAATTGCTTCGAAAGAACAACAAGCTGCAGTTGCCTGAAATCAGGAAGCCGGATGAAGCAGGGAAAGTGGATGACCCTAACTATTGCCGTTATCACAGATTCCTTGGACATCCTACCAAAAAATGCTACGTCTTCAAAGACATCTTGCAGAATTTGGTAAATGCTAATGTGCTCACTTTGAAGCCCGAGCAGAAGACCGTGTCTACCAACTTGATAGCGGTCCAATTCGGCGACTTCCCACCGGTGACCACTGCAAATGGCGTCGTTCCCATTCGTAAGGGAGAGATGTGGCTAAAGAATGTTGACTTGCATAGTCAGAAGGACAGGAGGTTGGTACCCCTCACCACCCCAAAAGGGGAAATCATGTGGGTCCACCCTGATTTGCTTGAAGATCAACAGTGGACGAGCACCTCGTCCAGAAAGAAGGGAGGCAAGGCTAAATCTTCCAACATGATTAGCCCCTCCGTTACCAAAAATGATGACCACCTCAAACCTCTTACTGATTCAGAAGAGGAGAGGATTGTCCTGGCAGCATATCTAGGAGACAACCCTGGCACTCGGTCAGGAAAAGCCTACTTGAGTGATTACGGCCAGAATGCTCAAGAGGTGGAAGAACAGCCCCAAGACGCTGGGGGTTCTGTGCCGAAGAAGCCGGTCGACAAAGGCAAACAAAAAGAGCTCCGGTTCAATAAAAATCTTCACCAGGAACTCGGGGAGTCAAGTGCTCCCTTCCAATTCAACGTCATGGCACAGCTGGCTAACATACCGGCCAGGATTACCTTATATGAGCTCCTAAGGTTATCCAAAACTACCAAGGAAGCTCTGATTGAGGCATTGAAGAATACGGAGAGCTTCATTACGCAAGTCGCTCCAATTCCCGAAGCTTCTGAAGAACAAACTTGCCTACAATGTATGCAAGCGGCAAGAAGCCTACCCTGCATATCCTTCACTCAGGAAGATATGCAGGTCAAGCACCAACACGATAGACCCTTGTATTATACGGGGTATATCGGATCCTCCGAAATCAGCCGTGTTCAGGTTGACCCGGGCTCAGCGCTCAGCATCATGCCTTACAGGGTCATGCAGGTGTTAGGAATCCCTATACATCGACTGAACACAACTCAGACAACCATCTTCGGGTTTAACGCAAACAGCACTCGACCCCTAGGAAAGATCAAACTCAGGTGTCAAATCGGAGACCTTAAGTCGGAGGTGACTTGCTACATCATAGATGCGGACACGTCCTACAATCTTTTGTTAGGACGACCCTGGATACATGCGAACTGCATTGTCCCATCTACTCTGCATCAAGTCATGAAGTATGCCAACGACGAGGGGGAAGTTTGAACTCTGATTGCAGAGAAATACCCCTTCCGAGGAGTCGAGAATTTCCACACCGACTCCGTCTTCTATCTGGAGTCCCAGGAGAAAGAAGATGTAGACAGCGGTAACGAAGCTGACATCGAGCCAGATCCTGACGAAGACTGTCCTTGGGAATTAAACTTTGATGTAATGGGTCCAAGTGAGAGTGATAATAATGTACCGAGTGGGGGCGAGTGGTGCATTAATGAAGATTTTATTTTGGCGTACTTGTCTGATGTTCCCTCTAAAAACAAACAAATAGAGAATGATTCTAATGCAGGTACCGGCCCATGGCACGTACTGTGCGCACAGGCATCACTCACATTGCCGATTGAGTCATCCTTCGTTTCAGATGAAGAAATAGAGGATGCACAGAAGGCTTTTTTCAAAGTCCCATCCAAAAGGAAAGGGCGGAAGCCGATCTGTTTCGGGAAGGTCAAACCCATACAACTCAAACGGGGAAGTTCGGAGGAAGATGATGGAGTTCCTCAATTCCATTATCACGAACCTAACTCCCTTCGATTAATGAAACAAATAGGGTATGACTTTGACGGAAAGCAGGGTCTAAACTTCGGGAAGGGAAGGCGAACACCAATCCGAATGTCCCTAACCCCTGAGGGGAAACCCCCAGATTACTACCAAAAGACTAGAAGGGGTTTAGGATTTGTCACACCTCCCGCTGTCTCAGAAAATGAAATAAGTAATTATCTGCGTCAGGACCACTCATCCGGAACGTCTGCATACGAGTCCGATGTCAGTGTCGGACCTCTCTTTAGAAATCTGACCGTGAATATGGTTTCAATTGATCACCCAGATGAAGATGCAGGGAATGATGAAGGCTTAATGGAATCGACCAATGACCCCTGGATCAAACATCTTAACATCTTATGGGATATGCGATTCGAACAACGCGAATCACCCACTGAAGATAAAGTGGTCCAGGTTAACATGGGAGACGAACATGATCCTAAGCCCATTTTCATAGCCGAAGATTTATCATCATCCGAGGAAGAAGACCTCATATCTCTCATCCGAGAATATATAGATGTCTTTGCTTGGAATTATGAAGACATGCCTGGTCTTGACCCAAAAGTGGCCACGCATCGTCTCAATATCGATCCGGATGCAAAACCCGTTAAACAACAACAACGCCGGTTCTGTCCCGAGATCATGGAGGCAATTGAGTCTGAGGTGAAGAAGCTCATAGACTCAGGCTTTGTCAGGGAAGAACAACACCCAGACTGGGTAGCTAACATTGTTCCAGTTCCCAAGAAAAACGGTAAGGTCCGTATATGCATTGATTTCCGCGACCTTAACGCAGCTTGTCCAAAAGACGAGTTTTCGCTTCCTATTACGGATGTTATGATCGACAACACCTGCGGATACGAAAGAATGTCTTTCATGGACGGATTCTCCGGGTACAATCAAATCAAGATGCACCCGGACGACGAGAAGCATACTGCATTCAAAACACCGCTGGGGGTGTATTGCTACACAGTGATGCCCTTCGGCCTGAAAAATACAGGCGCAACTTATGAACGTGCAATGAACACTATCTTCCACGAACATCTGCGTAAAAAATAGAATGCTACGTTGATGACATAGCGGTGAAAAGCCAATGTAAGGATGATCATTTTATAGATCTGAAGACAATGTTCGATATCATGCGGACACATCAGCTGAAGATGAACCCGACAAAATCATTCCTCGGAGTATCAAGTGAAAAATTCCTGGGATTTATTGTCACATCCAAGGGAATTTCTTTAGATCCAGAAAAGGTGCGCGCTATCCAAGACATGCCGCCGCCGAAGAATCTCAAAGAACTCCGAGGTCTGCAAGGAAGGTTGGCCTACATCCGGAGATTCATATCTAATCTCTCGGGACGCTGCCAACCTTTCTCAAAGCTCATGAAGAAGGGAATATCTTTTGTGTGGGATGGGGAATGTCAAATGTCATCTCTAAGGTGAATCCCTTGAGAGTTCTGATGACGAAACCATCGTCTCTGAACTGTCGGCTTGCAAAGTGGGCCATACTCTTGTCGCAATACGACATGCAATTTATGCCTCAGAAGGCAGTCAAGGGTCAAGCATTGGCAGATTTCTTAGCCGATCACCCGGTGCCAGGGACATCTAGATTGTATGAAGAATTGCCCGACGAAGTCGCCGAAGCTTGTATTGCTCAAGAAGCCACCCCAGTGTGGAAATCATTCTTTGACGGCGCATCCAGAGCAAATCCTCATGGAGCGATTACTGCGGGAGTAGGAGTAGTGTTCGTCTCTCCTAACGGTCACATAATCCTAAGAGGATTTTCCCTAATCGAACCTTGCACCAACAATGTAGCTGAGTATAATGCTTTGCTACTAGGGATGCGACTCGTCGAAGAACTTAATATTTGGCATCTTGAGGCTTATGGTGACTCTCAGCTCATTGTAAACCAAGTCCGAGGGGAATATGAAGTACGTCATGAGGACTTACTTCCATACTACTTCACAGTGCTGAAGCAAGCTAAGCAATTCGAGGGATTCTTCATCGAATACATTCCACGAGCTCAGAACGCTTATGCAGATGCTTTGGCTTCATTGGCAACTTCGCTGGCATTACCGCCTGGTGCCGAAACGATGATCCCCATCGCAGGGCGTGAACTATACTCCTCCAAGATTCCTAAGGAGGAAAGCTCAGACAAGACATTAGCAGAGGAGGTCTGTACAACCTCCATAGAATTTGAGTCTAGAGATTGGCGATTTCCATATGTTGACTATGTCCTATACGGAATTTTACCCAATGACCCTAAGGAAGTGGCCGCCATCAAACGAAAGGCCCTCCGATTCTATTATGATGCAGTCTCTCAGACTCTGTATCGTAAATCCCATGACGGGGTTTTACTTCGATGTCTTTCTCGAAAGGAAGCAAGGGAAGCTCTTAAAGAAGCCCACGACGGAATGTACGGAGCTCATCAGCCTGGAGCTAAACTAGGAGATCGTCTCCGACGAATCGGCTATTATTGGCCGAAGATGTTTTCAGACGCGGTTGACTACGCTAAACGTTGTCACGCGTGCCAAATTCATGGGGATTTCATCCACCAAGCACCTGGGAACTTACATCCCACATCTGCGTCTTGGCCATTCGAAAAGTGGGGAATGGATATCGTGGGACCAATTTCCCCTCCGACGTCTAAGGGACACCGGTTCATCCTAGCCGTAACCGACTATTTCTCCAAATGGGCGGAGGCTATCCCATTGAAAGAAGTCAAGACTTCCAACGTGATCAAGTTCATCAAGCATCACGTCGTCTACCGTTTTGGAGTCCCGAGGCGAATAGTTCACGATAATGGGACACAGTTCGTCAGCTTTGGGTTTCAGAGATTTTGTGACAAATTCAGAATCCAAAGTGTCGCATCTACAGCATATTATCCGCCAGCAAATGGTCTTGCAGAAGCATTTAACAAAACCATTGTGAAACTTCTCAAGAAATTCGTTTCCAAAAGCCGACGTGATTGGGATGAAAGACTCGGTGAACGTTTGTGGGCCTATCGCACAACAGTGAGGACCCCTACGAGAGCTACACCATTCTCGCTGGTATATGGCTGTGAAGCCGTATTGCCACTAGAGATCCAGATTCCTTCTCTGAGAGTCGCTATCACGACGGGACTAACAGAAGAAGAAAAGCATCAACGGCGTCTGCAGGAACTTGAAACCCTAGACGACAAACGACTTCAAGCCAAGCAGCAGATCGAACTGTATCAAGCTCGGATTTCCAAAGCCTATAACAAAAAGGTTAAGGAACGAACTTTCAAGAAAGGCGATTTGGTCTTGGCCAACAGACGACCCATGGTGATGACACATAAAACCAAAGGGAAGTTCAATCCTAAATGGGAGGGGCCCTTCGTAATAGACTCAGTTTATTCGAACGGAGCATATCGCCTCATCAATCAACAAGGAGACAGGCTCATGATGCCAATTAATGGGAAATTCCTTAAGAGATATTTCCCGTAAATCATGTAGCCCCCTATACCCCAGCTAAATCAGGCTGGGGGTTGCCTATTTATAGTGTAACTCTATTTTGTATCTCGTCAAGTTAACACTACACCTCTGACGATTAAAATTTTCTAGAATTGTTTTATAAATAATAATAAAGAGAATTTCGTTTTCATATTGAGTTGACACTATGCTTTTTATTGTCTTGAATCATATTTCAACAAAAGAGATAATAACAACCAAAATGATATCATTTCCATTCAATATTGTTAATCTGAATACAAAAGTGAAAGCAATTGAAAGGAAAATGATACAAATTTATCCCTCCACTAAAAGTAGCACAAATCCTAAACATCGGGACTCATCAGTCTAAAAGATTTAAGCTTAGATTTCAGCGCTGATATATTCTCCTCGCGAGCCTTTCTGATATCTTCAGTTATCTTGCTCTTAAGCTCCTCTTCATTGGGTGTTGCTTCCGCAAGTTCTCGCCGAAGCTTATCGGCAGCAACAATCTCGTCGCAATAGCATTTGAAGAGTCCATCGCAATAACCAGCGAACCCTTTTAGAATCTCCACACCATCAGCTAGCTGATCGTTTATCTGAGGTACTTCAACACCAGCACGAGCAAGTTCTGCTACAGTATCCCGGAGACCCGCAGCGAGGTTGCCCATGTCCCTCTGTACTTGGGTATGTTCCTCACGCAGGCGAGCAAGACGAGGTTCTGTTTCGGATAAACTCTTCTGAAGAACCTCTTGTTGTTGTGCCTTCGAAGCCTTGGCCTCAGAAAGAGCCCGATCCACTTCTGGGCCTATGTCGTTACGTTGCAGCATGGAGAGGAATTCCAGCTCATATTCTAAGATAATGAGGCTCTCACGACAGTTCTCGGTCCATATTTTATCGCCCTGATGCTTGATCTTAGCCAAGCATTCCAGCAAATGAGGTTCAAAAACCTTGTAACTTACGTCCCCGAGACTGACAACGTCAATGGTCATTTGCATCCAACGTTCCAATTGTTCGATGAGCTCCCTCAGTGTCTCAGAACTTGGGGGTGGAGCGGTCGGATAAACGAAGCAGTTCGCATAATCAGTGCGAGTAGAGGTGTGCGGGGCTTCAGATAAGAATTTCTCGATCATCTCTGACATGGAGCCTAAGATATCCTCTTCCTGCCCACCGCTTGTCGTTTCTAGACTTGGAGGAGCGGCTGGAAGCGTAATATCCTCTCTGTTTTCAGGAGATGCAGCATGCGCTGATTTTATCGCGTCACCCATAAATTTGGCCTTCTTTGAATTTTTGGCTACGACAGGCAGTCATTTACGCACCCTCCTGTCATACTCGCCTTGTTCAGCAGCAGAAAGAGCCTTCTTACCCGATTTCAGAAGACGAGGTTCAGGAGCAGGCGATTCTGGAATTGGCTTTTCTTCGGGAGAGTCAGCGATCGGTGTTTCCTCTTCGATCTCCATAGGAGTTTCTTCCTTGGGAGGCTCGATGGCGGATAAATTCCTAGGAGCTTCGACAGCCCCAGATGCTTCTTGTTCGCAGGATAGATATTCTTCTACCCCCGGCAAACGAGTGCTGGAAGAACGACTCCTCGAATGATACAATTCCCGAATCTCACTTATGCAGGAGGTGTAAATATCATACCCCGTGACTTGGGAAACTTCTTCATACCAGCTGCGGAAATCGGCAACAGTGGAGCAGCCAGGCGGCGAATTGGGTAAAGTGAATTGCGCATGGGTTCCCCCGGCGGAAAAGAAGTACCATGCACGAGCTCCTTCATATAAATTCCCAATATGAGCCAATGCCGGGTTGGGATTGCCAACATAAAGCTGGTCATATCCGAATTGCCTAGCGAACCGAGAAGGCACGTAAGGCTCAATAAAGCACTTCTCCCGCAAGCGGAAGACCAGGTAGCCCAACCTGATCATAAGAAGCTAGTTGAATGTGCCTTCTTCCAAAGAAGACGAGCCCTCAAAAAGCAAGTCCAGGAAGCGGGCATCCTTCACGTCAGCTCCGTCAAAATCAGGAGCACAACAGAAAATCCGATAACTATCTTCCCGAGATAGGAGTTGTCGAGCCCTGACTATGTAAGAATATGTCCACGTGGCCGACTCTAATCTCTGTACGAAGGGAGTATAAGCATCGTCACCCTCATATACTCCTGTCATCAGTGAGGGGCAATGTAACACAAACCAGGCCACCAAATATGTGTATGGCATTAGTACACGGGGTGGGGGAGCTCTCCTAGCTTTCTTCTTGGTACCTGTAATTTTTGAGGCACTGAGAAATTCTGAGGTCAACGTCCTCAGACCATTTTGCATACAGCCAACCATAGCGGTTAGGAGACTCACAGGTCTTCCATGCGCTAATAGAGTAGCTGGGTACACAACCTCAGCTAATATAGCCTTAGCTGGTCTTGTCGGTACCACGCACCGCTTCAGCCAAATCATGAAGAAGCCTGCGAGAAGAGCCGCATCAGAAATAGGGACTGTGGCCTGGTGGTGGAAACTTTCGAACTCGATACCATCCTCAAAATCATCTTCCATATGCTCTGTTGTGTAGGTGGCATTAGAAGCCTTAATCCGAGCTTTGGCCATCTTGGGAGAGATGGCTGCAACACGAGAGACGGCTGCCTCTTTTCGGTTTAAGTTCTGAAAGAGATATTCTGCCCACGTGGTATGCATGATGCCTCCCCCACGCGTCCCACAGACTTGAGCACATATGTGAAAGTGGCACATCAACTCCTAGAAAGTAGCATAAATTTCTGGGTGCGCCAACCTCAACTGAGAAAGCTCTTCGGTAGTGGGGATGAACTCTTCGTAGGGTGTTTTCCCAAGTGG
>BQKN01000503.1:65985-92169 GCA_022839385.1 Asparagus kiusianus | reverse complement strand
TGGACTTCTTCCAAAGTGCTGGCCGATAATCGGGACACTAAGCCCCCTTTACTGGTCAAGTTCTGGAATAAATATTCCGCCCAAGACACTTGTTTAATGCTGCTTCCGCGGGCCCCCGTCAGCTACATACAGATGTGGAAGTGACACATGACTTCCCATAAAGTGGCATAAATTTCGGGGCTGGCCTTATTTAAAAGTTGGAGTTCCGCCGATCCCGGAACAAATTCTTCATACGACAAATCTCCAAGAAGAAGACCCGAGACTTCGTGCATCTCGTGAAGAGCGAAGCCTAACTCCCCCATAGGAGTGAAGAAAGTGCAAGTATCAGGGTTATACTTCTCCAGTATAGAGAAGAAGTGAAAGTGGCTCTGGACAATTCCAAACTTGGTGGCTCGCACAGGGACTTTCAAACCAGCCTGGGAGAGGGGCACATCCAATTCGTCCAAAACGAACTTGGTCATCCGGGTCCACCACCCTGTCACTGGAGAATGAACCTAGCCAGGAGTTCTGAATCCTTGTGCGGGAAACTCCCCTCTCTTCTCCACAAATCTCTTAACAAAAGTCCTCGCGGGACTAGCCACTTCGCCAAGGGGATACTCCTTAGCAAATAAACCTAGTCGTAAAGCAGTCACCTGCCGGCCATAACCTACCGAGCGGACCCCGTGGAAAGTCAAAGTTCCAAGAGCAACTCCGTCTTGATCCTTAACCAAGGGCCAATCCATGTGCCTCGGGACGGATGCACACTGGAAATAAGATATGGGGAACATTCTCTCCATGTTGGGCAAGAAAAGGTTGCGGTCTCCAACTTTCCGTAGCCACTTATAGTTCCCGTCATAAGCGGTGTCGGCATCAAAGTCAACAAAGTCCCCGAAGAGGAATCCAGGTTTGACTATTGGCTTACGGTTCATGTGCTCAAACTTAGCGTCCATAACCAATATCCTAAGAGTTTCGGGAGAAGCTTGTGTGATCAATTCCGCGCGACTCTTATCCTTGTATCGGAAGACTGGGAGTTCTTGGCGCGAGTTGAATGTCATATTCATGTCCAAGCCACCTACATGTCCGAAATGGTGGCGAAAAAGAAGTGGTTCACTGGTATGACGCACTGTAAAACGAAGAAAAAATTAGTTAAGTCAAAAGCAAAGCCCAGACGCGAAGGTCGATACCTGCGTCAGCAAAGCTCAGACGCGAAGGTCGACACCCGCGTCAGACAAGCTCAGACGCGAAGGTCGAACCTCGCGTCAGAAAGTTCAGACGCGTAGGTCGACCCTCGCGTCAAGAAGCTGAGACGCGGAGGTCGAACCCCTCGTCAAAAATACCAAACGACGGAGTCGAGCCCCGCGTTATTTGAAACGAGTTTCCTCGTTGGATCCAAAGATCAAAACTTGCCGAAGCAAGTTCAACGACCACGAAGGCCATGCTTACCACCGATCAAAGGAAGCTGAGGCGGCACGTTCGCCTGAGCGGCAGCGCCGCCGGCCGGCGCTGACGGTGCAGATTCTCGAGCCGCAGCGGCATCAGATCGAGAAGAACGAGGAGCGTCCTGCTTGGGGGCCATGGATCTGAGTCGGAGAAGAAGGGGATGAAAAATTCTCGCTGGAGATCGAACGAAGTTCTTCTCTTTCGTTAGAATTTCAAGAAGAGCCGAATGACTCTGATTTGACCCTTAGCGGTCTATTTATAGACGGCTGTGACAGCCTGTCAAATCATAACAAACAGGATTCGAGGTCAGAATCCCGCCCAAACCGACCTTCGCGTTCGGGTCGGTTGAAATTCCAAAACGCTGGGCTCACCCACGCGTTCCAATTCTCAAATGCATAAGCTGTTTATGCATTGGACCATTATAATTGCAGCTTTTTAAAAGAAGAGCTAGCAGCGATCATCAAGGCGACCAAAGCCGGGAGAAATAGGCGACTCCGTAGGGGAGTCTATTGGAGAAGCACAGATACATTACAGTCAACAACATTGAAATCATCTGGCTCGATCAGACGAAGTGAGCAATCAATTCACAAGATTTTGGGGTCCAAAGTATTCCGAAAATTCGTCCCAGTCAACCGCAAACTTTCGAAAACTTTGGAGGGGGTTCTGTAGGCTATTTAAAAATCACAATGGATAGCTAATTAAAACAAGCCCCGACAATGGAAGTTACAATTAAATGACTTTCAAATCACTGCATCCGCAACTCCACAATCACCGCAAACACTACCTCATTTCTGAGATGATTGATCTTGATGGTTGCGACAACAACATGACCAATATTATATTAGCAACTATTAGAGATGCTGATGAGCAGTGGGATGATTTCAGAAATAAAAGGTTGGACTTAGTTGGTGAGTTGTTTGGTAGAGAGCTGTGGGCAAATATTCGTCTGAAAGACACTATGGATGTTGATTCCCGTCAAATCTCCTACAACGGAAGCTATAATCAAATAGTTTTCGGGTCGATAAACGAAAACTGCAAATGGAGGACTTTTCACATAGATCGAGAAGGGTTACAATTCGACGACACTTCCGACAACTGATGGAAACTCTATTCAGTAGGCTTCATAATCTACAGTGAAGGTTACAATCTGACGACTTTCACACTCTACAACAGCTAAAGCGAGGATTACAGAACAATGGTCTTTGCAACGCCTTACAGAAGAAGTCACAAGTCAACAAACTTCTTCTAAAACGCGGAAGTCATCCCCGCGTCACAATTATGGAAGTACAGGCGACCCCCGCGTTTCCAAGTCACAAATCAAACGTGAGTGACCCTCGCGTTCGTGGGGGGTTCAACCCACACCGACCCCCGCGTCACCAAGTAGGCAACAAGCCAAAACGCGAGCGACCCTCGTGTTCATCAATGTTCAGCTAACACCCAACCTCGCGTCTCAATCCTAAGACACGAAGTTGGGTTCTGAATGCCAGATTGGGCGTTTGACTTGTTCAAACACGAGTCGAACGGTTTCAGAACTGATTCCCCATGATCTGAGGAAATCACGCCCACGTAGGAGCAGATTTAGGGGGCAGTTACACCCCTAATCTTCCTATAAAAACTCAACAAACCCAACGAAGCAAAGGGTTGGATTTTGGCAGATTGGATTCTCAGTATCTAAACCGCACGGGTTTGGAGGCGATTCAAGATCTCAACCACTCAGGTTCGGTGATTCAACAGCAGCAGTGAAATCCTTGGAGATAGGATTTTTGAATCAATCTCAGAAGATCAAATCTGAAAGGATTCTTCAACAACAGAACAACAGCTTGATCATTAACCGAATTTTCGGTTCCAACAACTCTATCTACAGAGTTCTAACTCGTTCAGAGTTCTTAAACTCATTAAAGAGTTACGTATAAAAACTTTCCACAGAAGTTTATCGTTCCCACGAGATAAGAGACGGTCAGATCGTCAACGGAGAGCAAATTCGACGCGAGCAATCGAAGGAGGCATTCCATCGCTACCGAGAAGAACCCAGTTTTAAACAAAGGAGAGAATCAAATTCGTTCTCTTCTCTTTTGTAATCAAGTTGTAATCGGAATTAAAGGAATTCAATTCAAGTTTCTTTTATTCTCTTCCTTGCAATTTTTCCAACAAACACGGTGGCTCTGATATCACTTTTTGTACTTAATCGTGATTAAATCATAGAGATTAAACAATAAGAGCGGAAACTATACCTGAATCCATAAAGAATCTGAATTATGGTTTTGATGATCTTCTAATCTTAGGGTTTCTCCTTAGTATCTCTTTAGATGAGGATAAGAGAATTGAGTGTGTTAACCCTAGATTATGGACCATAGCCCCATATATATATAGGTGTTGTACATTTATAATTTGGCCCCTCATCAAATTATAAATACAACCTGGTATCTGCACATTTAACACATGATATATTTAAATACCCATTAATCCAATTTGATTGATCACTTTATGCGGGTTATCCTTAATGCTAGCAATACACACTGATATACATATGTGCCCACAAATTAGATTTAAATCCAACAAATTGAAGCTTGAATATATGATTTTTAAAGTAATATTTTAAAGAGTTTTTTATTTATTGATTGAGGGTAAAAAAAATTCTTTATAAGTTGTAAAATGATTTTAACAAATACTCATTTTCTTGAAATCAGTGTGAGGATCATATTATATGGGGTTGGTTCACTCCTTTCAGTTATTAGAATTTTATGCTATTTAAATCAAATTTCTCACTCCTTTCAGTTATTAGAATTTTATGCTATTTAAATCAAATTTCTCTTTTCTCATATATCTAAGTTTAAGATAGTTTTAAAATACAAATGTTGCATCCAACATGTAACCTCCTCCATATATCTTCAGAAAGACCCTTCCACATAGCCTCAAGACCTTTAAGTTACAACAAATTGTATATATTAATTTTACATTTTCTTCATGAGCTGAAGCATGTACATTTTTATTTTTAAGCTGTAAAATGTGCGTAGTATGCATTTTAAAAATCTCTTCTATTGTATCAAAGCTCCAGCTCCTTTTGCGATGGTTAAATGCTATCATTTATTAATTTACTATAATCAATTAACTAGCTAATTTGTTCCCCCACGAGGGAGGTACCTTTTTGACCAACAAGTTGGTAGCAAAGTTTGAATGATCAACCCCACAGTACCGCCTATATACAAACAAAATGTTTGTCCTAGATCACTTACTTTCCACGTGCAATGCTCTTTAGACACCATTGTAGAAACGACAAACACATTGACGAGGTTCAGGAAATTTGAAGCTGAGAATATTTTGAGTGATGTCCGGTCGACCACCGAGTTCGTCGCGGTCGACCGCAAACGTACACGAGTACATGGTAGTTTCTGGAGTTCTGATCGGTCGACCGCGAGGTTAGGTCCGGTCAACCGTCAAAACCTGTAATGGTTTTCTGGATTTTGTCATTTGTTGGATTTAAATCTAATTAAATCTATTTTTGGACACATATGTTATATCAGTGTGTGTTGTTATCTTTACAGTTGACCTATATAAAGTGATCAATCAGGTAATTGGGTCAATGGGTATTTAAATATGTCATGGGCTAATTGTGCAGATACCAGATTGTAATTCTAATTTAATGAGGGGTTAAATTTGAAAACTATAAGCCTATATAAAGGAGTTATGGTCCCTAATCTTTGGGTTGAGTTCTCATTCTCTTATCCCTATCTAAAGAGAAATATCAAGAGAGAACCCTCAAGATTAGAAGATCCAAAACCAAAATTTTAGATCCGTACAATGGATTCAGGTATAGCTTTCGCTTTTTTTATTTTAATCTTTATGATTTAATCACGATTAAGTATAACAAGTGGTATCAGAGCCACCGTGATTATTTTTTAGGGGTTTAAGATTTAAAATTGGGGTTTTTTATCTTAATCTATGGATTATTAAGAGCTGTTCACAAATGAATAGTAAAAGTTCTTTTTTTATTTGGTTTTTCTTTCAGTTTTTTGGATCTGTTGCACTAATGAACTGTAAAGTTCATTTCTTTTTGGTTGTCGTTGTTCACCAATTCCTCGTCGGAGATGTATCGGCGGCGGCGGTTTTCAAAAAGAAACCCTAAGGGGTATTCGTTGACTACAGCCCAAGTGGCGGTGGCGTTTCAGATCTAAACCCTAAGGGGTAGATGAAAAATTAGGGCTTAAGGACTTACCTGTTCTCAGGCGAACTTCGGGTTGTCCAAGGTTCGAACTTCAGGTGAACTTCGGTTCGATTCAGTAAACTTTGGTTTGCTTATGACGAACCTCGTGTTCGATTCAGCTTTGTCAAAGGCTTCAGACTAACTTCGGTTCTATTCCAGCGAACTTCGGTTTGCTTCAGACAAAACTCGTGTTCGAACTTCAGACGAACCTCGTATTCAAACTTCAGTCGAACCTCGTGTTCGAACTTCAAATGAACCTCGTGTTCGAAACTCCAGTCGAACCTCGTGTTCGAAGTTCTGTTGAACTTCAGTTCGAAGTTCGGTCGAACCTTGTGTTCGGTCTCAAGCGAACCTCGTGTTCGACTCAAGCGAGCTTTAGCTCGACTTAGGAGTAGTCGATGTTCGTTACAGGCGAGCTCGACCTTCGGATCTCAAGTCGAGCGAGCTTTGTGTTCGCTGCGGGTGAGCAACGATTTGGTCGAGCTTCGGCTTTGAATTTTGGGCGAGATGATGATTTGGCTTGCGGTTGGGAATATTCATGTGATTTTCAAAAGCTAGCTCTAGTTCAGGCCGAAGCCCATCAAGTTTTATGGGCCCTTTTTTAATTAAAGTTGTGGGTTATTTGAATTGTTAAAATAATTCATGAAGTTCAAGGGCCTTGTTTAATCTGGGCCTACAGTTTACTTATGTGTTGGGCCTAAACTATTCAAATAATTAAGTGAGTTAAGGCCATATTAGGTTATGGGCTCTCTTTGATATGCTTAATTTAATTAAATTAAGTTATGGGGCCCTATTTAAGCTATGAAAATTAATTTAATTTAAATTAAATTATTTAATTGGAATTAAATTTGGTAGTTAATCAATTATTTAATTCAAATAATATGAAACTAAGATATTAAAGTTGTCTCTCATTTCAAATAATTAATTAAAATAAAAAGTTACCAAAGTAACATCTCTTGTGTAAATTGTTCATGAGGGATGTTAGATAGTTATGTGTATGTTTTCGTGTAAATATTTTATCGGCCTAAAGGAAGGTTAATATTGATTTAGACTGCATACACATCTGTGATGATAAACGTGTGACAATTATATGGTTTACATGTGAATAATGAGTCGATCCAAAGATAGTTTTATTATTTGACATGAGTTATTATCAATGTTTGATCATTGCAACAAGGTATCACTTACAAATTAATATTACTGTCCAAAGACTTGATATTAATGTTGTGCCAGATATCTTGAGATAGGATTTGTCATTATTTGAATTTTATTGATTACTAATTATGGTTAATAATATAAGTATCTTTTGTTTATTTTAGCTAATACATCTGCTACAACAATTTCTGCTAACATCAACTCAATTCTCATGCTCAATGGGACTAATTTCAAGGTTTGGAAAGAAAACGTTTTAATTATTCTTGGCTGCATGGATCTAGACCTTGCATTAAGAACTGAATAACCTCAACCTCTCAATGCAGATAACATTCCTGATGTTAAGAAGGAGCATGAGAAATGGAAGCGTTCAAATCGCATGAGTCTTATGATCTTTAAACGCGGTGTTCCGGAAGCCTTCAGGGGCATAGTGAAACGCCCCTCCTCTGGGAGGTACATAAAAATTTGAGCATGACCTATCTATAATAAGAAGGGTCGACCTGCTAAATCTTTATGCACATCACAACATAGATATACTGAGAGGCGAAAAATAAAGCAGTGGAGATGCATATGCAATACCCAAGATCACGAGGTTGACAGCAGAGTCCATAGAATACCAAAATGGAAGAGAACTAAAGGGTAATACAAAATATTACAATGATAGTAGTGGCTACAACATTAATACATGTTTTATAAGTCAAAGGTACTACAAAAGTGAACATAAATTAACCCCTATTAAGATTTTCCTCTGGAGCTAATCTTCAAATTCAGGGTCTGCAATGCCCTTATCCTTGCCAGTTGTATGACCTACGAGTGGATTCAGAAACAATAGGGGTGAGTCTAAGGCCCGATAGGTAACCATAAAAATCTTGGGTACAATCCAAGGGAACGAATGAAAATGATAGACATAGATATCAAATTTGAACAACGGGGTCTCAACATTAAGTTGCCATTCTTATATCGTAATCATTGACCGAAGTGAAATAACATGTAAAGATAAATAATCAAGGTCTAATATTCAGGATTCCAAACTCCTCAATCATGGGATAATCAATAAACCACGCATGTCTTTATACACCCACCGGTGATCGTCCTCACACAGGGCATTGTCCCACCGGGATACTATAACATTACCACCCACCAGTGAAGCTTACTTCACACAGGGCATAATCCATGAATATAGACAATCAATCATCAACGAAGAGATGAATACTATCATTATCAATAGTTGAACCATCGAATCAATTCGAATTGTTGCAATGAAATCATTCAAGGATATCGAAGGTATAAAACTGAAATAAACAACATTAGGATAGCAATAATTAACCAATCAACAACGAGCCCATGCATGAGGTGAATCAAATAGGAATATAATGAAAATGATAAGATATACAATTAGCATGGGAAACTAACTCGCAGGAACTTCAAGAAAGTAATCAATTGAACTCTCAAAGACTTGAGAGGAAACAATAAAAGGTTACCTACCGATTATGCCGGGATCCTCTCGGCCAACGAATGAATCCAAGATTCTCTGTCCTATATATACATGTATACCCACATGAGATTCTAGACACTATGTCTTTTAAAACTTTAACTTAAAACTTATATCATGGTATAAGCTACACCCAAGATGATTGCATCTAATATCTTTAATATGCACAGCAACATAAGTAGTGTACATGCAGCAGATTTAGGTGAATAGATGGTACAACAATTGATGTCCAAAATGCATGAAACTAGTCCCAAATGACTCCATTATGAGTCTAATTTCAGAATATAAAACTTTTACATCAATGCATGGTGTATAGTAAGAGTTATGCTCTCAGCAAACTACACATATCAAAACTATAGCAGAAAAACATAGGTTGCTATCTGAAATGAATAATTCACTTTGGGTATTTAACACTACACAAATGAGCTCATATTTGGTATATAAGTGATATGATGGGTTAGATTCCAAGTCCAATTAGTTTCATCAAACTTTCAATTTTATAATGCATGTTACATGCAAAACAACACAAGGGGGTAGACTAGAATTGCCAGTACATATACTAGGTATTAGAACTAGGTTTAGACTTACCAAACGTTACTCAAATTAATTAAAACTTTCATTAACAGAAAGACAATTGAGTCTAGTTTTAGGAATAGAAAGAATTTAATGCATGCATGGTATATGTTGAGATATATGCTCTTTACAAAGGACATAACTCAGGCAGACATTTTCAGACACATGCACTGAGTTAAACCATACTTTCAAACAAGTAAATGATCTCAGAATTAAACAAACAGGATCTCAAATGAAAGCCAAGAGAGTGTAGTTTCTATAACAGATAGAATTTTATACATGCATGATATATGTTGAGATATAAGCTCTTTACAAAGGACATAACTCAGGCAGATAGTTTCAGACACATGCACTGAGTTAAACCATACTTTCAAACTAGTAAATAATCTCAGAATTAAACAAACATGTTCTTAAATGAAAGCCAAAAGAGTGTAGTTTCTATAACAGAAAGAATTTCTTCATTTGGATTTATACAAAGAAAGTTATGATCTGTTTAGTGGTAGTGTATCTTGCTAGAAATTTCTGCACGAAATTTCTGTTTCAAGATAACATTGACATGCAAGCCCTAAAATGTTACATGCAAGACTAAAACCAAATTAAATCTTATAATATCAGTCTAATGTTCTTAACAACAACATGCAAAAGAGAATTATACCTAGTATTGAGTCTTGCTTCACTTCCTCCTCCAAAATCCTCAACTAACTCCTTTCTCCTCTCCTTCTTCTTCAATGTTTGGAGCTTACGGAATCTATTTATTTTTCTTCTTCTTTTTTTTTTTTTTGTAAGAGGAGAGGAGCTGGGGTTTGGTTGGCCAGAGGAGAGGGATGAGGGTTTGGAGAGTTTTTTTTCTTTAGAATGGCAAAATGAGAGGTGGAGGGCACATATATATAAGCCCATGTGAAGAGAAATCTTCAATTTGGCCAATGATGAGGGTTTAAAATGTAAAATACTCCCACTAACATGGCTGACCAAAATTAAACAATTATGTTAATTAGAGTGTTCAAATTAGGTATTTAATGATTTGGTTATCTCTAATTAAGGTTTAAAGCATGGTTAACTTAGGTTTACATGCTAAGTTTGTATGCATGCTATGACTTAGTTAACTAGATCACAATATGAGAATTAGCTAAGTTTAAATTTTTATATTAGAAGATTAT
This sequence comes from Asparagus kiusianus, assembly GCA_022839385.1. Taxonomy (NCBI): domain Eukaryota; kingdom Viridiplantae; phylum Streptophyta; class Magnoliopsida; order Asparagales; family Asparagaceae; genus Asparagus; species Asparagus kiusianus. The sequence continues at coordinate 82,175 of BQKN01000503.1, read as the reverse complement.
ATGAGATGCAATGAAGAAAATAATCTACTAATTTATGGATTGGTATTGGTAACGGTATCCGATCAATGCAAGGAAAAAAAATTTGGAATGTTACACATAGAATCCGAAAAGATTACTCAGGCTAAAGATTTTCTTACCGAAATTGAGAAATATTTTGTGAAAAACGATAAGGTAGAAACAAACACGCTTTTAGCTCACTTGATTTCGATAAAGTATAAGGGCAAAGGAAATATCAGGGAGTACATTATAGAAATGTCTCATATTGCTTTAAAACTTAAGGCACTTAAACTCAATCTTTGTGATGAGTTACTTGTGCATCTCATTCTCCTATCTCTTCCTGCATAATTTAATTAGTTTAAGGTTAGTTATAACTATCAAAAGGAGAAATGGGCTCTAAATGAGCTCATTTAATACTGTGTGCAAGAAGAAGACAGGTTAAAGCAAGATAAGACAGAAAGTGATCATTTGGCTTATGCCTCTAAGGATACGAGCAAGAAAAGAAAGAATGATAATGAAGATGCTAAGGGTCCTGTTCAGAAGAAATAATAAGGATGATCAGGGTTGTTTCTTATGTAAAAAATCTAGACACGTAAAGAAGGACTGTACCAAATATCACGCCTAGCGTGCTAAGAAGGGTGAGTTCCTTACTTTGGTCTGTTCTGAGGTTAATTTAGCTTCAGTGCCTAGAAACACTTGGTGGATAGACTCTGATGCTACTACTCACATAAGTATTTCTATGTAGGGCTGCTTGAGCTACCGAAAGTAAAGTGATGTTGAAAGACACATCTTTGTGGGCGATGAACAATCGATAGACGTATAAGCAATCAGGCGCTTTAGGTTGCTATTAGGAACTAGTTCATATTTGGACTTAAAAGATATTTTTATTGTACCGACTTTTAGACGGAATTTGGTTTCTGTTTCTATATTAGATAAATCAGGTTATCATTGTTCATTTGGAAATAGTCAATTCAGTTTATCTTTTAATTCAAATGTTGTGGGAACCGGTTACTTGAGTACTTATGACAACCTATATTTTCTTGATATAATTACTTCTTATAATGAATCCTAGTATGTGGAATCACCTGGTACTAAAAATAAGAAAAATTCGATGATATTATGGCATAAGCGCTTGAGTCATATCTCAAAAGGTAGAGTTGAGCGTCTTGTGTCTAAGGGCATTTTAGATTCTCTTGATTTTTCAGACTTTGACGTATGTGTTAAATGTATCAAAGGAAAACAGACCAAAGTTAAGAGATTAGGTGCTAAAAGATCTTCAGACGTCTTAGAATTGATACATGCGGATATTTGTGGGCCATTCCCTACTACATCTTAGAATGGTTAATAATATTTTATATCATTCATAGACGATTACTACGTTATTGGTACCTATATCTCATTCATAAAAAATCTGAGTCTCTGGACATGTTCAAAGCCTATAAAGCTAAAGTTGAGAATCAGCTCCATAAAAGAATTAAAACTGTTAGATCTGATCGTGGTGGTGAGTACTACGACAGATATGATGGTTCAAGTGAACAACGTTCAGGACCATTTGTTAGATACCTAGAGGAATACGGTATCGTCCCATAGTACACCATGCCGGGTTCACCTAGCATGAATGGTGTAGCTGAAAGACGAAATATGAGTCTTAAGGATATGATAAGAAGTATAATTGCTCATTCTTCTTTACTAGAGTCACTCTAGGAAGAAGCATTAAAGACAGCAGCTTACATTCTAAACAGAGTACCAAGTAAAGCAGTTGCTAAAATACCTTATGAGCTTTGGACTGGTCAAAAGCCTAGTTTAAAGCACTTACATATTTGGGGATGTCCAACTGAGGCAATGCCTTATAGACTAAATGAAAAGAATTTGGACTCCAAAACAGTTAGCAACTAATTTGTTAGGTATTCTGAATGTTCAAGGGGCTACAAGTTTTATGATCCCACACTCAGGAATATTTTTGAGATGGAAACCGTAACATTCTTTGAGGATGTTGAGTTTAGGGAGGGGGAGAAATAAGGTTAGAAAAATTACTTTTGAGAAGGAATTGGCTTCAGATCCAATCGATATAGTTACTTTTGATAATATTCAGGTTCCTATACTTGTTGTTGCTCAAGAAGTAAATCCGGAACCTCAAGATGACAATGTTGAACAACTCTTTATTCCAGAAGAATAAACTCAACAACCTCAAGAACCAGTGCCATTAAGGAGATCCATGAGAGAAAGGAGAAATGCTATTCCGGATGATTATATTGTGTTTTTCCAAGAACATAAGGATAATAATGGAATGTTGGAAGATGATCTATTCAACTTCCTTCAGGCCATAAAAAGTTCTAACTCTCAGTAGTGGATTGATGCCATGAATGAAGAGTACAAGTCTATGTAAGACAATAAGGTTTGGGAACTTATCCCATTACCAGAAGGTGCAAAACCAATTGGTTGTAAATGGATTTTTAAAACCAAGCGGGATACAAACGGTAATGTGGAGAAGTATAAGACACGTCTTGTAGCTAAAGGCTTTACTCAAAAGGAAGACATTGAGTATACAAAGACTTTCTCTCCAGTTTTATTAAAAGACTCTTTTAGAACAATCATAGCGCTTGTTGCTCATTTTGATCGTAAGTTACATGAGTTGGATGTTAAGACTACATTTCTCAATGGCAACATTGATGAGATAATATATATGGTACAATTAGAAAACTTTGTGTCAGAAGACCCGAAGAATATGGTTTGTAAATTAAGAAAATCTATCTATGGACTCAAACAAGCTCCTCGTCAATGGTATTATAAGTTTCAATAAATAATTATCTCGTTCGGTTTTAAGATGAATATTGTTGATGACTGTGTATATCACAAGTTCAGTAGGAGTAAGTATATTTTTCTGGTTCTGTATGTCGATGACATATTGCTTGCCACTAATGATATAAGCATGTTGTACGAAACTAAGAGATTTCTATCTAAGAATTTTAAGATGAAAGATCTTGGGGACGCCTCTTTTATATTAGGAATCGAGATACATAGAGATCGTTCTCGAGGTATACTTAGATTATCACAAAAGAGCTATATCGATAAAGTACTTAAAAAATTTAGTATGTAAGACTGCAGACCAGGAGACGTCCCTGTTGCTAAAGGAGACAAGTTCAGTCTCAATCAGTGCCCTAAAGGCAACCTTAAAATTTAAAAAATACAGAAGATTCCTTATGCTTCGGTTGTAGGAAGTCTAATGTATGCTCAGTTGTGTACGCGTTTGGATATTACGTACATTGTTGGAATGTTAGGCAGATACTTAAGCAACCCTGGTATGGATCATTGGATAGTAGTCAAAAGGGTTATAAGGTATTTTTAGAAAATAAAAGATTATATACTCACATACATAAAATCAGAATAGTTAGAGGTCATTGGGTATTATGATTCTGATTTTGCTGGATGTCAAGATAGAAGAAAGTCTACATCAAGCTGTATTTATATGTTAGCATGAGGAGCTATATTATGGAAAAGTGTCAAACATACACTTGTAGCTTCCTCCACTATGGCAGCAGAATTTATAGCTTACTATGAAGTATCCAATCAGGGAATATGAATGCAAAATTTTATAACAGGACTACGCATTCTGAAAAATGTGAAAAGACCACTAAGATTATATTGTGATAATAAATCTGTAGTAATATATTGCAATAATAACAGGAGCTCAACTAAGTCAAAACATATTGACATTAAGTTTCTAGTTGTGAAAGAAATGGTACAGAGTGGATAGATATTCATAGAGCATATTAGAATAAACTCCATGATAGCGATCCTCTTACTAAAGGATTGTCATCTAAGGTCTTTCATGAGCACAATGCTCATATGGGTGTGGTATTGTTTGAGGATATCATGATTTAGTGGGAGTTTGTGATTGTTGTGCTTTATGTTAGGTTGTATTGTCTGATCAGAATAAATTATTCAGTTCATACACTCTAGTATATTATGTTGAGGTTGGCCTCACTAAAGTTTAAGGTAAGACCAGTTAAAAATAGATATGTACTGATCACATTACATATAATTTTCATGCTGCACATTCATAATTGATCTATTTTGTTTGATTATATTGGTATATGTGACCATTGATGGGTTTAGTTATGATAAATATGACGAAGGACACTTTGATCCTATATTGATATACTCAATGGACGAGATTGTTTGGAAATACCCTTATTTATGATAGTAATTTTTGAGCTCATAAGGTTATATACACTTTAAGGAAATATATGGTGCCCAAGTGGGAGATTGTTGGATTTAAATCTAATTAAATCTATTTATGGGCACATATGTTATATTAGTGTGTGTTGCTATCATTACAGTTGACCCACATAAAGTGCTCAATCAGGTAATTAGGTCAATGAGTATTTAAATATGTCATGAGCTAATTGTGTAGATATCAGATTGTAATTCTAATTTAATGAGGGTCTAAATTAGAAAACTACAAGTCTATATAAAGGGGTTATGGTCCCTAATCTTAGGGTTGAGTTCTCATTCTCTTATGCCCATCTAAAGAGAAATCTCAAGAGAGAACCCTCAAGATTAGAAGATCCAAAACCAAAATTTTAGATTCGTGCAATGGATTTAGGTATTAGCTTCCGCTCTCTTTATTTTAATTTCTATGATTTAATCATGATTAAGTACAACATCGTTCTATCCGGTCGACCGCGAGCTTTGGCGCGGTCGACCGCGAGTCGGGTCTGGTCCTGCTTTAGTTTCCTGTATTGTTTGGGATTTCTATTTAATATAAATAGAAACATGATTTGTTTAGGTTTTCAGATCATATTGATTGAGTTTTGGGGTAGCTTGAAGGAGAGTTTTGAGCACAAAAAAGAGAGTTTTTTCTGAGCAATTTGCTTGAGGGTTTTGTGAGAGATTTGAGAGTTTAGTTTGAGAGATTATTTGTGAGCGTTTGAGTGATCTTGTAATCTCTATTTTTTACTCTCTTTCTTTATAGTGAAAACCTATCCCCTTCGTGCCCCATGGACGTACACAACTTGTCGAACCACGTTAAACTTCTGTGTTTGAGTTTGTACTATTATTAGTTGATTTGTGTACCTTCTATCTCGGCAAATTTATGAATCATCATAACACGCAAAGTATTCACAACAAGTGGTATCAGAGCTTTGACTACGCTTGGGCTAGGTGGAAGAGTAGATTGCTTTGGAAGCTCGTCTAGGGTTTCAGTTAGTGATAAAGATGAGATTTTTACTATTGTGGATCTCATTTCCGTCGTGTGTGGTTAAGATCTTTCAGATGCTCTTATTAGGGTTTTACTTGGAGGTATAAAGATTTCTCTTTTTTAGTTTGAATCTATTCTTTGTTTGTTCCACATTGGTTTGTTGGTGCTTTGAGAAAGATGGTCAAGAAAGAAGGAGTTGTGGAGAGTACTTCTGGCGTGAAGACCGTTCAAAGTTTGAGTATTCACTCTATGAAGATAGATGTGAAAAAATTTAACGGCACTAATAATTTTGGTTTTTGGAGATGTGAAGTCTTGGATGCACTCAACACGTAAAATTTGGAAGATACTTTAGAATTGGATCGCAAGCCAGATGATATAGAAGAGAAGGTTTGGAAGAAAGTGAATCGAATGGCGTTTGGTATTATTAGCTCTTGTTTAATACAGGATATAAAGTATGATGTGATGAATGAGACTTCTGCAAAGAAGATTTGGGAGATTATTGAAAGCAAGTATTTGACTAAGAGTGTTGAAAATCGCTTGCATTTGAAGAGAAGACTTTATCGTTTCCAGTTGAAGAAGGAAATCTCAATTAGTGATCACATGAACAACTGCACGAAGCTTCTTACGAATTTGACGAATGTGGATGTTATTATAAAGGATGAGGACAAGACATTATTGTTGTTGAGTTCCTTACCAGATGAGGAATATGAGACCTTTATTCTTACCCTAATTAATGGGAAGGCCTCTCTTTCGTATAGTGAGGTAACCACTGCTCTTGTGAATTACTAACTAAGAAAGAAAGATAAGTAGTCTACAAGTGACACAATAGCAGAGGCATTCATCGTAAGAGGGAAGAATCCAAACCGGAAGAATGAAAGTCACAGTCTAGAGTATGGCATCCTACAGTTGGTAAAGATCAGTGTGCTTGGTGTAAAGAGACTGGTCATTGGAAGAAAGTGTGTCCAAAGCTCAGTGAATGGATGAAGAACAAGCAGAAGGGAAAGGAAAAGCAACCATCATCAGAAGCAAACATCATCATATCGGACGGTAATCTTTTTGACTCATCTATTTATTCACTTTCTATCAGTAACATAGTTGACTATTTAGAGAAATCTGAGTGGATGTTGGATAGTGGTGCAACCTATCATGTGTGCCCTAAAAGAGAATGGTTCTCTAGTTTTGAGAAACTGAATAGTGGTGTGGTATACATGGGTGATAACTATGCATGCTAGATCCTTGGGATAGGTAAAATTTACATTAAGATGTTTGATGGGATGATTAGAGAGTTATATGGAGTGAGATATGTTCCTTCTTTGAGGAAGAACTTGATCTCGATTGAAGCTTTAGCTAGAGAGGGTCTGAAAGTTCATATTGAGGACATGGTTCTCGAGATTGTGAAAGACTCTTTGATTGTGATGAAGGACGTCAGGAATAATAACATATACTATTTGATTGGAAATACAGTGACAGGTGGAAAGCTGGTGATTTCTATTGATTCAACTAGACTGCAGCATTTGAGGCTTAGTCATTCTAGTATTGATTTGGAGAAAGGTGCATCGACCTGCAGTTTGAAGTCCAATGAACATTTTGATATGAGCAAGAAGACCAAGGTAAAATTTGACACCTCTATTCCCCGATCTAAGGGTATTTTCGATGGAGTTCACATAGGCATTTGGGGGTCTTCCAAGGAGGCATTATTGGGAGGTAATAAATATTTAGTTTCCTTTGTTAATGACTGTTCTAGGCATGTTTGAGTTGCAACCAAGTCCCATTTAAATGAAGTCCTAGTAGTCTATAACATGTTGAAAAAGTGTAAGAAAGACAGAAGGATGAAGGTACTCCCTTCTAATTTTAGTGAGAAGTACAACAGGGATCCGTTTCTGTATTCATGCTGAGCTCAAGACAATTGGAAACACTTCATTGGAGAGGAAATCTTAGAGTAACTAGACGGGGTGGCAAAGTTGGAGAACCGTGTCTTGCTGGGGAAGGATCAATATTTGTGGTCAAGCAATGGTTTGCAGAAGAGTTTCTGGACTGAGGCGTTGACATATTCGAGTCACCTTATTAAAAGATTGCCAACTGCTGTGATAAGAGGTAAAACTCAATTAGAAGTTTGGTCTGGGAATGTTACTTTTAATGAGGCTTTGATAAGGGAGCCAATTGACTCTTAGCAGGTAGAGAGTTTAGGACAGACTATAGATGTATCGCAGTGGGTGGAGAGTGATGCTACTTCATATTGGGTGGAGACTATTCCACATACTTCAGATCATTTTGTATTGATTGAGATTCCAGTTGGGATGACACAGATTGGAGATATTGTTGATGGTGATATAGATGATGAATTTGAGGATCAGGAACTTGATGTTCAGGATTATGATTCGATTGCAGCAAGTGTTATCAGTTGCAGATTTGTTAGTGTTGATGATCGAGATGTTGGTGAAGGATTAAAAATTCTTCTAGTTGATTGAGATCGTTTGCGACCATTTAGGTGAACTACGTGAGGCTTAATTCATTGGGCAAAAGGATACGTAAGCAGTTAGTTTTGATGTAGCCGAATTGATGGGTTGATACCGATGTTTTGGAGTTTGTCCGCATTGTTATTTGGGTTCCCGACTTGTTGTGGATTGAGCTCGTTATCGTGAATTGTTTCACTTCGTACTAGACGCAACAAGTGAGACATTTGGTTTGGTTGGTGTCGGCTCAGTTTTAGGAAATCTTCGCCGATGTGGAGAATTGTAGAAACGGTGAACACATTGATGAGGTTCAGGAAATTTGAAGCTAGGAACATTTTCAGTGATGTCCGGTCGACTGCCGAGTTCGTCGCGGTCGACCGCAAACGTTCACGAGTACATGGTAGTTTCTGGTGTTCTGGTCGGTCGACCGCGAGGTTAGGTCTGGTCGACTGCCAAACCCTATAATAGTTTTCTGGATTCTGTCGTTCTGTCCGGTCGACCGTGAGCTTTGGCACGGTCGATCGCGAGTCGGGTCTGGGCCTACTTCGGTTTCCTGCACTGTTTGGGATTTCTATTTAATATAAATAGAAACACGATTTGTTTATGTTTTCGGATCATATGGATTAAGTTTTGGGGTAGCTTGAAAGAGAGTTTTGAGCATAAAGAAGAGAGTTCTTTGTGAGCAATTTGTTTGAGGGTTTTGAGAGAGATTTGAGAGTTTAGTTTGAGAGATTATTTGCAAGCGTTTGAGTGATATTGTAATCTCTATTTTGTACTCTCTTTCTTTATAGTCAAAATTCATCCCCTTCTTGCTCCGTGGACGTAGGCAATTTGTCGAACCAAGTAAAAATTGGTTATTTGTGTCGTTATTTTGTATTGTTTAGCTTTCTCTCTCGACGTTTGTGTTTGGTTCCTCGAAGCACAACAATTGGCTTCCGCGCACAACAATCATCTCCAATATATACACTACACCACACCAGAACTTTGCTTCCTCCCACTACAAACTTAAACCACTAAACTCCAATTAATTCAACAACAGCAACACAGCCCCTGATCGACGAAGACGCGAGATATTTTATCCCTCATATCACAACAATTTGCTTAGATATGAAAATGGCCCCTCATGACCTTGAGCTTTTCTTGTTCATTTATTAAGATTCCTCCATAAATAACCTAGTGGGTTCTCACTGTCTTCTACCACAGCCAGCTTGTCTTTCTATTTTTCTTCTAGAATCCAAGTCCGTGGACGGTTCTCCTCGCTCAAAGATCTGCAAGTGGGCCGGGTGCAGTTGGATCGCTTAAAAGTTTTTGTACGATATCGATGTGGGACAACTATTTTTGATCGTACGCACGAAGAGAAAGGATGAGATACTCTCCGACCGTAACGCATAGATCATTTTTGATAGCCAACTAGTATATCACATTTTTGTGATATTTTACCTTGGTTGGTGTCCATGTAGAAGTTATTGTGATAGTGCGAGAGACAGAACTTTAAAAAAAACTTATTCGTTATATGGTTACAAAATATCTATATGCGATAGGATATTGTTACAAATACGGATACATAGTGAAATATCTAGATCTATATTCGAAATATCCGAATATGTAATTATCGTACAGCTGCAATTGTATAGGTCCTTAGATTAATAGATTTGAGGTTAATTTTAATGATCACGAGATCTAATCTTAGTTTTAAGGTATAACAAACATCTTAATTGAGTCTTTTTGCATCATATGAACCATACCCCTTTATTTTCCAGTCTTATGTAATTTTCATATATTCATTTTATATTCGCATGTATATCTACGTATAGTTGTATTCATTTTAGATTTCGGCGAATATTAATATAAACTCTTCTCATCGAGACTTGCAATTCGCATAAATATTCACATCTTGATTGGTATATGTCATATTCACATCTTGATTAGTAAACATATTCTGCTATGATAAGTATCGATCGTATCTAATCCATTTTCACCCCAACCAAGAGGTCTGGTAAAAGAAATTGGTTTGCACTAGTCCGAATCTGACAATGACAAAGCCTCTTAATTATAGTTGTGCACACGAACAAAATTAGGTTGAGATCATTTTTTTCGATAATAACGCGTAGCACATTCTCGACCGTGAAATTCTGTTCTTCCAACTGGAATTGTGACATGTTTTGTTTATTGGCATCATTGTAGAAAAATCGGTTCGCATTTGGCAAATATCTTACGTACACTCGGATCTATCATCTTTTAAAGATTTTGTACGAGTATTGATGTAGGTCAGTGGTAAAGTATATATTGTGATCTTACAAATGAATGAAATCTCGAGTCATATCTTCGACAATGACATATAATTCATACTCAGCCATGACCTTGTCCTTCTACAATTGAGGTTGCAATATTTTGCCTTCGTTGGTGTTATTTTCAATCTTTTTTGTGATTGTGCAAGAGTTCTAGGGAAGAAAAAAAATCGTTCTGTATTAGCAAATATCTTAGAGATATTCTATTGACAATTTATTGCAAATATATATATATATATATATATATATATATATATATATATATATATATATATATATATATAAATAGCTAAATAAATATCAACCGTTCATTAGCTTTTCATAGCATCTATCTCAATTAGACATCCAATGTGAATGAAAATTAAGTTTGAAGTAGTGTAGCCTAAAATATAGCCTCTTCCCTCTAAATTATGAATGTGAGATTTGATGTTTTGATGATATGATCACCTAAAAGGTTTCCGTTTATACTTGATTTTTCTCCACTTATCTTGGCATATTCTAATGTTGGCAAGCATCTTCAAACTATAGGACAAAAATATTTAATAATGAATAAAATAAAATCTAAATTAGTGCCCAGTTGTTCCTTTAAAATAAAAATAAAAATTCCAAGTTGTTCTGCATGTTTTGGACATATGCTCTCTTAAAGTCACGGCAGCTTTAATTTTCTGTCAATAAAAAGATTACTCTCCTACGGAATTGACTGCGGTTCACTATTAAATCCATTTGTTTCTGTGTAGACAATAATCTAAATATTGTAGATAATAATCTAAGTATTGTGTAGACAATAAACTAAGTATTATGCTCATAACTTTAGCACATTACTCATTGTAACTTTTTTCGCAAGAGATGTTATTTAACTTTTGTACATAAAATTGCGATAATATAGCATAATTGTAGACAACCCCTTGGACTTATAATATATAATTGGAGCAAAACTTGTGTCAACTTAAGTGGATAGTAAAAAGTTATCCAACAAACTTTTTAGCCACTTATATTACCTAGGGATCCTTACATGACATGAAAATATTTTTTATATTAATAAATAAGTGACTAAGAAGATTTTGGCGGACATCAACTTAAGTTGATAGGAGTCTTACTCTATATAATTATTAAATATTTTGATCAGCTAATCCATCACCAATGTCTTGCAACTATATTTCTCATCAAAGTTAGAACAACATGGCTTCACATGATCATGCTCTAATTAAAATCTAATTTTTGCAGCATTCTTAATAGGATTCTAATTACTTGTGTTGGTTGAAACTTCACCCCAAAGTTCGCCGAAGTTGTTGACTGTAATTAAATGGGCCACGAGGGGATTCAAAGGAGCAGAAGCAACAATAATAAGCCTCGCGTGAAAGATTTGAAGAAAACAAGATGTTACCTAATTTTCTAGGGTTGTTTTGATCACTTGGTACTCTAAAGTTTACCTATTTCTTAATTTTGATACACTGAAGTTTTTATTGATAGTTTGCCACCTCAAGGTTCAACATACATTTAACCTTAGTATCTCTATTAAGATTTCGGTTAATTTTTTATTAAAATTATAATATGTAGCTACCTCCCTCATGAAAGGACATACAAATGTGAAATGCCCTAACATTTAGGAGGGTCCTCCATAAAAGTGAGATCTTACAGAGGGTAACGCGGACGCAAACCCATAAAAAAAAAACTTAGCACGTTGAGCACAATCCCATTGATACCGGCCCCAGATGACAACTACGTCTACGGTCCTATTATTATGTTTCCTTCAAATAGCACCAAAATTTGACAGTTTTACTCCTTTATATATAGACAATATAATATGGGCATGTCCATTCTTTTATCACATTAATTTTTTTTACTCTACTATTCGTCAGCTGGCTTGACTTGATGTTATACCTTTACATTGCACATTTCTTAACTTTTTGGCTCTGTATGGCATGCAATTAGATTTTTTTTTTTCTTAGTATCATAACAATCACCAACTCTAGTTGTCACGCATTCAGAGTTTGATGTAGTGGGAGATACTCTAATATATTATATATCATAGCATGCAAAATTTAAATCTTAAGGAGGCAATGTAACAAATACAATGAGTTTAAATTTTTAATGTAATTTTATCCTGGCTTCACCTCTTGGTAAATCTCATTCATTTTTCCTTTTTGAATGCCATGAGATCAATATGCCTAATTTGTCAAATATTCCACAACTAGAATTATGCATCAAAAAATTATAGAAAATTAAATATAATTTTTATTCATTTAAATAAATTGGTAAAGAAGGTGTTGAATATTTTCTCTAATAAATCAAAGAAATTACAATTTGTAGCTTTACTGGACTAAAAAAGAAAATACTAAAAATAACTTAAAATAAATAACTACTGTATTTATTCAGATCATACTTACTCCCTTTAAAAACCCGAGTTTAAAAAAAAATCTATGGTAAATATTATCCTTCACTGTTTCGAAGATTTCATTTAAATCTTAATCTATTCTACTTGTGATTTTATCTTATTTAATCCCACGTGAACTATCTATATCACAACAATTAAAAAAAAGATTAACAAACTACTTGAAATATTTTTTTAAATTTTTATTTAAATATTAATCTATCTAAATACTACTTATATCCTATATTAACCCCACATGAACTACCCATAGCTCAGCAGTTTAAAAAAATAAGATTAAAATTTAATTCAAAAATTACACAAAATATCTTTAAAAGTTCAAAACTACCAAAACACCCTGACTTCTTTAAACTTAAAACAACAAACATGAAATCTAAAATTTAAAAACAGTCCCCCAGGAATTTAAAATTTGTAATTAACACCCTTAATATTTCTAAAATTACAAATTTAACCTCAAAAGTGCAAATTAGTAAAAAGCACCCTAAATTTAGAGATTTTAAAACTTGCAAACCATACACAAAAACCAGGGATTACAATTAGGCACTTAAAAATTTAAAATTTATAAACTCAAAGTTACATAAATTACAAAAACTCCCCTAAAAGTTAAAAATCACAAAAATCCTGAGATTTCAAAATTTATACTTGGTAGACATCAAATCTGGAAAATTATCAGCAGTTCGTTAAAAAGTTGAATTTGTCAAAAAACAACTCAAAGTTTTAGTAATTACAAAAAACAGCTCAAAATTTCAGAGTTAAAAGAAACATCTTAACATTTAAAAACTTACCACCAACTCATAAAACATAAAAAATACAAGCACCCAATATAAAATTTAAATTTTTTAAAAATACTATTAAAGTATAAAAAATTAAAAAACACACCCTTAAAAGTTCAAAATCACAAAAAGGTAAACTTTATAAAAGAAAAAAAAGTAAATATTTGATATTCTTTCATTATGATATATAAATTTAAGTTTCAATTTAAAGTTTGGAATCCATTTTTAGCATCTAAAAGTAGTCTAAGTTGACGCTGGTAAAAAATAACAATTACGATATATTAAAATTATCAAGTTAAGAAGTAAAAAACTTAGAAATATATGACCAATTAAAAATTAACGTTACTGTATAAGTTTAAGGAACTACATAAAATTTTAGTAATAATATTAATTGATAGAAAACTAAATTACATAAAACTAACAAAAAACTATAATATAATAAGTTAACATTGATTGATTATAATGTATAAACATTCATCTCTGATGTTAATAATATTTATAGAGTAAAAAAATATAAGGAATTTTATATGTAGAAACTATCTAAAAGTTTAGAGATATCCTTTTAAAAAATCAAGCTATTTTTATTTCAAATAGAGAAGTGATGTAAATAAACCCAAAATTCAAAAACATTCATGAATCACTTGAACTGATATTGATAAAAGGTATTTCTAGCAAAGAGCAACGATGAGTCCCCCTTGAAGAACATTGAACAATCTCATCCTAATTAAAAAAGCATTCTCCGTGAAACATATAAGAAAAATTAGTAAGTATTTATAACTTTTTATACTTTATTCTTAAAATACAAAAAGAATCATAAACTTAATATAAAATTACATATAAATAATCTTATAATAGAATTTAAAGTAAAGTCATTGATCAACTATATTGCGAGATATAATAAGTCAAATAAGATGAGAGAAAATCGCTATAATGGACAAAACAGATACACATGATAATTAGTTAAAATAACATAAGTAAAAAATTTTAAAATTGATATTTTTCTTTTTCCTATATGGTAGTATGACTCTGCAAGTAAATTTATTTGAGGATATGACTACCAATAAAGGATTAGTTTTTAAAGACACAATCAAAGATAATCGCATAATAGCACTGTCAGATTTCAAGATATTTATATATGAAGGTAACATATTTTACTACTAAAATTCTTATTAAACATCACTAAACATAAATTTCACATTATATCTGTCTTAATTTTGTAGGTACAATATGCATATCATCATAAATTGTGTAACAATATATACCAATACAAAGATTCAACTTATTGAAAAAATAAAACAATGGTAAGTAAATCAAGCAAACATTTATATAACATAATAAAAAAGTATTACACTTTAAAGCTAATACACATGGTTTATTTTGAACAAGCTGCTAAAATAGAAGAATATCCATCAAGGCTCTTTACAAATAAAATACTAATGTAACTATTGATGTATGCAATCATCACAATATCAAAGAGGTTTGATCTTATAAGACCTACTATAAAATTTACACAATTAAACTTAAAACTACTCTACCAATATACGGATACGCCATTGGACATATAATGTAAAGATAACTACCATTTACGATAAAATTGAGCTGTGGCTCTAGCTTGCAAAGGCTACATCAAGAAGGTTGGATAGAGATATTAATAAGAATGTCCAAATGATGAATATCCTAGAATCGCTAATGAGGTAGTACCAAGGTTGCGTAATATCCCTTCTTCATGAAATAAACATATTAAGATTGGATATTAACATTATAATCTAAGGCAATTTGATAATAAAAAATAAAGTTATTTAGTTAAGATCCTTGTAGAAAATGACACAGATAAAGTAAAAGTAATATTATTTAATACAACAGAAACTCTTATTGGATGCATACCAGATGAATTCATTGCAGAGAAAAAAGAGGTAACTCCTAACCTTATTTAAAAAATACATTAGAAACACAAATTTCATATATATGAAGTTAACATTTATATATTCTCATTAAAACACAAAAATAATCAAAGTCTGTATTTTTAGAATTTCTGTTGAACATCAAAAATGCATTCAACTTTTTTGTGAAGTAACACGAGAAGACAAAACATGAACGAGCTCAAGGAAAAATAATAGCACAAGAAATCCAGCTATAGCGTGATGTCATAATCAATATAGATGATGAAGACACAACCCTAGAATTGCCCAGGAAAAAAAGGTGTAGAAAGATTGATTTAAACTCAATAAAAAATTGAAATAGAAAGAATAAAATATTTATTTTCTGAATATTTTATAGAATAACTTAATTTTTGAGTAAAACCAGGAAACATTAGAAAGGAATTTCATAAACTTTTTTCAATATTTGTATATGATTATGTGGATACTTTTATCATATAAGATATACTAGAGTTAGCACTAATCTTTAGTTTATGATTGTTTCTAAAGTCTATCTATTAATTAGCAACAAACTGCATATTTTTTTAGTTTCATCATAGCCCACTTTTAATTAATCATCTTGCCTTTTTAGCTTTAATTATTAATCTCTTTTTTACAACAATACTTTTTTAAGTATTTTTCACTTTTACAATATTATATTTTCTCAAATCAACCTTGGTTTCATGTCGGTCCAAATCATGTGAAAATTCTAATTGGCTTTAGATTACATCTGTTTCCTATAAATTTAATTATTAACGTAAAAATTTAAATTTGGTGTAGCCCATTCAAACAAAAATATAAAAAATTAATCACAATGCTAAAGTTTAAAGATATAAGTGATAAAAAACGATCAAAGTGGAACTGAGGAACATGTTAGGTTGGGGGTGGATACCAACCTCCGACGGCGGAGGAGCTCCGACGAGCTTAAGGAAGTCGCAGCGGCTTCAGGAGAAGTCGGAGACGCGCAGGTGAGCTCGAGCAGTTGAGCTCGAATTGGGCGAACGCGACCCTCGGCGAACGCGACCCTCGGCGAACGCGACCCTCACGCTGAGCGCCACGAACATCGCATCCAAAGCTTGTCGACCCCCGCGTTCTTGGCGACGCTCGCGTCCAGTTTGAGCGCTGGCGACAGGCTGTCGCCAGCACACCAAATCCAGCCTATATAAACCCTTGG
>BQKN01000503.1:0-19417 GCA_022839385.1 Asparagus kiusianus | reverse complement strand
ACCTCGCTTAGGTATTGGTTGAGATAGAGAAGGTGGCAGCGATGCATGCAAAGCGTCAATTGGATGAGAATCATGCAAAGCTCATCAAGCTCCAAGAGAAGGTCACCTACCTCAAGTCTGAACCTTATCGCGAGGAGACCATTAGGAAATATCACCAAAGTATCACTGGGAAAACTGAAGTGGCGATAACCTATAAGGCCGAGTATGACTACCTGTCGACATAGCTTCCAGCCGAGATGAGGAACTCATCCGATCGTTTCCACTATCCTCCTATCATGGAAAATTATCTGGACGAACTGGTGGAGGTGGAAACGCTTGGAGGGGGACTCGATCTGGGCAAGGAAGACGAGGAGTCAGATGAAGGAGGAGATTGCTCGACTCCTTCATCGACTGCTCGACTCCTTCGTCGATTGCTCCTAATAGCTCCCTGTCTTTAACTCCTGGAGCGGGGATGGACATCTCTTAGCCTCCTAGGAATCTCCTGTTTCTTTGCTTTTGTTGTATATATGTATACATTGAATCTTGTACATATTCCTTACAGATGAATAAAGAAATATTTTGGAATCTAAAATTGCTCTCTATGTTGCGCAATCTCAATATGTCTTCTGATTGACTTGGCTCCAATATAGACTTGTAAACTTGACTGTCGACTCGAGGGTGCTCGTCCTTCATTGAGAAGATACATCTCGAGCTTGAGTAGTAATGTTTGATGCATTTGTTTTTTGTCTAAGTATTGAACCAATTTGGTCGACTTCTTTTGCTAGTCGACATCTGAGCTTCTTAGGCGAGTGCCTAAAAAGATGCTCTATGAAATCTGGTGTCGGCTGTCGAGGGTCGACTAATGACCAGTAGACTGCTCGTCGAATAGATGTCATCTAGTGAGCTTCCAAAAGCCTTTATTGAGCAGGTGAGACGTTATTGATCAAAACAACATGATGACGTTGCCAGTTGTCAGAGAGTTATGGCATCAAGTTGATTTTCGAGCGAAGAGGTGTGAAGTAAAGAGGAACGGAGCTTCGTGTTTTGTGCGAACCATTTGAGATTTCAAGGTGAATCTCACCCATTTATTTTGAAATGAGACATCCGTCCAAATTAATCCACGTGTCCCTCTGGAATACTATAAATAGCCCATTGGGGGTGTAGAAGAGTTTTCTTTACCAATCTTTTGCTCTAAAATATTCGGCTCTTATCTCTCTCAATCTTCCTAAGTCTTTTGCAACCAAAATCTTCTAATGGCTTCTCAGTCTTCCACCTCGCAATGAGGAGAGGATTGCTCTTCTCCAGCCTATCCGCTCGAAGGTCTGTATTGGAGAGCCTGAGCAATATTATGGGCTTTATGATATGCCTAGGGCTTTTGCACTGGCGGCACCAAGTAGGGATGAGCTAGTGTACTGCCATGGCGAGAATAGAGCACCCCTGTACCTTTCTCATCTTAAGTATGGGCTACGACTGCCGCTCCATCCCTTCATTAGGGATGTGTGCATTGCTCTGGGGGTTGCCCCCTCTCAATTCACCACAAATGCAATTAGGGTCCTGGTAGGCTTCGTCGTCATCTGCCACCAGGTCGACGTCCTTCCAAGCATATGCCTGCTTGGGCATTTGGTGGGTGTCAAGTCGACGATAAGGGACCCCCACTATTTTTCCACTATAGTAAAAGTTATAAATTTGTCTCGGACGCTCTAGAGTCCAATAGGGACTGGAAGGAGCACTTCATGTGGGTCTTTGGCGCCAACGGTGTTCTCACCTGCCTTAATTGGCCTGAAGTGGCTAAGGACGCACTAAAGCCATGCATCCTCAATTATTAAGAGAGGCGGCAACTGGAAAAGATCCGCTCCTATGCTAGATCATAGGAGATGAGCAACCTCTTTGAGACGGCTTCTCTCCGAGTGGCGCACGTCTCGATGGTCCCACCCACTGAGGCCGACAAGGTTAGGGCGAGTCTATTTGCCCTCCTTCTTGAAGAGAACCATAAGAGGGAGGCGAGGGGCGAGTGTTAGGTCTTATGTTTATGAGCTTATTGTCTTATCTATTTTTGATGATTAACAAATAATTCGTAACATCGTTTTCTAATATTTGCGTTTGCTTGCTAGGTACCCTAGACAAACATCCTAAAGGAGGATGGGTGGATTTGCACTTTAACGATAATATTCTTGGAGGTCGGAGGAAATTAGAATGAAGCTTTTTCCATTCAAGTCAAAGACACACTATCGTGCTTCATCCTTGCTACCAAGATCAAGCTTCATGAAGATTCTCAGCTTGGATATAGTGTCTATGGTTTAGGTTTTTACTTTATGTATTTATACTTAGAGCTCAAACCATACACGTACATATTATTTTGATTTATCACTTTCATTGTTTCTTGCCTTGTATGTTTAGCCATATAAATATATTTATATTTATCGCATTATACATTTATTTGGGAATATAACGTGTTTTTAGATTATAGACTTAATGGTACTATTTTACATCTTTTCTAAAGTCTATAAATCCATTTAAAAGTATTTCAAAATCTGTTTGAAATGATTTTATAAGAATCAATTATTTAACGATTTCGTATTTTTGGCGGTTTTGAAAAATAATAAGGTTTTACAAATATAAAGTGTTATTTTAGAAATTTCTCTTCTAACATGTTTATTTTCTTATGTATAAACATTTTCCCAAGTTTCACAAAATTTTAGAGTTTTTGACTATTTTCTTTTGCTTTCATTGACTGCTGAAATTCGATAGTCAATCGACCAGTCGATTTGACAGAAGCTGTTTTTACAGCAACTACTATTTTAGTCGACCAGTCGACCGACTGTTTGAATCAGTTGACCTAATAGACTTTTCAATTGACCGACCATATTTTTCAGTGGACCGACCAGAAGCCGTTTTTACAGCAACTGCTATCTCAGTTGACCAGTCGACTGGCTATTTGAATCGATCGACCTAACGGTAACTCAGTTGTCTAGCCATGTTTTTCAGTCCACTAAACCGTGGCTGCTTTATAATAACAACTAGTTTTTGATTTGATTTGGTTGAGAGACTATAAATAGTCCTCAAGACCTATTTGAACATAACAGAGTTTTGGCCATTTTACTCCATGTTTTTTTGAGAAAGATCAAGTGTGTTTGTTATGTAGAAAAAGAGTTTTACAAAGAGAAGGATCTCGATTTCGCTTTTGAGGCCATCTTCAAATCTCTATCTCTCATTGTTTTGGAGAAGTTTTCAAAATCCTTCCTTTAGCTAATCTATATTTTGATTCTCATATATATGCTAGATTTATTTGAGTTTGTTTTTGTTTTACTCATTATTTACATACACACCCACTTGAGCTTTAATATTTCTCATCCAACATAATTGGGTTATGAGAGTGAGTTATTGAGAGAGATTTATATTTTGTTCTCATCTGTTTAGAGAACAAAATACCATATTCGTACTTATTGTTAAACATGTTGTAATACGAAAGGACACTTAGAGGAGTGGTTGGGAAAGACTAGGGTTAATTCCAAGAGGAATGGTTTGGTTGTAAATCATAGAGAGAGGATGTAATTCCAAACACTTGAGGTAGTTGACACGGGTAGTCCAACACTTCGAGAAGTGTGGTTTGTGTGATTGACATTGTATGTATTGCAAAAGTTATCGGTAAACTTTGGAAACCATTTTATGTAAGTTTTTGAGTGATAGTGGAGATCTCCTCGAGCTGAGGAGCAGAGACGTAGGTCAAGGGTTGATCGAACTCCGTGATAATATCTTGTGTTTACGATTGTCTTTGGCACATTATTTTACTTTACATCTTGTACTTATTTTTATATTGCCTATTGTCTCATTGTTTATCCTTGCATATCTTTTTGTATATTATATTGCTAGCATATTGCTTTATAAGTTTTAATTTGATATCGTAATCAGATTAGATTAGCTTTATCCTATTAACTCCCCTCTAGGATACTATTATTTGGTATCAGAGCATGGTACTCTTGATTTGTGGCTTAATCACCTAGAGTCAAAGATCCTTGATGTTATATTTTGCTAATCTAGATTCTTGATTTTTCTTGCTTGTATCATTGTCATGGATATACATGGTGCACCTAGTTTAGGCTATACTATAGATGTTGCTCCTTCGTTTAATGCTTTTTCTTATGCTCAATGGACTTTTAGATTTAAACTATTTGTTAAGATTTATACATGTCGATTTATGGGAAGTAATTGATTGTACTTATGTTGTGCCCACGTTGGAGAAATCCAAATGGAGCAAGGATGATAAGAAGATGTCTATTTTGAACAAGACGTTGTTAGACTTTTGCCTAAAGCTTTTGATCCATCTATTTCTAACAAACTTGCTTCTTTTGATAGTGCTTATACATTATGGAAACATATAGAGGCATATCACAACAACTTGCGGGAAATCCAACGCATTCCGGTGGTTTTCGCTTTAAGTATGATAGTAGACAACATTAGAGCATTTTCATGCACACGACCACTAGGCAATTGCCCTAGTGAGGTATGCGAGTCTGAATCCGAAACTAAACTATTTATAGATGAACTTGCATGTGCATATGAAAGATTAATAAATGCTTACAACAAATTACATCAAAATTTCATGAGTTTGAAAAGTAAGTATGTAGAATTAGAATCCGATCATGATTTTCTAGCATCTAGATTTGATATCATTGCTAAAGAGAATGTGATTCTCAAAGATAATAATGATATTAAAATTAGATCATAATGCTTTGACCTTAAATATTACTAGCTTATCTCCTGTCAAGATTGATGCTATATTAGAAATAAAAGCAATTAGAAATGAATTTACTTCATTCAAGAATGATCATGTTTTCTATACTCTTATTGCGAATGCTGTTATGCCAATTAATGAGTTGAATGATATGAAAACCCGTATTTCTTCTTTAGATTCAACCTTAATTACATGCATTTATAATCATAAGAAACTTGTGGACATATGTGCTAAGTCACATGCTACTGTTTCCAAACCATCTGTTCACTATGCACACATGTATAACAAAATTTACATATGCTCTATTTGCGATCGTAACGGCCATATTGCAAAATTTTCTATGATGCACAAAAACCCATTATTATCGGTATTATTGCTTCTTGTGCATCTCATCAAGTTTCTTCACCATACACACACATGCACCCATTGCTAATCCCAAGCATGTTGATTTGTTTAGATGTAAATTTTCTGGTAGATTTGGTCATTTGGCGAAGTTTTGTTTTAATTTGAGAAAAGTTTTAAATTTGTAAAATGCTTTAAAATACCACATTTGTATGCAAATAATTCTCGTGCATAATTAAATGGTCAGCAAAAACAAATGCATCCATTCCGTTGCACTTATTACAATAGGATGTGTCATTTGTATGATTTTTGCAATGACCAGATCCATGCACTAAATGTGCCCAAATGGGGTCATAATCCAAGGGCATTAGATTATATTGATAGGGGTCATATCCTTAAACCCTCTGGCACCAAAAGTGTTTAGGTGCCAACCCGTTTTAAAACAAGTTTTTAGTGTTTCCATTTTCCTTTTTTTTAAGGAAAATGTGTTTGCAAAACTTATTTTTGGAAATATATATATTGATTAAAATTTTACCTAAATGAAAAATAAAATTGCTATTTTGTTTTCATTACATATTATGATTATATTTTTTATTAGTTTTGTTTTTAATCAATCATGATTTATGTTTGAATGTTTATTGATTTTTGATGTCATCAATCGACCAACTCTTTAACCAGTCGACCAATGATACTGCTTTTAGTCGACTGATGTTTAATATTTTAAGTTAACCAATTTTTGATATTTTTAGTCGACCGATTACGTAATAAGTCGACAGATTATATTGTATTAGTTGACCAATTCCTTGTCAGTCGACTGATAGTGATTTTTAATTTTTACTGAGTTTTTATCGGATTTTTGTCTTCAAACCTGGCCCATTAACTACCCGTTTAACTCACTCTTTCAATCCCCGTTGAATTTTTTTGAACAAATCCTAGCCATAAATTCCTCTTTATGTATACAAACCCAAACCCTAACTTTCATTACCAGTCGACTCTTCTAAACCTTAGCTGCTGAAATCGCCCAGTCAACCAACGGATCGTCCATTCGACCGATCAACCCTAGCCGAGGAAAATCTTGTTGTTGTTTATTATTGTTGTCTTCTATTCTCTTTAGTCGACTCCTCTTGCTCCGTAAACTCTATTCCTCTCTTTTTCAGTTTGTTTTTAATCTAGAATTGTCTAGGATCTATGTTCTACACATCATGCAAACCCTAAACATCCTAGATCTAGTTGAGCTGATAATTCTACATCTCAAATTTCACATTACGAATGCTACCTTAGTAACTCTCAACTTATTAATAAATATCATCAAATTTGTTAGTTACTTATCATTCCAGGTAGATTTGTTAATTTCTCTGACTTTGTAAATTATCAGTTACTTACTTATTTTGACAAAGTTGGGTTGCATGATCTACTCAGTCTCACAAATCAAGTTCCATTTTATCCAAATTTTGTTAATTTATTTTACACAAGTATAGAACTTGATCATGCCGAAGATGGCACCACTATACTTAAGTCCAATGTTAAGAATTGTCTAAAATTTCTCATGTGATGAATTAGCTGAAATTCTTAACATTCCTAATGAAGATTCTTCACTTGAAGAGTTAGATCTTGATGATCCTTCTATCAATTCAATGATATATCTTCGAGGAAAAGAATATCCTATGAGTAACAGTTCTATCATTCTAATTGCCAAATTAATTGCTAGAGTCATCTCCTATAATATAATACAAAAAACTGAGAGTTATGATCATATTTCTCATGAATTGATATGTGCGGTGTATGCAATCTTTGGCAATCTTAACATTAAGTGGAGTAAAGTTATCTTTGATGGAATAGCTTGTAACCATACTAAGTTTCTACCTTTTGGTACTCTTCTCACTCGTGTGTTCAAATACTTAATATTGATCTAACCAATGAACCTGGTATCGTGAGTATTTATGAAACGTTTGATCATACAAGTCTTTCTAGGATGAAGCTTCTGGATCCTCCTCCTTCAGTTTCTCAAACTCTGGTATCTCCTCCTGTCGTTGGATCTTCATCTCGTCCCTCTACCTCTAGGATGCATTCTCGTCCTCCTCGAGCTTCTAATTCTAATCCTTCTAGTATTCCTACCACTTTGAATTATTTGGTTGATTGAATTGAAAGCATCGAGAATAGACAGGAAGAGATGATGTAGGTTCAATAACAATTGATGAATATGTTCATGAACCAATATCTCGAACAGAGGCCTCCATCTCCAGACTCCGGGCCATCCCAATCCTTAAACTTTTGAAGACAACATTTCAATGATCTTGACTTTTGTATTTGTTTTAAAACTATGTATTTCGTTTTTTGTTATCTTTGTCTTTTGTATTTCCCTTTGTAGTTTGCATGTTCCCCTTTCTTATCTATGTTTTGAGACCTTTGTAACACATTTCATGATGATATATATATGTGTTCTCTTAGGTCATTTTGAGTGTGAATTGTGATTAGTATGTTTTTATATATCTCTGTATATGTTTGCTCACATATAGCTGCCTTATTATTTTTTGATATATGCTCTGAGGCTTTTTGATAGGGGGAGCTTTCCCTATCTATTTATACTCACCATGTTTACATATAGGGGGAGTTTTCACTCTCATTTTCTTATTCTTGCCTCCATTTTGATGTTGCCAAAGGGGGAGAAAAAGTGTATTCTGTGAATATCTTGTTTTTTGTTTTCTATTGGTATTATGCATGGGGAATAAAAATTGTATATTCCTTAGTTTCATTTATGTTTTCTATACTCATTATATAGATTGTTTGTCATCATCAAAATGGGGGAAATTGTTAGGTCTTATGTTTATGAGCCTATTGTCTTATCTAGTTTTGATGATTAACAAACAATTCGTAACATCGTTTTCTAGTATTTGAATTTGCTTGCTAGGTATCCTAGATAAGCATCGTAAAGGAGGATGAATGGGTTTACACTTTAACGATGATATTCTTGGAGGTCGGAGGAAATTAGAATGAAGTCTTTGCCATTCAAGTCAAAGACACACTATCACGCTTCATCCCTGCTACCAAGATCAAGCTTCATGAAGATTCTCAACTTGGATATAGTGTTTGTTGTTTAGGTTTTGACTTTATGTGTTTATACTTAGAGCTCAAACCATACACATACACATTATTTTGATTTATCACTTTCATTGTTTTTCGCCTTGTAAGTTTAGCCGTATAAATATATTTATATTTATCGCATTATAAATCTATTTGGGAAGATAACATATTTTTGGATTATAGACTTAATGATACTATTTTACATCTTTTCTAAAATCTATTAATCCATTTAAAAGTATTTCAAAACATGTTTGAAATGATTTCATGAGAATCAAGTATTTAACGATTTTATATTTTAGACGGTTTTGCAAAATAATGAGGTTTCACAAATGTGATGTGCTATTTTAGAAATTTCTCTTCTAACATGTTTATTTTCATATGTATAAATGTTTTCCCAAGTTTCACATTTTTTATAGTTTTTTAGCTATTTTCTTTTGCTTTCATTGACTGCCAAAATTCAGTAGTCAGTCGATCGAACAGTCGACCAGTCAACTTGGCAGAAGTTGTTTTTATAGTAATTGCTATTTCAGTCGATCGAATGTTTGAATCGGTCAACCTAATGGTCTTTTCAGTCGATCGACCATGTTTTTTAGTCGACCGACCAGAAGTGTTTTTACAGCAACTGCTATCTCAGTAAACCACGTAAGCATCAAAAATTATCTATAGGTCCTAAACATAGCACAAGATGTAGAGAAGATGAAGAACGTCATCATCTAAGTTAAAGGAGATCACCCGATGCCAAAGGAAGCAAAGAAAAATGCAAAATAACACGATAGAGGGCTCGAGATTATCTCACAGTTGGTGAGACAGTCTACACTATCTCGTGTATCCGAGATAGTAATTACTATCTCGAATACGCGAGATAGTAAAGGCTATCTCACCTACTGCATGACAGCTCCCTGGCTTTTTTGATGGTTTTGCGACTTTTCCAAGGGTCCACTTGGCTCCACAACTATTGGGAAACGTGCACTAATGACAAACGTTGATTTCAACTATAGGTGAGAAACACGCCCACTATCCTCAAAAAAACATGACATTAAATGCAATTTAAGAGAGTGGATGGTGGTTACAAAATAGGCTAAAACCAACCCTTTGGTCGAGACAATAAACACTGTCTCGCCCAAAAGGGGAAGATAATCATTGGTTATTTTAACTCCTTTTTAGCAGTTACAGCTTCCAATGGCTATAAATACCCCTTTGGCACACTTATGAAGAGAACGGACGATTGGAGAGCAGAGACTTGACTTTTGGTGAGCTTTGAGCATAAGATAGAGAGTCCTTCACCGTTTTCAAACAATCTTAAGAGCCTTCGGTGTTTCCTCAAATTCAAACATTGATTTAATTTTGAGAAGATTATTTATCTTACTTTGCTAAGATATTTATTTATGTTCTTGTTTCCAAGTCAAAACATCAACATCAAGCCTTCTTCACGATAAACTTGGATCGTTAAATTGGTGGTCCATAGATTAACGTATCCCTAACACAGGCAAATATCCCATCCTAGTAGAGGCTAATAAATAGTTTTTGCATGTGTTTCTAGGGAGCACCCTACATTTGTTTTTATTGTAAAGAGAAGTTTTGCAAGTGTAAGGCTCACTCTTTCGTTTCCATCAAAACGATTGTAATGGAATCTATAATGAAACTTGTTCTCAACGTAAACACGTTGGCGACCATAGTAGGAGCCAATAGTCTCAGCGTCGAGGCTGTCATATCGCAATCGATCTAGATCTCGCTTAACTTAACGATCGAATCAAGTTTGACCAAGCTAAGTTTGAGGAGTATCTCTCCTCATCCTCATCAAGGTCTTCCTCTCCCCACAAGGGCAGGAAGATTTCTTCTTCAAAGAAGGTTTTTCAGTCTTCAACTCCAGTGATGGCTATGGGTGATGATTCTCGCCCAACGGTTGCTGAGAATTCCCCTCGCAATGCTACCCCGGCTATCAAAAACATCAGACACTCTATTCATAATGGCTCCTCCCCAATTAAGGAGTCGTTCCACAAAAGTTCGCTAACTTTGATGAAGAGGGCTCGTCAGAGGCAATGTTAATGTTTGGCTCGTCAGCTTGCCAAAGCTTTAGAATGAGTCAATGGAGTTTGCTATTTCGTGGATTTGGAGTCCAGGAAGCGTCAAGCAATTGGACCACTCCAACAACAAATTGTTGGCAATTCCTCTAAGCCAACGACTAAAGAGTGGGTTCTCATCAGGAGGACTCATTCAACAAAGAAGGAGCACATCCAAAAGCGCTGTGCACGTGCCTCTCACACTTGTGCTCTTATACGAAAAGCATAAGGATTGAAGAGGAAAGCAGTTGCTGAAGAACCACCAAAATTCCATAAGTTCTAAATTCCAAAGTCCGAGATCAAGCGGAAACCAAATTCAGAGAGAGCAAGAACTGTCTCCTTCAACCAAGACAGTCCCAGCTGTCTTGCCCAAGCCCTTAGCCTAGGCATCCCAAGCTGTCTCGCCTGAAGAGAACTCAGCCAAGACACTCCATGCTGTCTCACCCAAAGCAGGTCTCCCACGACCACTTCTTTGCCTCCTTTGGCATCTGTTCCAGGTCCATCCTCTGTGACCATTTCTACCACGCCGTCGGTGAAGCCTTGGGTCAGTCCTGACCTATCCAAATTCAAAATTACTATGTTCACTCTCCTTGGTCCTCTGTACGAAGATCGAGGTAAAGCACCGGTGGAAGAACTCTTGGGTTCGATGATCAAAACCTAAGAAGCTCCACAAACTGGGCGTTGTAAACATACTCCCATCAAGCCAACTGCGACTCAAACATGTCTCACCACCTCCAAACAAACCGTGATACCTCAATGTACTTGTTCGTGCGTTTTGTGCAAAAAAGGGGCAAGGAGGACTCCCCTTCTAGGAGAATTCCTATCACCTCTCGCTTAGGGGTCCGTATTGAAGCCCAGGAGCCCGTTAAGACTTCACTCTCGTAGGGGGTAGCTTTAAACATGCGAATCCTAACATGACATTGGATCGTTCAAAGGCGACAACAAGTCATCCTGAGAATGTCAACAAGACTCTATGTCCCCAGAAGAAGACGTGTCCATTAAAAGACAATGTTATACTTGGGGAATCACACCAACAAACAATATGGTGCTCCGGCCATCATACCGATGAGTTGAACCATCAGACTGGGGGTGTGAGTAAATATCAGAAGAAGGCTATCCGAGACTTTCTACATCATCAACTGAAGCGTCAAAGCCTAAGCCAAGACGCTTCCGAAGGAGAAGTTCTACCATCCAAGATGATGAGTTCCCTGAGGTAACTATTAACATGGCCGGTAAAGGAAAGTCTAAGCGACATTCGATCAACTCCGATTCTGATTTTACCCCAGGAGGAAGAGTTGATCCAAGAATCTCCCAATGAATGTCTCAGCTACAATTGAGAGACACTAGACATAGGGACTATAGGAGAATGCATGAAGAAACATCTTCATAGGATGAACTTTTAGACACTTGCTCCCAATCGCTTCTGATGACACAATGTCCAGCATAGGACAAGCCAGGGAAGTGTTCGCGATTACTCCCAAGCACATGGCTCAAATACTTCAAGAAGCTCTAGCTAAGAAAAGATAAGAGATTAGAGATGAAATGAAGACAGAGATGGAGTTAGCCATATAGAAAACGAGAGATTTGCACGGATCCGATCATAGAGGAGTTCATACTCTAAACTTGCCACAACATTCTTTCTCTTGACGTGTTAGAGGCCATGGGGGTGGTACCATCCAAAACCTAGAAGGAGTTGAAGATGCACGGAGAACAAGCCGAGCGTTATCTCAAAAGAAAGAAGGCTGAGAGAGGTCAATAACCGGTTAATTCTTTGAAGCCTAATTTTGTTCCTAGTGAAAAAGCACCTGTGACTACTATTGATGCTCATCAAATATCACAACAGTAACCCCAGAGACAACAAAAGAATCCTGATCCAAGATTCCAGATGACTTATACCTTAAAGGATGATGAAGTTCTGGTTATCTTCAAGTACCTCCTTGACAACAACAAAGTAAGCTAACACCTATTACAAATCAGGAGGAAACTAGGAAGACTTCGGACCCAAAGTACTGTGCATATCATAAGAGGATTCATCACCCTACCAAGGCATGTTTTATCCTTAAAAAGACAGAATCTAAGCCTTGGTCGACGTCGACATCATAACATTGAAAACGCTGATATCATAACTCATGTGGCAAACACTCCTGGATGCTCAAAGATTTCTTCAGGAGTAGGGGTTGTTCTAGTTTTCCTAGAGAAACATGTGATACCTCGAGCCTATTCACTGATTGGGCCATGTTTCAATAATATAGCTAAATACAATGCACTCCTCATTCGACTCAGTTTCTCCAAAGAGCCAGGGGTGGGGTATGTTGAAGCCTTTGGTGATTTCCTATTAATAATCAACCAAGTTTGAGGAGAATACGAAGTTAGGAATCAAGACCAGATTCCGTATCAATGATATCGGCAATGCCCACCAACGGGAAATTCCTAGAGAATATTGCGCATAGTATTCTTAAGGATAACCCGACATCAAAACTATTTAAGATGAAAACCAAGCATCTTAATTGTTTTTCTTAATCATTATTGAAATGATTAAAATTTCTCCCATTGTGGCTCTAAGTTCCTTTAGAGATGAAGCGCATTCCATTGGCTTCAATCCAGTTGGAACAAATCTTTTGAATCCTTTCATGAAGTAAAAGATAACAAAACACCTTCTTTCCTTCATCCATGATCATTGGTTATTTTCAATGTCCAGGATTACTTTATCAACCCACCCACTGTGATTCTTTGATCACTCTTTCTTTGGGATGAAAATCTGATGATCCTATTTGATCGATCAACTGTCAAGCGTTCGATAATTTTCCTCCACTTTAAAATCCCTCACTGATCAATCAATTGACGGTGGGTCCACCAAATCAAAATCATTAACCATTAAAGAAAGCGAGATATTAAAAAAAATGCTTTCTTTCCATCTTTGATGGTTAACCTATACATCCTTTCGTTGTGTCTAGGCATTTAATACTCCCACTGTTGAAGGCCTAACATGGTACTTGGTATTCCACTTTGCATCAATGATATGAGTCGCCGATCGAGCAACCTTGATCGCGGAATTATCAAGAGTGGATTGTGAAGGAGATAATAGAAAACACACAAAGAATTGAGTTGGATGAAGGAAAATACCTTCTCTAGATTATGAGTATAAAGATTACAAATCCCTCTCTCACAATCTCTCTAGATCAAAGGACAATCTCTTTAATCTCCTTTAAGAATACAATCTAATTGTTTTAGAAACCCTCAACAATCTTATTTATATCCCTAACAACATGGATGCCAATCTTGTAAATAACTAGTCCAAATATATCAGGAAATCACGTCAAAACCAAGTCCCAAACAATGCTAGAAAACCCAATCTGGTTGATCGGAATAGCTGCTTCAGTCGACCGGCCAGAGGGGTGAAAAAATCCAACGTGATGCTACCCTGTAATCGGTCAACCGGAAGAAAACTTTGGTCAACCGAATCATGCTTCTGGTCGATCGGAAGAAAAAGTTGGTCGATCGGCCAAAGAACACCAAAATATCCTCGTGGCATGCACGTTTTCGGTCTACCGACCTATTTTGTCCGGTCGACCGACCAACGCCTGAGTGCTAGATCCTGGTTTCTATTGTCTTCTTGGTTTTGACCGCCTTTATCGCCTTCAACAACTTCGTCCACGCTTCTATTCTTAAGATATTATAAGAATCACCTATCCTCAAGCTCCCATGAGGATCGCTAAGCTCCCGAAGTAAGGAACAAGATACACCTGTATCATGGCTCCCCCTTTAGGAACTTGAAGTTTCGTTCAAGTTAGAACTTCAGCTGAGGGAACTTGTGAGCCCTCCTTCTCTGTTGAACCATCTAGCTTTGCTAGGAACCTGACCTTGACGTAGGATAAAAAATGACTCCTCTGTCTTGTGTCTCATTGTAGTTACCTTCCGTTCTAAAATACAATCTTCTTTTAGTGGTTCTTCTCTATGAAACCACAAGTCATCAATATGCGGTAAGATCATCTTGTCATCATCTTCATCATCCAACAATAGAGGCTCACAACTTCAAATACTCGACGTTAATCACCGAATACATGCCTAAGTAAGGTGACAAATCTAGCTTGAGGGCATTGTCACCAATTTGATAAAGAATCCAAAATAGACCATATCGTATAGACTTGAACTTCTTCCCTTCTCCCTTTAGCTGCTCCTTACTCAATTCAGCCATACCATATCACCTTTACCAAAATTATAAGGAACTAGATGTTGATCATGCTTCCCCTTATACTTAGCTTGTGATTTCTTTAATTGAGCTTCCACCATGGCATGAATCTGTGTAATCTTCTCTAGAAATCACTGAGCTTGTTGTCTTTCACTCCCTTCCTTGCCGTTGGCTGTAACTTCACTAGAAAACACGAGATCAAACAGACTCGGAGGTATAAACTCCTAACAAGTCTCAAATGGTGACTTTTCTAAAAATCCATGAATAGCCCGATTGAATGCGAAGTGAAGATATAATAAGCTCTCATCCCAAGTCTTGGGATGCCTGGAATTATATCCCCTCAACATTTATTCCATACTTTGATTAACTACTTCTGTTTATCTGTCTATTTGTGGATGAAAGTCCATTTTCTTCTTCAATTTAGTGTCCATCAAGCTCCACAAAGAATCCCAAAAGTACTCGAGAAACCGTCTATCCCGATCCTAAATAACCGAACTCGGTAACCCAAAGTTCTTCCACACATGCTCAAAGAATAATTGCGCTACCCCCGCTCTTGTCATGGTCTTCTTACAAGGAATCAAGATCATCATCTTGCTGAACCGGTCCATCATGATGAACAAATAATCATGTCTGCGCTTGGTCATCGGCAATCCTCCTAAGAAATCTATAGAAATACTCTCCCATGGTCTCGAAGTTACCGGTAATGATACAATCCCCGTTTCCAGTTAGAAGGCTTCGATAAGCAATATAGCTTACACCCTTTAACATACTTGGTAACGTCCTCCACATCTTTAGCCAAAAGATATGGCGTCGCAGATTAAGAAACGTCTTCTGAATCCTAAAATAACCTTCCACACATGATGTATGTGCTTCTCGAATTCACTGCAATCGATCGCCATCCTCCGGAATGCAAAGTAACATCCATGATACAACAAACTATCTTCACCAATCTCATACTCCCCCCTTCGACCAGCCTTTGCTTGCTCGAACACACTACCGAAGTCTCTGCTAGTTATGTACATCTGTACATACTCTAAAGGAACCAAGGGCTGAATGCATGTCGCTACCAATAGAGCCCTCACGGGCAGAAGAGATAACATATCGGCTAACTTGTTCGTCGCCCCCTTCTTGTACCTAATGATGATGTTGAACGCTATCAAATAGGAAATCCACTTTATGTGCCGTGCCTGCTGCATCTTCATCTGGGCATGTAAAAACTCTAATGGCTTGTGATCTGAGTGCACAACCACCTATTTTCCTAAAAAATACACTCACCAATACTTGATTACCTGATAAAGTACATAAAACTCCTTGTCGTAGGTGGGGTAGTTCTGAATAGCACCCGTGAAAATATCTGAATGGTACTCCACTGGTTTCCCATCCACTACAACAAATTACACTTTTCCCGATGCTTATTCCCGACGTATGGTTAAATACGTCGACAAAAATTATGTTTTTTCCAACACTTTTAGTTAGCGTCAGCAAAAAATATATTTTTCCTGACATTTATAATTAGCATCACTAAAATTATATATTATTAGCGATGTTTTAACTTAGCATCAATAAAAGTTATGGATTTCCCGATATTTTTTCATTTTCGTCGGCAAAAGTATAGCTTTCAGCGATGTTTTAGGATTAGCAACGCTAATAGTATGCATTTATCGCGACATATTAGGCTAACGTCACTAAAAGTGTTCTTTTCCCAATGTATCTACTTGACGTCGCTAAAACTTATATATTTTATGATGCTTCTTAATTTATCCACGTCGCCAACCCCCCTCCCCCCAAAATTTTCCACACTCGTACAAGGAAGGGTAAATTCACACCGTTTATTTTCACGAAGAGCCAAAACCCCCACCCCTTCTCTCTCTCTCATCAGAAAATCACACCAAAACCCGTGCTTCTTCTCTACAGAGGCGCTGCTGAGGCGGTTCCTCCAATTCCGCAGAGCAGGGCCCCCCACTTGGGGGGGGGGGGGGCAAATCGTTGCGAGCAGAGAACGGTACCTAGGGCGAGTAAATTTCCCCCCTTGTGTTTTTCCAAACCCTGCTTCTGTTTTCCCCAAACACACTCAAAATTCTCCAAACCCCGCTTCTTTTTTCCCCATCGACACCACCGAAACTCGGCTCCAGCTCCACAGCGGATCCCGTCGCCGGCTCGCCACTTGATTCGGTCGATCGCTTCCGAGTTCTGGCGCAAGGGTGGGGTTCTGGGATTCTACAAGGGGCTTTCTCCTGCGATCCTTCGCCATGTGTTCTACACCCCGATGAGCATTTCTAGGGATTCTGTGATCAAGAAGGCGGTCGCTGGTGGATCTTCTGGGGTTTTTGCTCAGGTACCATGCTGCCCTGGTTGCTTCGATCTGTTGAAGATTTTGGTATTGGTTGAATTTTGATTGGCCTGTAGTCATGTATGTGTAGTGATTAGAAAAATTAGAGGGGATTTCTCACATAATGCAAATGGACTTTTTTTATCATATGAGTATGGGTTTTATACAAACTCTAAATGGTATAAAAAATTCAAGATCCTTATTGGGTTTTGGTGTTACTGAAGTTGAAGAGGGGTTGATAGATTTTCCTTTGCTTGTGCTTGAGATAGAGGATGAACGAGAGAGGAGATGGGTGATGGGCTGATAGGCTTTCTCTTCCTCCACTAATTATGTTTTAGTTGTTATGTTTGTTTTGCCTACTAAGTGTTTGCTGATATACCTATGTTTCAACTGCCTAGTAGAAGTTGTAAATATTAATTAGCATACCAATTCCTTAGCTTCTAACTTTTTTGAGATTTTTTGCCCTCGTGTATTTGATGGCAGCAAGGTGGTGAGGCTCGGGATCGTGCAGGTGCTGACGGTGATCTCGCAGAAGTAGAAGGCGGGTAACTTCTTGATGTTAACACCTCTCTTGGTTTATTAGAGAAAATGAAAGCTTTCACTTTTTATGAATTTACTGATGTATATGTAAATTTATGTACTTGAAAAGTTGTTTTTTCTTGGTTTATTAGAAGTTAAAGGATATGAATAGTTATTGGTAAACTATAACTGGACTGAAGGATTAAGAATGAAAAGAAGTGCATGTTCAAATTTCAGATAAAGGAACTAGGCTGTTTTAGGTTTACTGACTTTGTTTTTACCATGTTTCTTGTAGTGTCTCTGAAACCTGAGCTTTTTAAAGGATTACGTTTTCACTGAGTCACAGGTAATTTAGTATTTAATTATTGAATGATTATGAATTCTTCGAGTGTTAGTGTATTGAATGATTATGATTTATTATAAGGTTTGGCTTTAACATTGGAGTGTTTTGTAAGCTTTGACTTTAAAATTGTTTATATAATCATAAGCACTGTCTTTATGGGATCGATAGAACTTCCATCTCAATCTTCTGAAATTGTTAAGGTTCCTACTTCACATTATGAATTCGGAGTGAATTTTCTTGATCCAAAGGTTAGTGCCAATCTGTGTAAATTCTTTCCGGCTACATGATTCTCTGCTTGATTTATCCTGATATATACATTCTTCACAATTCCCCTATAGCAACTAGGCAAAAAAAACTTATTCACTGTATTTCTACAATTGATGCACTACGATCAAGATCATCACTTGATTACTCATGGGGTTTATAAGTAAATTATATGATCATAATTCTAATAGACCCTTAATTTTTTGGGTGTCATTTTGTTAGTTACCCTACATTGAAGGGTAACAATAGTAGGTTTAGTCACATTAGGCATTATTTGGTTCATATCACGCATTGTAAGATTTTCATGTTTGCAAGTTCATAGGAATTTTGATCTCCTAAAATAGGGATTTCGTTTGTATTGATACGAATAGCTTATTATAAACTAATGAACCAAAATTATAACAGAAGCGAAGGGAATTCTCTCCTTGTTTAACGTGGGGTCTTTGGTAGCGATAGGACGCCTCACTTAATTCTCGCACCGAGTTTGCTTCCCTTGCACGATTCGATCGAGGTTGTAGGAGAGCTTCAGTACGCTGTAGAAGCTTGGTTGGGTGAGTTCGATTAACTGAGGTCAAAAAGAGGCTTGTGCTTATCGGCTAACTGCTTGGAGAGATCTACCATGCAAGAACTTGCAAAGAGCCTAAGAGCCTCAAGTCTGAGAGTTCAGATGAGTCTCTTCATATAAGGGAGCCTTTAGCAAATGAGCCAAGGTTCAACCTTTGGAAGATTAGCCAGCCAAGCAAGTAGCAGCTAATCAACGTCTTTCACGTTGGCTGAAAGTGGCTTTAAATAGGCAAGGGATGGCATGAGTCATCCCTTGATTTGTGGGATTTGACCACTAGTAGGGGTGAGGGAGCCAGCCACCCTAGCTGTGGGATGTGACCACTTACGGGGTCCTATCAGCCACCCTATCCTTGCTAGGTGAGGAGCACCATGCTTTCTCCCTTGATTCATGGGATTTAACCACAGATGTGACTGTTCCCATACTCCAAGTGGGCGGCTGACAATGCTGGCGGGTTTCTAGTTGTTGGGCGAGCTTAGTTCGCGCAGGCAAGGTGCAGGCTGTCAGGCGAGCTTGGTCTTCAGGCGAGCTCAAACTTTCATGCTGGCGAGTCAGCCAAACAGGCGAGCTTCGAGCTGTCAGGCGAGCTTGGTTCAATGTGCAGGCGAGGCTGTGGAGGCGAAGCTGTGGAGGCGAGCTGTGCAGGCGAACTGTGCAGGCGAGGCTGTGCAGGCGAGCTGTGCGGGCGAATCTCATTCAGGCGAGCTTCAATGCGGTTAGGCGAGCTCTATCCTTGCAGACGGACTTCCTTGCAGGCAAGCTTCAGCCTTTACAGGCGAGCTTCTGCCTTTAGACGAGCCTGGATCATGCAGGCAAGCTCTGCCGGCGAGCTTGACTTATGCAGGTGAGCTCCAGAACATGCCACAAAGAACAGACCATAACTTTCAAACCGTAAGTTGGAATTTGATGAATTATATATGAAAATCGACTATCTCGACGAGACAGAGCCAACCAAACCAAAATATGGGTTTGCCACCTTCGTTTCACTAAATTCCTTATGGTTTGAGAGATATCAGC
>BQKN01000502.1:170214-206436 GCA_022839385.1 Asparagus kiusianus | reverse complement strand
TTAAACCTTTTAGTTAGCACAAGAGAAACCCGATTTAAAATGATTTTTGTCGTGAATTTTCTATACGTGTTTATCTTCATTTCTGACATCTGATATGCCTTGTTATACGTTTCTTCTATCAGGCCCTCTGTAATAATACATAAAATGAAGAATAAAGATGCGAAACCAGGGACTTCCCCAAATAAAAGTTCCAGGGCAGTCCCCATGGCTTTGATGTTTGTTGTACTGTGTGGATTTTCATTCTATCTTGGAGGAATATTTTGCTCCGAGAAGAACAGATTCTCCACAAAATTTGCAGTCCCAACTGCTCAATCTCGAAAAGATACCGCTTTGTCCCCTCTTCAAGTCAAGCCTATTGCATTTCCAGAATGTGGCATCGATTATCAAGATAAATAACACTACAGGCACACCCTTCCACCACACCTTGGGGCACACCCCTCTCACAGCTACAGTACACAGGGCCCACTTTAGATTTTTTTTAAAAATCTAAAGTGGGCCCTGTGCACTGTAGCTGTGAGAGGGGTGTGCCTCAAGGTGTGGTGGAAGGGTGTGCCTCTAGTACCACTCTATCAAGATTATACACCGTGCACAGACCCTAAGGTACTTCCAGTACTGCTCATTTTAGATTGCATTTCTTTGTGCATGAAAATGACATCATCCCTAGTGGGTTTTATAATACGAGTACATAGCCAGAAGCTAGTTGGCAGAAAAATATTTAACTGACCTAATGTATTGTTGCCCCATTCTTGTGCCCATTTTGAAGAAGGAATTCGGTGTCATGCTGCATGTTCGCTCTTTGTTATACATTCTACCCCATATATAAAATGCACTGCAGTAGCGAACATGGAAATCTTTTTAGTAATTTCTAAAGTAGGGGCCATATCATTTTAATAGATAAATCAAAGTTTCATATGCAGTACAACATTTTCTTTTCCATGTTTTAATTATGACCATGGCAAGGAAAACATTGATTTCAAAGACAATGATCTGCTTAGAGCTTATGGAGTTTCTCGATTTTTCTTGACAAAATATCGCCAATTCTGCCAGTATATTGAAGATTTAACTTATTAATTTGGTAGAGATGGAGAAAGTATGGAAATTACAGACTTAGTTTTATGGAGCGCCATTGCCCACCAATGTCTGAAAGGAAAGAATTTTGGTGCCTCCTCCAGATGGGTACAAGCCACCTATCAGATGGCCTAAGAGTAGAGATCAGTGTTGGTACAGGTACTTATTTTCCTTTTTTTCTCTTATTTTTTCTCTCTTAATTACTCGTATGTTACTCATTTTCAACTTGCTGATTGATATCCTTGACCGCTTGATGTTGAGCTGAGAAATACAAGGAAGATGATGTTCAGGACAGCGACCTTCTTCCAATCATCCTTGATGTACAAATAGTTGAGATATGATCTCTAAGTGTAAAGCTTCGTGTGGGACATCGATACTTTCACCTTGCCTGAGGTGGCGGGATCGGCTATGAACCATCATTACGCATTTTCAGGTTCCTACTGGCCCTAGTTGAATCCCCTCGGCTAGTATTTTTAGAGCCTGAAAGTAAGTGTGAGCTTTTCCCCCTATGTCCACTACATAGCTGAAGCTTATCTTTCACCTTGATTGTACAGCAACTTGCTGAGCTGTGTCTTGTTTGCATCTTGTTTGTATCCTTCAAACCCAAGCTGCAGCTTTTTTGGGTAGAGAACTAGAGCATCTCATATACTTCCCTGGAATCTGATTGAAGATCATCTCCCTTCAAGATCTCGCATTTGAATAACTGAAGACTAAACTATCACATTAATCCCAGTAAACTCCCTCGTCAGCAGGCAAATCTGCTCAAAATAAATGTATATGTCATGTTGAAGGTACCCTGATCATTGTATCTGTACTTGCTAGTGGCTAGGAACAATCTTAAGTATTAACAAAAACAAATAGGAGCAGACAAGGATCTTGGTTTGATTTGTGGGATCGTCACATGAGAACAAATAGGCAAAAGTGTAGGAATCTTTCTTCATTGTGATGGAGAGTTATAGATAGTTATGTTGGTTTACTTCTAAGTTATAACTATATTGGAGCTCACGTCTTCGTTTATGTTTTACTTTTTACAGTGTTAGATATAATTTGTAGCAAATTCTAAGTTATAACTATATTGGACCTTTATATTCTACTTATTTGAAATTTTTTGAATTAATTTCAGGGGATGAAGAATGTGAGATTGATGTTTTGATGGGCTCACTAAAGTCAAAAACCAAGGACGTCGGCATATTTTTCTCTCTATTTGGTTAAGATTCTCTATATATGAAATTGATTATAATAGATTCAGTTGGTTAAGGTTTTTTTTTTATGAAATTGATTGTAATAGACTTTGTGACTAGAAACGGATTATATACTTTATATTAGGAATATCATGATATTTACTTTAGATTTATTTTGGTTCTTTCATTGACCGTTCTTTCTGCAAATATTATGTGTGAGAAATGTTGTTCTTTAATTAATGAATTTCTTCTAACTTTAGATTTGTTTTTGGTTCTTTCATTGACCTTTCTTTCTACAAATATTATGTGTGAGAAACGGATTAATACATGTTTATTAACCTGTTACTTCCTAAGATATGAATGATACTAATTTTGAATAATTATGCTTGAATTGCATCATTGTCTAGAGCTTATTCGGAATCATCTTTCTTCACCTAAGGTTATGAATAACTTGCAAGTCCAAGACCATGTAAGATTATATGCAAATTTAGAGTCATCGTAAATTTGACTAAATTTTCTTAGTTAAGATTGTGCAAACATGTTTGGTAACTTGTAAATTTTTTAAAAATATGATAGAATCATAATTTAATTTAATTACTTTTTGTAAATTATTTAAAATCTGAATCAAATTTCAAAAAATATGAATTAAAATTATATTGTGATACTTTTCTTCCTCTTTTCTCATAAAAGTAACCAAACAAGAGAAAATGACTTTCTTATGAATTTTCTTCTAACTTTCCTTACAATATTCTTTCTAACCAAACAAAAAAAGGATTATCATTTTCTTTTCTTTTTTTTTTTCCTTTCTTTTTTACTTTCTCTTTCTTTTTCTTTTCTCTTCCTTTCTCTCAAACCAAACATAGCCTAAATGTCTTGATATTGAAAAGGGAAATCCTCCCGCCTGGTGTGGATATATGATATATGAATCATTCTTAGATATTGCAAAGCAATGGACAGCACTTTTCGGCTTTTCTTTGCTAAAATAATTGATCATGCATACATCACTTTCAGGTCGCCACAGTTGGGGTGCAACCTGTGCCGTTGCCTGGAGAAAGCTAACGATTTTATACATAAAATACCACCAAAGAACAGAGATATTCACAGTAAGAAAGTGATTTTTAAGTTGCAACAAAATACAGTACCTTGCCGCTGGAATTTACATCAGTCTTCTGCCACGTCCATAGCTTGTGAACAGCGCGCATTACATGTCAAGCCAATATCGAGGTTCCTGAACTAGTGTAAATCAACATAGCAGTCTGAAATGAGGGAAAAAACAAGTGGGTAAGAGTCAGGAAAATACAATAATATGCTTAAACTAAGATCATACCAGGAGAGCAAAGTCTCTATCATAAAAACGAAAGTAGGAGATCATATTTGCATAGTATGCAATATGAAGGGGTAGGTCTAATGGTATCTCTATTTGGGGTCACAGAACAGTCGGAAGCATTTATAAAATCATTTTTAATAAATACACATGTACTATTATATACAATAAGGAGACATTCATCTTTTCAAAAGGATCATGATTCTAAACTTAAAAATCAGAGTTCAAGCTCCAAACCTTACGGTGTGTCTGACAATATTTCAAACAGGGCCGGGTTCAAACCTGCCCAAGTTTAAAATTTTTTTTTGTTTGGCAAACAAGAGGGTTAGAATATGGCCTCTAAATCAGTTTTCTTTTGGACCGGGGGACTGGTCAAAAAAAAAAAAAAAAGAAGAAAAAAACAAAGGTTTAGTACAACACTAATTCTGAACCAGTTTTGTACAATTTGCCAAACACATCCTTAAAATCAGCATCAAAGAAAGTACAAACTAAAAACTATTGAGCAAAGGCTAAATACTTACATTAAATCCAACAAAACGCTCGTTAAATCAATTAAAACTTAGTTCTCTTCTTTATTTCTCAAGTTGCCAGTTTAGGGGATCAGAGACCCACCGCAAATCGGTACGAATGAATTGGATTGCAACTTGGGAATGGAGTGAAATAGATTGACAAATTTCAGCCTTTGTCAGCCAAAAGTAAGCCTCTAAGGCCATGTTGGATTGGGTATTATCACCAGATAATATGTCTTTATCCATTTGGGATTAGATTTAAAAATAACCTTTTGCCCCCTCGGCTTTCCTAAACATTATCTAGGCTCCTCTTCACTAGTTTGTATTCCATCATCTACCGAAATTGAAGAAGAGAGAAACCGGAACACCAAGACCATGAACAAAAATGGAAAAAAGTGAAACAACTAATTCTTAGCAAGCATGCATCTTTTAAAAAAAAACTTTTAAACACAAAAGGTTCCAATCTCTTGGTGAGCATCTTATGAGCATAATTGATGATTTGAAGTTTGTTAGTTAGTTCTAAATAAATTATTCCAAGAAAAGTCACAAGTCGGTGTAGGAGATGAAGCGAATAATAAATGAAAAAGCTCCGTTGTAATCTCAATGTGGTACAAGCACGTGTCAACTAGAGCAGAGAAGCATGAACATTACATAGAAGCTCACAGTGAAGGTATAATGGAAAAAATAAATAAAGTGAAGCATACTGTGTTAAATTTAATTACATGCGGACTACAGAGATAATTCACTCCTTTACTTTCATGTCATTCTAACATAAAAGTCAAAATCGGTAGATGGAGGACAGCGTAGGCATTTATTATTATCTCTTACTCTAATACCGCCTTATAGTGAAAAACTTCTAAACATGACATAGGTATTAAAGGTGTTAATACTAAACTGAAACAAACATATTATTAAAAATTTAACTCACTATAATATGCTGGATTATCATATTCCCTTTCTTCCCATCCGTTCTCGAATTCATGACCTAGCATCTGTCTCACTAATTACTAATTTGTTATTTGATTCAGAGGTTAGAAGCCGTTGACATTGTGCACTTTGTAATACTCAAACCAGGGCCTACCGTGCCATTGTTGAAGTAAGTGAAATCATCTCAGTTTATTCCAGTAAAAGCTCCTTTCCAATCTCATTAATGTCATATAATTACAAGTTATTAAATCTTGGGAATGCATAAATCAGTGTGGCTGTTGCTTTCAGCATTTCACTGGCCATTATTGTTGTGCGCGGCGGAAGCTTTCTTGTGCAACACGAACAATAACTCGAGATAAACCATAACTAATATGCAGAACACAATCATAGCAAGAACAAACGATTTACGTGGTTCGGCAAAGTGCCTACGTCCACGGGGCAAGGAGGGGGGAGTTCTTACTATTAGAAATCAGAGAATACAAGTAGAGTTACAAATCTCACCGATCAAACCCTAAAACAAAGCTCTAGATCTCTCACAACTCTCTCACAATTTGATGCAACAATCCTCTCTCAAAGACTGCTCAAAATCGTCCTCTCTTAACCCTAACAAATCAGGTTTAGGTTATATATCAACTCAGAAACGAACCGAGTCAAAATCCAAAAGGCCCAGCCCAAACAGACTGCGGTCGACCCCGACGGTCGACCGCGTAGGTTTCGCGGTCGACCGCGACGGTCGACCGAACCACAAACCCGAGAGTAAAAACAATTACAGTCATCCGTGGTCGACCGCGACGGTCGACCGCCACCAGCTTAGAATCCGACTTGCCTTCGTACACGTTTGCGGTCGACCGCGGTGGTCGACCCCCAGTCTGTCTGGCTGATTCTTCTGCTGTTTCTTGTATTTCTTCAATTCTCCACCTCGGCAAATGTTTCCACCAAACTGAACCAATACCAAATATCTAATAGTCCCTCAACAAGTCAGGGAACCTATCTAGAGCTGAAGCGCGATCTCCCCCCATCTGAATTAATTGATCAAACCGGCTGCATCTGAAAGACTGCCTATGTATCCTCTTGCCCAATGAAGCAAGCCGAACGTAGTTCACCCAAATAGCTTCCAAAGGCCTCAGCACTGAAGGATGTTCAAAAGCTTCAAACAATGTCCAAATTTTATTCCTCAAACAACTTTGATCAATATATATGCAGGGTTGTCATTCGTGTGGACCTTCTCCAATATGACGTCTCCATCATCCAAAACGTCACGTACAAAGTGGAATCTGACGTCGATGTGCTTCGTGCGCGCATAATAAACCTTGTTCTTCGTCAAATAGATAGCCGACATGCTATCACAATATACCCGATTGGTCTCCTGTGCAATCCCCAAGTCCTCCAATAATCCACGCAACCATAAAGCCTCCTTAATAGCTTCAGTTACTGCCATATACTCTGCCTCCGTAGTAGAGAGAGCCACTGTGGACTGAAGCGTGCATCGCCAATATACAGGTGCACCTGCCAATGTAAAAGCATAACCTAAAGTAGACCGACGCTTGTCAAGATCTCCAGCATAATCTGAATCCACATAGCCAATACAATCCTGTCCATTCTTCTTATCCTTCTGGAATACTAAACCAACATCCATGGTGCCTCGAACATACCATAGT
Source organism: Asparagus kiusianus (assembly GCA_022839385.1). Lineage (NCBI taxonomy): Eukaryota > Viridiplantae > Streptophyta > Magnoliopsida > Asparagales > Asparagaceae > Asparagus > Asparagus kiusianus. Next base: position 199,769 of record BQKN01000502.1, on the reverse strand, counting down.
ATCCACTTCACGGTCTCCCAATGACCCTTCCCGGGGTCGTGCATGTATCTCGATACCATGCTCACGGCCTGTGATAAATCTGGCCTCGTACACACCATCGCATACATCAAGCTACCCACTGCATTGGCATATGGGACCTTCGATATATAGTCTCTGTCCTCAACTGAAACAGGTGATATCAACGCTGAAAGCTTGAAGTGGGGAGCCAATGGTGTGCTAACTACTTTTGCATTGCCATCAAAGCTGAATTTCTTCAACATCTTCTGCACGTAGCTCTTCTGTGTAAGCTTCAAACTTCCTTTCACCCTGTCTCTCTCGATCTCCATACCCAGTATCTTCTTTACCTCTCCAAGATCCTTCATCTCAAACTCGGGTGATAGCTCCTCTTTCAGCTTTCAAATAGCCGAAGAATTCCTGGAAGCAATAAGCATATCGTTAACATATAAAAGCAAATATATGTGCTCACCATCCTGTAGCTTGTGCATAAAAACAAATGGGTCATATGGGCTCCTTGTGTACCCTCGGCCAATCATAAAACCGTCGAATCTCTTATACCACTGTCTTGGTGACTGCTTCAAACCATAAAGAGACTTCTTCAACTTACAAACTAAATTTTCCTTTCCTGCAGCTTTGAATCCCAAGGGTTGTGTCATGTAGATCTCCTCATCTAAATCACCATGTAGAAATGCTATCTTCACATCCATCTGGACCAAATCCAAATCCAACTGTGCCACCAGCGCTAATAAAATCCGTATCGACGAATCCTTCACCACGGGGGAAAATACCTCATTGTAATCAATATCCTCAAGCTGTGCATATCCCTTGGCAACCAATCTAGCTTTGAACCGAATGTCTCCAATAGAAGATCTATCCTTTCTCGCATATACCCACTTGTAACCAATAGCTTTCTTACTCTTAGGTAGATATGCAAGTGTCCAAGTGTCGTTCTTCTGAAGAGACCGCATCTCCTTCTCCATAGCTTCCCTCCACCTGATCGAATCGGGGCTAGACTCTGCCTCCCTGAATGTGGCCAAAACCATATCATCAACGACCTCCGCTGATAGTGCATATGCAACCATAACATCATTATACCTAGCTGGCCGATGAATCTCTCTCCTCGGTCTATCTGCTGCAATGGACCCCTGAACATGACCCTGTTCCTGAGTCCCATAATCCACTGTATCCTCTATCTGCCCAACTGTCATCTCATCTCCTCCCAGTGTCACTTTTGTAGGAGCCTCAATGGATACAATGCTCTCTGGAGTGAGTGGAGTCACATCATCCTCCACCTGCTGCGATATCTCTCCTGTCTGGTCTCCCTCTACCTGCTGAGGTGCTCGAGGCCTCATCATGTACGCCTCATCAAATGTGACATCTCTACTCATCAAATGTGACATCTCTACTAATAACTATCTTATTATCCTGTGGATCCCATAACTTGAAACCTTTGACTCCATCTCTAAATCTCATAAAGACTGCTTTCCTCGCTCTCGGATTTAATTTCCCATCACGGACATGATAATAAGATGGACACCCGAATATCCAAAGCGACTCATAGTCACTAGCCACCGAACCAAACTAACGCTCCAAAGGAGTCTTCCCGTCTATCGCAGTGCACGGTAACCTGTTCATGAGATGGCTTGCATAAACTAACGCCTCGACCCAAAATGATATAGGCAATCCACTCTGCGTCATCATACACCGCACCTTCTCCAGCAAGATACGGTTCAATCATTCAGTCACCCCGTTCTGTTGCGGTGTCTCTCGAACTGTGAAGTGTCTTCTAATGCTGTGATCCTGGCAAAACTGTAGAAACGGATCACTCTTGTACTCTCCACACTTATCTGAACGTAGAGTCTTCACCTTTCTACCTATCTGCAGCTCCACTTTCTTCTTCCACTCCACAAAAATATCCATGACCTGATGTTTATGCTTCATAGGGTATACCCAATTTCTCCTGGAATAGTCATCAATAAAAGTGACAAAATAGTTGGCCCCATCAAGATATGTGTTCTTGGAAGGACCCCAAACATCTGTGTGAATGTAATCCAATATACCTCGAGTGTTGTGAACAGCGGTGCCAAACTTCACTCTAGTCTTCTTCCCAAGTGCACAGTGCTCACACAGCTCCATCTAGCAGGTCTTAGCACCTTTCAATAGCCCCTGTTTCACCAATAACTGTAGGGACTTATCACCTGTGTGTCCAAGTCTCATGTGTCATAACGTGGTAGTGTCCTCCTCTATAGTGATAGAAGCTGCCAGACCCCCTGTAACTATCTTGCCCTTCAAGTAGTATAGGTTGTTTTCCCTGACACCTCGCATCACCACCATAGAACCCTTCGTGACCTTCACTGTAGAATCCTCTAAGATCACACAATATCCTGCTGCCTCCAAAGTCCCAAGAGAGATGATGCTCTTCGTCAACTGCGGCACGAACCTCACTTCCTTCAACTCCCTCACTACACCGTCATGCATCCTAATTCGAACTGAACCAATACCACCAATAGGACATACGTGGTCATTACCTATAAGCACGACATCCCCTCTTTCCAGCTCCTCAAAGCTAGATAACCACTCCCTCTTAGGGCAGATGTAATATGTAGTTCCCGAATCCATCATCCACTCCGTGAAATCCGCATAGCAAACCGACGGTAATGCAAGGCATGAGTAGCCTGAAGAATCTGAATCTGAATGCTCACCAATAGCTTTTGCAACATTCACTTCTAAAGCTTGTGCAGCTTTCCCCTTATTCTTCCCGGCTTTTTCTTTCCATTTTGGGCAGTCAATCTTCCAATATCCTTCTTCTTTACAATACCGATATTGACTTCTACCAACACTCTTATAGGCACTCCTATTCCTTGACTTTGAGCGGTTGAACTGGCGACGGTTTGGATCTCGGCCTCGAACTACCAATGCATCTCCCGATGCCTTCTCGGAGGGTTCACCATCACTCTTCCTCTACTCATAGTTTACCAAAGCTGAGGTCACCTCCTTGTAGCTTACTGTAGTTCTTTCATTGATCATAGTGAGAACGAATGTACCATAATCATCTTCGGGCAACGAACACAGAAGTAGCATCGCCTTGTCTTCATCCTCAACTATAATGTCCATATTGGCCATATCTGAAAGTAGCTTAGTGAAGTTGTTGACATGCTCCCTGATGGAAACTCCCCTCTTCATCTTGAACTGGTAAAATCTGTTCTTCAAGTGAAGCCGATTCTTAATGCTCTTTGTAAGATATTTCTCATTGAGTGTTTCTCACATCTTCTTCACCGACGTCTCATTCATAACATCATAAATAAGATCTGGCGTCAAGCATGACCTAATAACACCACAAGCTCTACTGTTCAGTTTCCTCCAAACCTTATCCTCCATATCTGAGGTTTTCTCTTTTAACTCAAGAGTCTCCTCCAAATTCTGTGCATCCAAGGCATCCATCACCTGACACCTCCACAATCCAAAATTGATCTTGCCGTTGAACTTTAGAACATCAATCTTTATGTTATTGATGCTCAGACTTTGTATCGCTTTTGTAAGAGACGAACCTGATGTGCTTGCTTCTCCCATGTTGTCGATTTAGCTCTGATACCAATTGTTGTGTGCGGCGGAAGCTTTCTTGTGCAACACGAACAATAACTTGAGATAAACCACAACTAATATACAAAACATAACCACAGCAAGAACAAACGATTTAAGTGGTTCGGCAAGTTGCCTACGTCCATAGGGTAAGGGGGGGTTCTTACTATTAGAAATCAGAGAATACAAGTAGAGTTACAAATCTCACCGATCAAATCCTAAAACAAAGCTCTAGATCTCTCATAACTCTCCCACAATTGGATGCAACAATCCTCTCTCAAAGACTGCTCAAAATCGTCCTCTCTTAACCCTAACAAATCAGGTTTAGATTATATATCAACTCAGAAACGAACCGGGTCAAAATCCAAAAGGCCCAGCCCAAACAGACTACGGTCGACCACGGCGGTCGACCACATAGGTTACGCGGTCGACCGCGGCGGTCGACCGAACCACAAACCCGAGAATAAAAACAATTACAGTCATCCGCAGTCGATCGCGGTGGTCGACCGCCACCAGCTCCGAATCCGACTTGCCTTCGTGCATGTTTGCGGTCGACCGCGGCGGTCGACCGCCAGTCTGTCTGGCTGATTCTTCTGTTGTTTCCTGTATTTCTTCAATTATTTGTCCTCCTTTATGTTTCTTATATCTATTTCAGCATCTTGCCTGAAGCATCCTGACAGAACTCAGACAAGAGCAAGAAGAAGCACAAAAAGGGAAAATATTGAACATATCTAAGGATTGTTGATCCTTACACTGTGGAACAAATCAATGTCCAAGTCAATGTTCTCTTGTCACAAAAGTTGCCTGACACTACAAAGAAATCAAGGAGTGGTGTTAGGGACACACCATTAAACCACACTCCCAACCACATCCCTCTCTCTCTATAGTGTTGTTTGGATTTTTTTAATGAAACATGTGGGTCCCAACAAGCACTATAGGAAGAGAGGGATGTGGTTGGGAGTGTGGTTTAATAGTGTGCCTCTAACATTTCTAGAAATCAAGCAACTCCGTTCATAGAGAAGAAAACAATTTTCACTGGCATAAACTCAATAATAAATTAATAAATCATATGAAGAAGGCTCAACCTTTCATTGTACTATAACACTTCAAGCTAAGAAGCTAGATGATATAAGCGTAAATTGTCAGCAGGCAAAGCCAAGGCAGCAGCAAAATTTGAAAAAACAATTGAGGTTTTCCAAACCCTATAAATAGGATCCAAATCCTTAAGGAAAAATTCATCCCAGAAACAACTCCTCATATAAAAGAGAGAGAGAGAAAAAAAATAGAGAGAGTATCTCCTTGTAAAGAGAGATTGTAACTCCAGAGTTTTCTCCTCATAGTAAATTCTTCTATCCTTACCCGTGGACGTAGGCAATCAAGTGCTGAACCATGTAAATCTGTGTGTCTATCATTTTATCTCTACTTTTGCTCTACTATTGCTGCGACCTTGCTCTATTAGGCCCTAGGTTTGTCCCAACAAGTGGTATCAGAGCCAACTTAGAGTGCTTGTATATATCTATTTATCGTATGCTCTGTGGCTGCCACCAAAGATGCATCCTCCGCATCAGAAAATTAGTTAGGTTATCATTTACCATTTGAAAGTGATGGGTACTATTCACGAGAATGGTATTGTTCATAAATACGATACTATTCACAAGTATGATACTATTCACAGATACGGTTACTATTCATAAATACAGTTACTGTTTATGTGAGATAGTAAGAAGTTACTGGTCGTGGTAGAAGCAATGGAGGTAAAGTTCAAGATCAAGAAATTCAACGGGAGTAATTTCTCACTGTGGAAGTTGAAGATAAATGCTATCTTGAGAAAAGATAATTGTCTGGCGACCATCGGTACAAGGCCGGACGATATCATAGATGATAAGAAATAAAACAAGATGGACAAAAATGTTATTATAAATCTCCATCTGGCATTAGCAGACGGGGTGCTGTCAAGCATAGGGGACAATAAGACAACAAAGGAGATCTAAGATACTCTAACAAAGCTATATGAGGCGAAATCCATGCACAATAAAGTCTTCTTAAAAAGGAGACTTTACCCTCTGAGGATGGGAGAATCTACATCGATGACCGACTACATCAACACCCTAAACACACTATTCTCTCTACTCACAACGTTGGGGTATACAGTTGGTGCGAATGAATGCGCAAAACTTCTACTTCAGAGTCTACCTGACTCATATGATTAACTCATTATCAACCTGACAAACAACATCCTCATGGACAGTCTAGTATTTGATGATGTTGTAGCCACTGTTCTGTAGGAAAAAAATCGGTGCAAGAACAAGGAAGACAGGCAGACAAGTTTACAACAAGTGGAAGCCTTATCGGTGACGAGAGGAAGATCAACGGAACGTGGCTCCGGTGGGAGTCATACGCATGGTAGATCAAAATTATGAAGTAAGAAGAATATCAAATGGTACAAGTGTGGCAAAAGAAGGCACGTCAATTCGGAGTGTTGGCACAATAAGAAGAGTGGAGATAAAAAGGCTTCAGAGCCATCAACATCTCAAGGATGAGTTGTCAGCACATCAGACGATGATGAAATTCTATTCAGTGAAGCAACAACTATTGATGAAGGCAGAATGAGGTTTGCTGATGTCTGGCTTCTAGATTTAGCAGCCTCCTGGCACATGACCTCCCGAATAGAATGATTTTACAAATATGAACCTATCTCAGGAGGATATGTATTCATGGGGAATGATCATGCCTTTGAGGTTTTTAGTATTGGTACTATCAAAATCAAAATGTTTGATGGTATAATACGCACCATTCAAGGTATGCGACATGTGAAGGGCTTGAAGAAGAATCTATTGTCTTTGGGATAATTAGATGAGCTCGGGTGCAAGACTCATATAGAAAATGAGATTATAAAGATTGTTAGAAGGGCGCTTGTGATAATAAAAGGAGAAAAGATAGCTACAAATTTATACACGCTCAAGGAAGAAACCCTGCAGGAAGCTGATTCATGTGTGGCATTAACCAGCCGTAGAGAAGAACAAACCATGTTGTGGCATCGCAAACTAGGCCAAATGTCAGAACGGGGCCTGAAGATTCTCTCTGATCAGAAGCTGCTTTATGGACTTAATTCGATAGCTCTTGCATTCTGCGAGCGTTGTATTACAAGTAAGTAGCATCGGCTGAAGTTCAACACATCGAGTTCTAGAAGCAAGGCTATTCTGAAACTAGTTCATTTTGATGTATGGCAAGCACCGATTACATCCTTAGGAGGAGCAAAGTATTTTGTGTCCTTTATTGATGACTACTCTAGGAGATGTTAGGTGTATCCTATCAAGAAGAAGACGGATGTATTCTCAGTCTTTAAAATCTACAAAGCACGGGTCAAGCTTGAATCTGAGAAGAAGATCAAGTGCTTGAGGTCAGAAAATAGAGGAGAATACACAGACGCTGAATTCCTAGCATTCTGCAAGCATGAAGGCATCAAAAGACAAATCAGTACAACTTATACTTCTCAACAAAATAGAGTGGCAGAGCGGATAAACATAACTCAATTGGAAAGAACAAGAGCTATGTTGGCAACTGTAAATCTGGATAAAGTCCTTTGGGCGGAAGTAGTAAAAACTGCCTGTTATGTGGTGAATCAATCTCCATCAACCGCAATACAGTTGAAGATGCTGATAGAGATGTGGACTGGCAAGCCAGCTGATTATTCTAACCTCCATATATTTGGAAGTCTAGTGTACGTAATGTACAATGCCCAAAAAATTACAAAGTTGGATTCAAAATCCAAAAAATGCTTATTCTTGGAGTATGCTGATGGAGTAAAGGGGTATCACCTGTGGGATCCCACTGCCCATAAGGTTATCATCAGCAGAGATGTTATCTTTGTAGAGAACCAACTACAAAGTGAAGAAAATGGAAGCAGTTTAAGGAAGGACTCAGAAACTGTAGCTGTTCAGATAAAAGATAATCCGAATTCTTCTGAAGCAACACCGGAGCATGATGTACAAGAACCAGTCGAGTCCAAGGCTCCAGAAGCTCGAAGGTCAACTCGTGAGAGAAGACCACCAACTTTGCATTCGGAGTATATTACGGAGAGTAATATTGCATACTGTTTTCTAACAGAGGATGGAGAGCCATCAACTTTTCATGAAGCTATAAATGGCACAGATGCATCTTTGTGGAAGAAAGCAATGCAAAAAAATTGAAGCTCTCTATAGAAACAAGACTTGGGTACTTGTGTCACTACCACAAGGAAGAAAGACCATTGATAATAAATAGGTCTACAAAATCAAACGAAATTGTGATGATCAAGTGAAGCGATATCGTGCTAGATTAGTGGTAAAAGGATATGCTAAAAAAGAAGGTATTGACTTTAATAAAATATTTTCTCCTGTAGTTCGACTTATAATAGTCCGAATAGTCCTCACTATGAGCACTATATTTGACTTACATCTAGAGCAGCTAGATGCAAAAATAACATTTCTTCATGGATGTTCGCGGTGAAAGTTGCCTTCATTGAATTCATTGCTTTCTCAAGTAATAGTTTATCGATTACAAAAGATCCGGTCTTTCTATATGATCCGGTTACAACAAAATCAAAAAAGAAATAAAAATTACAACTTTCCTTTTATGCCGAACAAATCACGAGATCCTGTTTTGCGGTTTCTCGCTTTTGTGGGTTCTTTGTCTGCGCCGGGGTTAATCCGTGGACCACCGCGCGATCTTTGTCCGGTTAGATCTACACAGTATGGCAGGTGTTATCTCACGAAGGAAATAACAGCTGAGGGGATTATTTCGCCAAGGAAATAATAGCCCGAGTTATCGAAATCGACCAAGCGAATTCGAGACTCTTCTCGGGATCAAAGGCCAAGCTTTGATCCGGAGGAACACCGTGTAGATCTCAGATCTGATCTCTCTCAAACTCCTACCTTATTTGGCATGGATGATCGCTAAGAACCAGATCTAGAAGTTGAATCTTCAAAGCTCCAAAAGTCCAAGTTCAATTCTCAATCCAGCAGAGTTTCGGATCTCCAAAATCCAACCTTTGAAAAATGAGCCATCCCCCTCTATTTATAGGCACTCAAGGCTGTGCCTTGGCCTAAGTGGCCGATGCACCTAGCCACCAAAAGGTGGCCGAGGCACCTAGCCACCAAAAGGTGGCCGAGGCACCTAGCTACCAAAAGGTGGCTCGGTTTTGGCCGAGTCCTTCAAATGTTGGTTTTTTTTGTTTTCTGGTTTATCCGAACTCTGATTTGTTAACCTGAACTCTGATTTGGCAGTTCGGATCCTGATTTGGTAGTAAATCCGCTTCGGTTGTTCGAGTCTGAGTTGGATCCTGATTTGGCAGTAAATCCGCTTCGGTTGTTCGAGTCTGAGTTCGGATCCTGATTTGGCAGTAAATCCGCTTCGGTTGTTCGAGTTTGAGTTCGGATCCTGATTTGGCAGTAAATCTGCTTCATTGCGTCTCACTTGGCTTCGATATTGTGGTTTAACGATCATTCTTGGATTCATCGCCCGATGGTTCGTTGGTTTGTCGAATCATCATGCCGAGCTGTGTTAAGGGACCTATAAGTAGTTTTATACGCCTACAGATACCCCCTCCAAAGTATTTTAGCCTCATTCTTTTATAGAAGAGTCTGGAATACTTTGGATATGATTGTCTCATCCTTCAATCGGTTATGACGGGATGTTTGGAATGGCTTCTATTCTTGATTCCTTCAGTCCTCCAGGCTATTCGGTGCTTTGTCGAATGTCTGCAAGGGTTCTGGTGCTGCATTTATTGTCTGACCGTTTGTCGGAATTTTGAACTTGAAGTCAATTCCTGATTTCCTGACTTTTTAGCTCGAGTTTGCTGTTTCAACATAGAACTGACAATCGATTGTTAGCGTTGAATCTTCATTTGCAACGCGTTGTCCTGCGTTTGAGCTTCCTTGTGACGTGTTGTCCGGCGTTTAAGCTTCCTTGTGACGTGTTGTCCGGCGTTCGACACAGCTTATACTCGTATGTCTGCTGGAGTATACACAGTTTAAGCTCTTAAGGAATTAGAGCGTGGCGAATACTCGAGTCACGAGACCAATCTACAGGGTTGATACATCAATGACTCGTATTTATTAAATTTTTGGCAAATTCTCAGCCATCAACGGGTTTGATGAGCCTTTACCGACTACCGTTTGAGTCGGGCTAGCATGCGAATTGTTTAAGTCCGTTCCGCATGTGACGTTAAGCTAAAAGAGTTAACCCTTTTAGTGCTACGATATTGAATACGTAGACTTCGTCTTTCTCCTGTGAAAAGACTAAACAGCGATGTGTATGAGACGTTGACTTAGGATTTTTAGCAAATCCTCAGCCTTCAACGGATTTGACGTGCTCTTACCGATTACCGTTTGAATCGGGCTTACATGCGGATTGTTTTAGTCCGTTCCGCATGTGATGTTGTGCTAAAGGAATGAACTCCCTTAGACTTTGTGCTATGATGTTGAATACATAGGCTTTACCATTTGTTGCGGGAATAGGCTACCCGGCGACGCGTGTTAGGCATTGACTTTAGGATTTTTGGCTAACCCCCAGCCTTCAACGGATTTGATTAGCCTTTACCGACTACCGTTTGAGTCGGGCTAGCATGCGGATTGTTTAAATCCGTTCCGCATGTAACGTTGTGCTAAGAGAGTGAATCCTCTGAGACTTTGTGCTACGACTTCGAATACGTAGACTTCGCCATTGTTATGGGAATAGGCTACCCAGCAACGTGTACCCAGCAACGTGTACCCAGCAACGTGTATTAGACGTTGACTTATCCCTACTTAGGTTTCGGGATAAAGGTCCCCAGAATCAGGTTCTAATATCTTTTTCTACGGACAAAGACTAAACCGGCAACGCGTGTTAGACGTCGGCATATCCTTTCTTAGGATTCAGGATGAAATTACCCATGCGTATAAGGCATGGATTTTGGTGTTATTAATAACAACCTGCCACAATGTTGAATATGTGGACGGGTGTTCTTTTTAACGGTTAAGAACTAACCGGCAGCGTGGGTTAGGCGCAGACTTATCCCTGCTTAGGTTTCAGGATAGAATACCCCAGAATCGAACTCTGGTGTCTTCTTCTACAGAGAAAGACTAAACCGGCAGCGCGTGTTAGGCGCAGACTTATCCCTGCTTAGGATTCGGGATAAACTTCCTATACGTGTGAAGCACGGATTCTAGGAGTTTGAAAAAGCGGAGTCTTCTCTTGGGGCAAAGACAAACCCGATGCGGGAGAGGAAGAATTTTATATTCTATCTCCCAACACTGAAGAGGAAGAATTTTATATTCTATCTCCAGTTGGAAAGGAGACTCGAGGTGGGATCTCCACCCCAGAATCCGAAAAGGTAAAACTAAGAGTGGGATCTCCACTCTGAGAATCAAAAAGATTCGGATAACCTTAACTGTCGGAAGGTTTGATTACCGAACTAAAGATGGATTTCTTATTTATCGAGAGTAAATTTTGGTTGTGGTCCTAACTGTAGGAAGGTTTGACCAAGTGGGAGGTTTGAGGTGACCCTAACTATAGGAAGGTTTGATCACTCGATTTGAAACTGGACCTCTCGTTCATTGGAGGAATCGAGAGGGGATTTTGGTTTTGGCCCTAACTGTAGGAAGGTTTGACCAAGTGGGTGTGGGAGTACAAATCACAATGGGAGTGTTGACTTGTACAAATTACTCAGAAGGAATTCCTTGTGTTAAGTTATAAGGACTTAACACGAAGGGGTTTGACAATTCGTCAAGGATTGATATCAAAATTCTAAGTATTATATCCGGACTCTAACAGTGGGAGTGTTGAGTGCACAGATACATCGAAAGTTTGAGTGGATTTAACCGAAAGGAATTTTAGTGGACCCACTGTCAATTAATTTGATCAGTGAGGGATTTTATGGTGGAAGACTGTGAGTTGTTAAACACCAACGGGAGTTTTGTGAGGGAAGATTGATCTAACGAAGTGATCGAATCTCATCTTAGCAAAAGAGTGTTCGGAAATCATAGTGGGGTTTAGTGTTTATCACTTTTTTTATAATGATATGGTTATCCCTAAGAATTTAACATTCTTCCGGGAACTTCCTGTTACATGAATTATCCACCCCCAGCTTTTCTTGCAAAACTGGGTTCATCATTGTATCAGCTGCATGATCGAGTTATCCTTAAGAATACCACGCATGGAACTCTCCAGGAACTTCCCGTGGAAGAAAGGAAATAGTTTAGACTCATATACCTAATGGAGTATCGGGGAGCAGTTTAACGTCTTATACCGGTCGGAGGATTGAGAAGCAGTTTATACTCATATACTCTTCGGAGTCTTCATTCGACTTAATTGAGCGATATAACGCCGGTTTCAACCAAGGTTTGGATGCTATTCTTGAGAGTAAAGCAATCCTTAGTGGGATGAATGATCCTCCTGTGATACGCACAGTACTTTGGATCCGCAGTATTATCAGCTTCCTTCTGATTGACGATAGGTGGTAGCTTAATCTTGTTGTTTTCAAGGAGGGATTCGAAGATGGCTGGAACATCTTCGTCCTTGAAGTAGTACTCTTTTTGGAGCCTCTGATCCGAAGTCTTTTGCTGTCTCCGGGGTTGTTGTTGCTACATTTGATTATCACCAACAGCAGCTGTAGGTGCCTTGCCCTTATCACGGGAGGCGAAGTTTGAGTTCGGAGGATTAGTCGTCGATTGGCTCTTCTCGGCCTTCTTCCTTCGGAGGAAGCGTTCGGCTTGTTCACCGCGCACCTTCAAGTCTTTCCAAGAGTTGGACGGTGTTGTCCCCATTGCGTCCAACACGTCCAATGCGAGGTTGTTGTGGCAAGTCTGGAGAATGAATTCCTCAGTGATCGGGTCCCGGCAGTTCATTACCTTGTTCCGGAACCTTTTGACGAAGGTATCAACTAATTCCCCGTCTTTCTGTTTCTCATTGAGCAACGACCCGATGGATATCTCGGTGTCGTCATCGAAGAAGTTGGTGAGGAATTTAGCCTCTATGTCGTCCCAGCTATTCACACTTCCTGGCTTGAGGCGGCGATACCAATCGAAGGTGGCTCCACGAAGAGTGCCCACGAAGGACCGTACCATAAGAGGTTCGTTACCAGAAATAACCCCCAAGTGTGATTTGAAGTAAATCACATGCTGAGTGGGTGAACCCTTCCCATCAAACGACATGAAGTTAATTAAATTGAACTTTGCCGGATAGGGGATCGATTCCCATTCTCTCGGGTATGGACAAGGAATGCCTGCCTTCTTGATCTCTTGAGCGGAAATCAACGTATTAATTTTGCTCTCGAGATTTTTAATCTTTAAACTTTCACCTGTATCTTCGTTAGCATTGTCATTACCACCCCCTGCATTGTCGGGAGGATTATTGGCATTGTGAGCTTCATCTGCATGCGTGTCCTCCTCTTCCTGATTAACCTGGTTACGACGACTTGGCTCGCCTTGCCGGTTCGTCAGTGCTTGGATCTGTTGGTCATGCATTTATCTCATATTCTGCATGGCCATCTACATTTCGAACCTAAAACTCTCCTGTTGTTTAGCCATGGCCTCTTCGAGCATCTTGGCCACTTGTTCCGCGCTTATCATAAATGACTCGCGGGGTTGTCCTTCGCTGAACACTGTGTTATCTGATGCGATCGTAGAGCAGGCATCCGATTCTTCATCTTCTGAAGGTAATCTTATCCGAACTCTACCATAGGTTGCCCGTATTATGGCTCCGGACTGCAGACGAGTTACACGCTGAGGTATTTCCAGAATCGACTCGGGATTGTCCCATGTAGATGTCCCTTTGCTAGTCATATTAGTGGTGACCCTCAAAAATTCTCCATCTTCAACCACCGTTCTTCTTCGTCGGAAACACCTAGGCCTTGGTTTTGGCATTTCGGTACTGAGTCTTTTGAAAACCGAAACTCTTTCAGGGACTGCACTGGTGCATCTGCACTCAGACAATACTGCTCGAATGAGTTTGGAACAAGGGCACTGAGTTTCTGGTTTTCGAGGACTCCTTTTTCTGGTTTTACTCGTACCCCTAACACGATAGTACAACTCGTCAGTTTGAAGGTCGGAGTAACCTATCGTGTATTGACACGATTTCTCAGGTATAACGCTGTCATCATCAGATGACAGTGTTTCCTTCTGAGGGTGAACGACCTTCTTTGGGCTCTCAAGAGTCACGCGTCTCGAAACACGCCTTTGTGGGCATGAGTTCTCGGCGGGCTCCTGGACTTCAATGCGCAAACTGGTGCGCGTAGTTGCCATAAATTCTTTGTTATGTTGAGGGTGGTGGCGACCCCCAGCATGTTGAGTCGTTCGGGGTTTCTTCATCGGGCCCAAACGTTCTTGAACTGGAACTTTGCCTCGCTCATCGGGAAGTTGACCGAGGAGCTCCAAAACTGACCTCCTTCCCCGGGATGGTTCGGGAGGTTGAACCTGCTTTGAAGGCTACAATGGTTGTTCCTTAGCCTGAGTCGCCACTTCAGGCTTCGGCTTCCATACTTGGAGGGTTGGTGGCGGCTTCTTGGCCACTTCCTTCTGCAGTCTTCTACGGTCTTCTTGGACTTGAGCCCGTGCCTGCGCTGACAACGCGCGGTGCTTGCGAATGCGCTCCTCAAGCGTCGAACGATTCCGTTTGACACGGATCCATTCCATCGTTGGCGGCTTGGAAGAGCTGGCATTCATCGGTTGTTGAGGCTGTTTGCCTCTTCTATTCTTCAGATCCGCCTTGTAGCGGATTCCGTCAACGGACTCCATTGCCTTCGTGAATTGTCGCGCCAGGCGTTGACGTTGCCTCTGGCGGGCTCTCTTTGAGAGAGTCACCACGCCCTCAGCGGCGGAAGAGTTGGCCAGAACAGATCTGACCTGGTTGGAGGTTGGTAGAACCTCACCCGATGCAACTTTGGCATCGATCGGGGTGAGATCTTCGTTGGTATTTTCTACTTCTTCATACCAACGAACTTTTCTCCTGGAGGAGAATTTCTTGGACTTGCGGGGATGACAGATACTCCTCGAACTTTTGTTGGTCGAATTCGTACTCGACCTCCTCCTCGACAGGGATCAAGATCTGCAGCTGCGACGCTTCGATCTCGGCAGCGATATCGGTGGCTCCCACTGTGGTCGCCAGATTGTTCGCGGGAAAAGTTGTTTTCTTCATTGACATCATCATTCTCTCTTAAGTAACTATTTTTCGATTACAAAAGATCCGGTCTTTTTATAAGATCCGGTTACAACGAGATCAAAGAAAGAAAAAATAACAAAAAATTACAACTTTCCTTTTATGCCGAACAAATCACGAGATTCTGTTTTGCGGTTTCTCGCTTTTGTGGGTTCTTTTCCTGCGTCGGGGTTAATCCGTGGACCACCGCGCGATCTTTGTCCGGTCGGATCTACACAGTATGGCAGGTATTATCTCACGAAGGAAATAACAGCTGAGGGGATTATTTCGCCAAGGAAATAATAGCCCAAGTTATCGAAATCGACCAAGCGAATTCGAGACTCTTCTCGGGATCAAAGGCCAAGCTTTGATCCGGAGGAACACCGTGTAGATCTCAGATCTGATCTCTCTTGAACTCCTGCCTTATTTGGCGTGGATGATCGCTAAGAACCAGATCTGGAAGTTGAATCTTCAAAGCTCCAAAAGTCCAAGTACAATTCTCAATCCAGCAGAGTTTCGGCTCTCCAAAATCCAACCTTTGAAAAATGAGCCATCCCCCTCTATTTATAGGCACTCAAGGCTGTGCCTTGGCCCAAGTGGCCGATGTACCTAGCCACCGAAAGGTGGCCGAGGCACCTAGCCACCAAAAGGTGGCTCGGTTTTGGCCGAGTCCTCCAAATGTTGGTTTTTTTTGTTTTTCGGTTTATCTGAACTCTGATTTGTTGATCTGAACTCTGATTTGGCAGTTCGGATCCTGATTTGGTAGTAAATCCGCTTCGGTTGTTCGAGTCTGAGTTCGAATCCTGATTTGACAGTAAATCCGCTTCGGTTGTTCGAGTTTGAGTTCGGATCCTGATTTGGCAGTAAATCCGCTTCATTGCGTCTCACTTGGCTTCGATATTGTGGTTTAACGATCATTCTTGGATTCATCACCCGATGGTTCGTTGGTTTGTCGAATCATCGTGCCGAGCTGTGTTAAGGGACCTATAAGCAGTTTTATACGCCTACAATGGAGATCTTGAAGAAGAAATTTACATGCTCTAACCAGAAGGTTTTGAAGAAAAAGAAAGAGAGAACTTGGTTTGTAGATTGAACAAATCTCTGTACGGTCTAAAGAAAGCACCGAGATATTGGTACAAGAGATTTGATTCATTCATCATGAGCCTTGGATAAAACAGACTTAATTTAGATCCTTGTACATATTTCAAGAGGTTTGGTAAAAAAATCTTTGTTATCTTATTGTTGTATATTCACGACATGTTGGTTGCAGGCACCAACAAAGAACGTATCAAAGAATTAAAGGCTCAGTTGGTTAGAGAATTTAAAATGAAGGATTTAGGATCTACAAATAAGATTCTAGGAATGTAAATTTACCGAGACAGAATTAATAGGAAGATTTGACTTTCTCAGAAGAACCAATTGAAGAAAATCTTATGACGCTTTAACATACGAGATTGTAAGTCAATTTCTACCCCACTTCCTGTTAATTTCAAGTTATCCTCTAGTATGAGTCCTAGTAGTAAAGAAGAGAGAATGAAGATGTCTCGGGTGCTGTATGCATCAGCAGTGGGAAGCTTAATGTTTGTTATGATTTGTACAAGACAAAACATTACACAAGCAGTAAGAGTGCTTAGTCGATACATGGTGCATCCTGGTAAAGAACATTAGAATACTGTAACGAGGGTTCTATGATACATTCAAGGAACCTCAAATGTTGCATTATGTTATGGGGGATCTGATTTTATTGTCAATGGATATGTTGATTCTGATTATCCAAGTGATCATGATAATAGCAAATCCACCACAGGCAATGTGTTTGCACTTGCTGGTGAAGCTGTAAGCTAGGTTTTAAAACTACAGTCAGTTGTGGCTACTTCAACAATAGAAGTAGAATATGTAGCAGCTATAAAAGCTAGTAAAGAGGTGATGTGGTTGAAGATGGTGCTGGAGGAACTCGGCCATGAACAAAAGAAGATTTCTCTATTTTGTAACAGTCAGAGTACTTTGCATTTAACAAGAAATCCAGTCTTTCATTTAAAGACTAAGCACATTCGAGTTCAGTATCACTTAATTCGTGAGAAAGTGGAAGAAAGAGCAGTGGATATGCAGAAAATTCACACCAAAGACAACCTAGCAGATTTTTTAACAAAAGCAGTCAATACTAACAAATTTATTTTGTGTTGATCCTCCTGTGGTCTATCAGAGACATGAGCAACATGAACATGGTAAGATAGAAAGGATAATATGAATATATAATTGATACTCAATCAAATCTTCAAGTTGGAGATTGTCAGTAGGCAAAGCCAAAGGTAGCAGCAAAATTTGAAAACACAATTAAGGTAGGCCCTACGAAATATTTCATTCACCGAAAGAAGCCGAATTCTTTGAAAATAAAAAAGATGCACAGTGAATGCATAGTAAAAATTGTATTTTAGTAGTACATAGTGTTTTACCAAACCCTATAAATAGGATCCAAATCCTTAAGGAAAAATTCATCCCAGAAACAACTCCTCATATAAAAAAGTAAGGGAGAAAAAAACAGAGAGGGTATCTCCTTATAAAAAGAGATTGTAACTCAGAGTTTTCTCCTCATAGTAAATTCTTCTATCCTTACCCATGGACGTAGGCAATCAAGTGACGAACCACGTAAATCTGTGTCAATCATTTTATCTCTACTTTTGCTCTACTATTGCTGCGACCCTGCTCTATTGGGCCCTGGGTTTGTCCCAACATAATAAACAAGAAAGATTTGTTTTATCTTATGCTTACAAAAATATTTTAAATCTCTAAAAGACTAAACTAACCATAATAATCACAAACCTAATCAGATTTGACCTGGACCCTACAGTATTGTAAGATACAGGACTAAACAACAATGAAGTAATATTAAGTAGTTGAACTAAACCCATGTAAGACAACAAATAGGTATTATGGGGTATTGAACAAAATCTGATTATCTCCATGTAAGAATGAATGAGTAACATGCCGTCACGTCCTCAAAATCTTGAATGCGCTTCAATTAAACTTATCAGGCATCAAAGGCATCATTATTTTCCCTGCACAATGTGTTGACATAGTAATAATATGAAGAGGGCTATTTATAAGTTTGTGAGGCCCTCTATAAGCCCAAGAGATTTCATAATAAGATAAGGGTTTTCAATTAATTATTGTATTAGAGCCAAAACCCTAGCCGCCATCTCCCTCATAACCCTAACCCTAACCCTAGCCGCCAAACCCCCCCTTCACCCGCCGTTCACGCCTCTACTCCCGCTCCGCGCCCACTGTCGGCCTGCTGCCATGCCCACTGTCGTGCCCGCTGCCGCGCCCGCCGCCCGCTATCTCTCTCGTTCATGCCCGCTGCCGCTGCTGCTGCGATGTCATCGCTATGGTGATGAGCCGCCACCGCTGTGGTTCCCGCTACTAATTTTGTTAGAGAGGAGGATCTTGCTGTGATGTGGAAGATCCAGATCTAGGTGTGTAGCTTGTTAGACTCCCTCGACATTTCAGTCCTAGAACTGATGAGTGGAAGTGTGTATATCTTACGTTGTTGAGCTATATCACTTTCGATTCTTGTTTTCTTTGAGAAATAGAGGATTTAGTTAAGATCTTACTCTTGTTGTGCAGCAGAAGTGCTGCCAAAATTTTCACTGCGCATAATAAGTGTTTGGTCTAGAGCTTGATCGATGGAGGAGATCATCAAGAAGTTGAACCCCGCGGAGGTCTCAACTTTGATCCAGCTGATGAAGTTGTCGGTTGGTGAGAGCGCGACAAGGCCACCGGCAAAGTTGGAGCTTCCACCCATCGATCTGAAGCTTGATGGTCCAGCTACTTACCTGAGTTGGTCATGGCTTGTGAGATACACCCTTGTAGGGAGGGACCTAGAGGGGTACTTGATAGGAGAAAAGACAGAGCCAGCTGAGGGCTCGGCAGGAAGAGATGAGTGGAAGTCTACTCATATGTTGGTGTACATCTGCCTCCTCAACTCTTTTGTCCAGTCGATCACCACCATAGTAGATGGCATCGGGAAGGTGAAGGATGTCTGGGAGAAGTTAAGGAGGACCTATGATGGGGTGGGGAATAACCTGAGGGTGTTCTAGATCAAGGAAGAGATTGATGCCATAGTCTAGGGAGAGATGACTGTATAGGAGTATGCCACAGAGTTAGAGTTCCTGTGGCTAGATTATGATCACTTCTTACCTCTGGCGAGCTACAAGGACCCGGAGTGCAAGGAGCAAGAGGTCTTTCTACAGGAAAGGACTATGGTGTTTCTCAAGGGGCTGGCATCAGAGTTTGCTCATAGGATTGTATTGCTGCTAGCTCAGCCGAAGATTCCCATACTTGAGGAGGTAGTCTCGATCATGATACAAGAGGAGACTCGTATTAGGCTAAAGACAGGGACAGGTGGACTTCCAGTGGTGAAGTCAGCACTGGCAGCCTCCAACTCTGTGAACACTGGATCCAAGGAGGAAACTCGACAGTGCTACAACTATGGTGAAGTGGGTCATTTAAGGCATGTTTATACCAAGCCACCCAAGGAAGGAGATTCGGGTAGACGTGTACAGTTCGGAGGTCATGGTCATGGCCGTGGGGGTCGACGAGGTGGAAGAGGAGTAAGTAACCGGGCGAATCTGATGGTAGCAGAGGGAGAGGAAGCAGCTGAGGTTGTCTTTACAGAGGAGGATCATGTACTCCTGGAGATACTCAGGAGGAAGCAGGGAGTACCAGGAGATGGAGACAGGAGGAGTGAGACTGAGCAGGCATCCACTTCGTTCTTCTCCAGAGGCAACACTGCTACTTATGCTCATCCGACCAAAGGTACTGATGACATACATGCTCTTTCTTCTATATTTCCCGATAGATAATCAGAATGGATACTCAACTCCGATGCGTCTTGACATGTGACAGGTAATGCTAGTGAGTTCTCATCATATACTCACCTAGCGTCGGCTGATAGTATCCAAACAGTTGATGGTACATTTCAGCCAGTGATTGGTAAGGGTACAGTTAATTGTACAGGTTCTGTAACTTTATCCATTGTTTTGCATGCTCCTTCCTTTCCATTTAATCTTTTGTCCATTAGTGCTATCATACTCCAACTAAACTACATTGTTCTTTTGAGATTCCTAAGGTGATCTTCTAGGAGAAGGGGACAAGACGGAGACTTAAGACTGACACATGGAGTAGCGGACTGTGGTACCTAGATCGTGAAGGGCTGAATTCAGCATTGGTATCAATGGTAGAGAGAGCAGGAGTAGGATCTGAGATGAGTGCTGAGAGTGTATTGATGCTTTATCACCAGCGCTTGGGACACTCATCCTTTAGTATTTTAAGTAGGTTGTATCCATCTTTATTTGAGAAAGCAAATAAACAGAAACTTGTGTGTGATGCATGTGAGTTTGGAAAGCTTACTAGAAAATTTTACGTTAGTTCTGGTCATAGGAGTTCTCATGCATTTGACCTAATACATTCAAATGTTTTGGGGCCTTGTTGCACAAGCTCTATGAATGGATACAAGTATTTTGTTACCTTCATTGATTGCTTCTCTCGCATTACTTGGTTATACTTGATGAAAAATAAGAGTGAAGTGTTTGGTTGCTTCCAAAACTTTCATAGGTATTTTCAGACTCAATACAGAGTAGTGGTGAAGGTATTAAGGTCTGATAATGGGACAGAGTATACCAACAGAGCGCTTGGGGAATACTTGTCAGCTCAGGAAATACAGCACCAGACTACATGTCCATACACACTAGCTCAGAATGGGATAGCAGAAAGGAAGAACAGACATCTTTTAGAGGTTACGAGAAGCATGATGATCTCCATGAATATCCCAGAAATATTATTGGGGCAAGCAGTGTTGACCGCAGCTAAGCTGATCAACAGATTGCCCTTGAGAGTGCTGGATTAGAAGTCTCCGTGTGAGACGTTGAGGGGAGATAATGGTGGGATGCTTCCACTAAAGGTGTTTGACTGTGTGTGCTTTGTGAAGGACAATAGGCCATCCGTCGGGAAGCTTACCCCTAGAGCGGTGAAGTACATTTTTGTGGGATATTCTGCTACTCAGAAGGGATATGTTTGCTGGAGCCCGGTGGAGAAGAGGTTGTTTGTGAGCATAGATGTGTACTTCTGAGAACTCGAACCATATTATACCCGGGAGATAACTTCATCCGTTGGTAACTCGCCTGATACTGAAAGTATGAGGTGAGGGGGGGGGGGAATGGTGAGAGGCAGATGAACAATGTGGAGAATAATGTCGAGAAATTAATTTCTCTATGGATTCCTTGGGAGGAAAAACTGGTTGAGGAGGAGTAGGAGAATGAAGAAGAATAAGAGAAAGAGACGAGGTGTTAGGCCTACGATTCAGGGAGAGCTACTTACCTATAGTAGGAAGGGAAAGCAGATTGCATGAACAGTACCTACAGTGTTACTGATGCCAAATCCCTTGCCAACGCTTGCCTCGACTCCTGAGACACCTACACCACCATCAGATTCCTCTCAAGATGATATCATTCCTCTTCTTATTCCTTCCACACCAATGTCAGTACGGAGGACTACTCGCAACAATGCGGAAAATCCTCCCGATAGATATGGTTAGGATCTTACCTAGTTTGTATCATATTCTAACATCTCTACTGCACATGGAGCATTCATTGCATCATTGGACTATTATTGTACCTAACAATTGACAGGTTGCTAAGAAGGACCCAAAGTGGAAAGCGGCTATGCATGAGGAGCTAGGGGCTCTTAAGGAGAACCGGACTTGGGAGTTAGTAAAACTACCAGAAGGAAAGAGAGCAGTTGGATGCAAGTGGGTCTTCACTATGAAGTAGAATCCAAATGGACAGGTTGAGCGCTACAAGGCTCTTCTGGTGGCAAAAGGGTATAGTCAGACATATGACATCGACTATGATGAGACTTTTGCATCGGTGGCGAAGATGAGCACTGTTCGAACCTTGATCTCTCTAGTAGTAAATGGTGGATGTAAGCTACACCAACTACATGTGAAGAATGCATTTCTACATGGTGATCTAGTGGAAGAGGTATACATGGAGATACCACAAGGATTCGACACAGATCAAACAGTGGGCAAGGTCTGCGATTGAAAAAGTCTCTCTATGGGCTAAAGCAGTCTCCCCGTGCTTGGTTCGACAGATTCAGGAGGGCTATGATAGGTATGGGGTACCAACAGATTAACGCTGATCATACCGTATTGTTTCACTGAGTGGAGGCTACATTACCATGCTTGCGGTATATGTGGATGATATGGTTATTACAGGGGATAATGAGAAGGAGATTGCCCAACTCAAAGTGAAACTGGGTAAGGAATTCGAGGTGAAAGATCTTGACTTGCTTCGATACTTTCTTGGAATTGAGATAGCTCGAGGAGCGGAGGGTAATTTTCTTTCCTAAAGGAAGTATGCAATAGATCTTCTCAAAGAGACAGGGATGTTAGGGTGTAAACCTACAATTACACCGATCGACCAGAAGTTCAAACTGGATGCTGAGGCTAGAGAACCAGTTGATCATGACAGATACCAGAGGCTGGTGGGCAGGTTGATCTATTTGAGTCACTCACGTCCTAATATCTCTTTTGTAGTGAGCATGGTGAGTCGCTACATGCATGATCCGAGAAAGGATCATATGGACGCAGTGTACCAGATTCTGAGGTATTTGAAGAGTGCTCCCGGAAAAGGACTGATATTCAGGAAGAATGGACACATGAGCATTAAGGGTTACTGCAACTTGATTGGGCTAGCTGTGCTGATGACAGGGGAGTCCACCTCAGGATACTGCATCTTTATAGGAGGCAACTTGGTCTGGTGGAAGAGCAAAAAGCAGTCAGTGGTGGCGAGATCGACAGCTGAGGCAGAGTATAGAGCTATGGCCTTGGGAGTTACGGAGTTGTTGTGGCTGAAGAGTATGCGGATGGAGCTGAAGCTGGATCAAGGAGCCAAGATGAAGCTGTGATGTGACAATAAGTCAGCCATCAGTATTGCCAACAACCCAGTGCAGCATGATAGAACCAAACACATCGAGATTGATAGGGTCTTCATCAAAGAGAAGTTTGACAGTGACTACTAGAGTTAAGTCATGTTCCAACTAAGGATCAGGCAGCAGACTGTCTGACTAAGGGACTTAGCTCGGTAGATATGATTAGAGGATGTGACAAGATGGGCTTAGTGGATATCTTTCGTTCATCTTGAGGAGCGTTGACATATTAATAATATGAAGGGGGCTATTCGTAAGTTTGTGAGGGCCTATATAAGCCAAGATACTTCATAATAAGATAAGGGTTTTCAATTCATTACAATGTTCATTCATGATGGACCCTGCCATTTTTTTCGACTCACAGTTTCTCCTCATTAGAGGTCAAAATCCAGGATCTCTTCAACTGCCTGCAAGTAAACTTTGCAAGGGGAACAAATAATATCAGCCAACTATTTTGGTGCTTACTTTTTAGAAGACATTAACGGTAATCATGTTTGTTTGAATTATCCTCGGATTATTAAGTCATTTCTCTCTATAGATAGAAGTTCTCATGTCATTTTGAATCTTTCTGGCCTTATCACTATCTAAACTCAATTAGATTATAGAAAAGGTAAGAAGAGAGGGAAAGGATAGAAATGCACCAATTGTCTTCTATCAGTAAATGAAAAAATCTCAGATTCATAAGACAAATAGCTGAAAGCTGGTTTGAATGTAAACCTTAAACATAATTTGCTTCTCACATCTCTATATGAAAAACAGCTACAGACGCCTACAAGTCAAGAGTTGTAGTCCGGAAACAGCCAGCAAGTTTTGTTATGGTTCTAAGTAAAACATAGTCAAGTTCTAGGAGAGTAGCATGCACTTTAGCATAACTCTCTTTCTTTACCAATTACTGACTATTTATTTTATTGAAAATGAGTGAAATGCTCTACATGGACATGGGTGGAAAAGGGAAAAATATGTACGGCTGTGCAGGAAAATCCAATATGACCAAATTTTACAAAACATTTTGTCCATATATGACGTATGTATCTATATAATTTGTTTGTCAGGTAGGAGCATCAGGCATTTAGTAAGTGCATACGTTCTTTGTAATTTTTGTAATGTGAAAGAGCACAACCTTCACTGTTAATAGGCTGTCACAGTAAGCTTCATTGAACAACACTGAAATGATTCACTAATTTCTTTTAGCTTCCATGTCTTTGATTTCTTGATTGATTTGACAATGAATCGAGGTTTAACTTGTCCCAAAATTCGATTGTTACCATTCTTCTGCGAATATGAAGGGAGTTAGTAACTCTTTAAGCAAGGAAATGACATCAAACTTATGACATGTACGGAAACATCACACGCATTAAGCAATCTAATGAAAATGTTGACCTTCTAAAAACTGAAAAAAAATATGATAACACGAAACATATACCAGTCTTATGTTACAAATCCAAACATGGATATCAACGGGGAACTTTTGATAAGAAACTGCAGCACTAATTCAAGACATATCAATGCTTACCTATTAAAGGTTGTGCTGCATTGTACTGTATTATACAACATTTTAACTATCTCCGTGTGTAGTCATTAATTCTATAAATATAGGGTGTTACTTTATTCTTTAACATATAAATAAAACCAGTTTATTTAGTCCTAAAATGGTATTAGAGTCAATTTAGAGTCTCTCTTTGCAAGACAACAGACAGCCAAAGGGTTTTGCTGCAAGAGCCATATCCATATTTTTTCCTCAGCAATCTTACAAAATGTTAGATCTTGCCAGTGCACCAATGACCAAGCATCGTGGTCCTTCACTACTGATTATTACCAGTAATCCTTCTTTATTCAATGTCATCCCGGCTTTCGAGCTCGTTGTGTTGAAGCTAATCCAAATTCAATTAGATTATCATTAAAATAGTTAGTTCTATCTATAGGAGTTTACTTCTACTAGGAATTGGTTCATATATTAGAATTCCTGTAACATTAGATTGCTAAAACTATTTAACTAGTCCCTGTAGTTGTGTATTGATAAAGCCTGAGAATAAAAAAAAACTTTGTTTTGCTTCTCCCTGCAACCCTTCATATACTTATTTGTTAATTTGAGTTTTAATAGTGTTTTGATCCAACATTGGTATCAGAGCCATGAACAATCTAATCGAGACTACGTTGCCTTCTATTACTACATTGGATGTGAAGAATTATCACCGGTGGAGAGTGTAGATGAAGATATTATTTGATATCAAGATATATTGGGTATTGTGGAGAACGGAGTTGCCGATCTTGCAGATTGTAATAATCTTAAGTTTTATTTGGCAATATATATAAAGAAAAGTAAATGGACTTTTATGCAAAAATTGTTAGAGGGTTCTATTAGCAAAGAGGACTCTTATGAACAACCCAAAACTCTACCCAACTCCTTCTTTTTTCCGTCTGCCTATTTCTCTCGCTCCCATCTTTGTCTCGCCGCACAACACACAAAAAAAAATATCAAAAGAAGAAGAAGAAGAAGAGAACGAGAGACTGAAGATATTAGGGAGAAGAAATTGATTTGTTTTTGGGAAAATAAGCTTTGAGCAAGGTAGATATTCCTAGTCTTATCTTAAGTAGTATGCTCATATCAAATATATTATTGAACTCCTTGTCTGATGTTTAACCATGGCTTGATGATGTTCGCACTACGCACGAGAACCCCAATATATGCATTCAATCTGGATGACCAAGGACCAGCGGGCAAATTATAACTATTGCACCGAATAATAGCCCTCATTCCTCTTGGCGATTGTTTAGACTCAGGCTTACCTCCGCCACGTCGTCCCTCTATGCGATCTGGCTTAGCACCTACAATAATAACAACATGATAATATATCATATAATATATAAATGTAAAAATTAAAAGTATTTATACAATTTACCATTCGCTATCTCTCTTTCTTTTACTGCGAGTGCAACAGCTTTCCTAGTCTCCAACTCCTACAACTTTCTCGCAGCACGTGGGTGGTACTTCCTTGAGTCAGCCTTGGACTTCTGAGAGTCCGGAGGAAAGGGTAAACTGAGATAGTCTTGCATCTTCGGATGCAAGTCAGTATGGAATGTATACGAAGGAAATGCCGGGGTCAAAGTAGCACCTACGTAAGAAAAGAGAATCATTAATATAAATTTAAATTGACCATTATCAAATATTAAATAATGAGTACTACGTCGAGGGATGGTTCTGGTGTTGCATCAGAGGGGTCGGGTGATGAATAACCTGTATTTGCAACAAATGAACACTATGAGTTAGATAACTAATAATTTACAAAAAATATTAAAAAAAATTTTATATCTACATCCGGAGATGGTGGTGTATCATCAGCATCGGTACCCGGGGGTGACACTCCATGATTGATCACCCTCCGGGTCAAAGAGCCTCTTCGCCCTCCTCATCTGCAAATTCAATTTTTAACATAGTTAAGAAAAATATATACATAAATATATTATTATGAAATGCATTATTGATTTTATTATTATATTTTGACTATCGGTAATACAGTGTAACATAGTTCATACCTACATCAAGCGCCATATTCTGTGTGTAAGAGAATTCATGCCAAACGTCATCATATGACCCAATTGGTTTACTATAATTATCTTTATTTTTTTTAATATTTTTTCATTGTTATTAGGAAGAATAACAGATATTGGCTCCTTATACAAAACCACCCAATCAAACATGACATTCAGATCTTTCACGAAGAAGCATTGATCAACTTGTTCTACAAAAATGAATTTCTCATCTGTATATACTTCTCGATGGAGATTGAAAAGTGTAAATCCATAATGATTATTTTATTTTTGTAGGACACCACTGAACCTTGAACATCGTATAACTACATTATTTTGGTTTTCCAAACCCATAAATTACCTCAACGATATCTTCAAATTGGTCATAATATAGTATGTTAGCTAGAATTGGGTTCTGATCTCTTATACTTGAAAAACATTCTTGAGCAAACAAACTCATGACCCACTATTCTGGGTTATCCTCCTATCATCTGTCTCTAGCGTTCGAAATTTATATCCATTGACCAAATGCTCATTATAACGTCTCACTTCGTGAGAAGGGCGTTGTGCATGAATAATAATTTTATCTGGTAATGTAGTGCCATCAAGAAGTGATTTTTCAACCTAAGCCAAACAATTTGAGAATATTTAGGTAATGTTATATTATGAATGTTCAACAATTAATTATAAAACACTTACGTCAATTCTGAACCAATTAAAAAATTCTTTTTTATGTCTTTTCTGAATATTATGCGCTGCATTCCTACTAGTTATTTTATTCTTAAGCTTCTCCAAATATCGCTTATATAAATAATATATAAGTTTGTATTGATAAACTATATGTAAAAGGAATATTTCTCATATATATTACTGATTTTAGTTGTTATCTTCGATATTCTTCGAACATATCACGGTTTTCCAACACATACGCACGAATTTGATCTAAGAGAGATCATAAATATTTTTCATGCTTCCTTTACCTTATCAGGTGCTTGATATGTGGTTTTCTTCTTACGCATGTAACGTGATGTAAACACAAAGCATTCGTTAGATACATATCCTTCAACTACCGAGCCCTCGGGACAAACTCGATTGCGAATATTGTGTTTTATAGAGACCAAGTATCTTAAAGTTATAAGAAGAGGTAATCATTAGCAAGATAATTTTTAAAATGCATATATAATTAATGAATGTAACAAAAACCTTAACCTTTAAATCGGATACATCTAACGATAAGTAACAAGACCGGCGATTCTAACGTCTCTTGCAAGATGCTGGATAAGATAGACCATAATTGTAAAAAATAAAGGAGGGAATATTACTTCCATATTGTATAGAGTAACTCGGACCTCGGCTTCAAGTTTTTTAAATTCATCTACATCTATGACTTTAAAGCATAATTTTCTAAAGAATCCACAATACTCAATAATAATCTTCGATGCTTCTTTTTTCATATTGTTACGGATTGCAACTGGGAGCAATTGAAGAAGAAGAACGTGATAATCATGGGTCTTCAGACCTAAGAGTTTTCTCTCTTGCACCTGGATATTATTTGAAATGTTAGCAGAATAACCATCCGACGACTTTACCAATTTGAGAATTTTACAAAATCGATGCATCTGCTCATTTGACATTGTAACACGAGATGAAGGCAACTTTAATTTTTTAAGGTCAACATCTTGAGCTTGTAAATCATTCCGGATATTCAAAGCAGTCAGGTCTTGGCGTGCCCGTAGGTCATCCTTCGACTTGTTTTCATCTTGTAGGAGAGTTGATACTATGTTATCACATATATTTTCTCAATATGCATGTCATCTAAGTTGTGTCGAATTTTAAGATTTTGCCAGTAAGGTAGTTGAAAGAAGATACTAAATTTAGTCCATCCTCTAGGTAAGTTTTCGGCTTCGTCCTCAACTTGTATTTTTAGAACCTTTTGCTTTCACTTCAATGAGTTTTTTGACTTTAAGAAATCTCTAACTCTGAGCGGGTTGAATTTAGAATAACGATTTTTTTTCAAACCTAACTTTTAGAAACCCCTCAAGTAATTTTCTGATCTTATTACTTGTCAGCTGATGCGGCTTCATTCTCTTCTCAACTGCTCCATCTAATATAGTTGATAATTTCCTGTACTTATGACTCATATACCAATAACAACACTTTCGTTTATGTGGTAATTGAAGAACTTCAAATTCCGGATCACATAAAGGACAAGCACACTTTCCCTTTATAGAGTACCCAGACAGATTACCATAAGCTTAAAAATTATTAATCGTCCAAAATAGAATAGTAAGTAATCTAAACGACTCTTTTAAATGTGCATCATATGCTAAAATATCCTCAGACCATAATTGTTTCAGCTTATCAATTAGAGGCTCTAAGTAGACATCAATATCATTTCCCGGTGCATGCTTACCAGGTATCAGTAATGAAAGTATCATAAACGGCTGTTTCATATAAAGCAATGGAGGTAAATTATATGGCATTAATACAACTGGCCACGTAGACCAACTAGAGCTCATTACCCCAAATGGATTGAATCCGTCGTTAGATAGACCCAGTCTTATATTTCTGCAATTTTCGGTAAAACGAGGATAAATTTTATCAACATGCTTCCAAGCTTAAGCATCAGCAGGATATCTCAATTTACCATCATCTACTCGATCTTCCTTGTGCCACCTCATGTTCTTTGTTGTGTCCTTGTTCATGTACAATCTCCACAATCTAGGAGCCGTTGGAAAATATCGAAGCACCTTGGTTGGAATTTTCTTCTGTGTTATCCCTATCTTCATTGTAATTTTTGTTGAAGAATTTGTGCATTACTTCCACCTAGAAACTCCACATGTCAGACACTCTTGAAGATCTTTATTGGCTTTGTAGTACAAAATACAATCATTTAGACATGCATCAATCTTATTATAATCAAGACCCAGAACGGAGACAATCTTTTCAGCTTAATAAGTTGTTTGAGGTATGCTATTCTCTCCTCCCAGGAATTCCGTCCGAAGCAAATCAAGCAGCATTTGAAAATAACTATCTGACATACCTTTAAGTGTTTTAATATGTAGGAGTTTCAGCATAAATGAAAATCTAGAGTAGTCGGTATATCCCTCATATAAGTCCATTTCACTATCTTCTAGTAGCTCCATTATTTACTTTATTTTCATGAAGGAATGCATATCATCAATATTTTCGGCACTTTCGACATCTCTTACCTCTTCAGCTTCAACTTTGATATCATCTTCACTTTTATCTCCGATATCATCCTCGACATTATCATCGACATCATATTCTATAGGTCGAGGAAAAATATTATT
>BQKN01000502.1:110935-155214 GCA_022839385.1 Asparagus kiusianus | reverse complement strand
TTAGATCAGATCATCCAGGAGATCGGCCAGAGAGAAGTTCTTAGCAACAAGAAGATCTTGGAGTATCCACCAGCAGCAAACGATCAAGATACTTTGTTTATTAACCGATTATTCGGTTTCAACAACTCTTTTCACAGAGTTTTCAACTCGCTCTGAGTTACATAACTCATCAAGAGTTCTAAATCAAACTTACCACACAAGTTAGTTGTTCCAACAAGACAAGACGTGCGTGTTAGATACTAAGGTCGCTATGAAAGAACCCTAGAGGGAGGGGTGAATAGGGTTTATGCTATTCTAATCCGATTTAAAAGCCAATAAAAAACTTACTAACAAATATATCCTAGCAAGTATGATATGCTACAAGATATGTGCAAGGATATATAATATAAATAAGGGTAAACAAAATTAACATGTAACAATGGCGATATAACAATATGCAAAAATAAATACGCCAATGCCAAACTCAAACACAAGAAAGTAATCACGGAGTTCGGACCTTCCGTCCCACGTCTCCGTTCCCCACTCCCGGGGACAATCCACTACACAACCTAGTTTGGAAGCCAGAACTTCTCTACACACTCAGTTTTCTAGTTAACCGAAAACTCTACAAACTCGGTTATCAAGTCAACCAACAACTCTCACAAATCCTCACAATGTACATACACAAGCTATAACCTCAAGTATTGGTCCTCACGTATCGACTCCCTCAAGTGCTCGGAATTATCACCTCTCACTAGGCCACCGACACTACTTCTCTTGGTATCGACTTCGTCGTCACCACACACTCCTCTCGGTGTACAAGTGTATTACAAAGTGAACTTCACAAATTAAGCACAACAAATGATTATCCTCTAAACAAGATGAGAACTCAATTAGGCTCAACTCAATGTTACTATCTCTCACAACCCCAAATATATTATGAATGCAAATACAATAAGCTCAAGTGGGTGTGTGTAACAATGAGATTAATCAAATCTAAACTCAATATAAAACTTGCTTTAATAAGATGATAATCAAATAAATAAATGTAAAGCTAGAAAAGAGTTTAGAAAACTTCTCAATAGATGACAAGAGATGGAGGGAGAATAGTTGATTGCTCAAACTCCAATAGATGATCTCCCTAAGCTCTTGTAGAATTGAATTCACAAACTCAAACTCGGAAATGCTTAAAAGCTTTTAAACACACTTAAAGAAAACTTAAGCCCTTGTTTACAACTCTTTTAAACTTGTTTAAAACATTTCATTAGTTAGATATGAAGGATGAGAGCAAGGTGGTATATATAGCCACCCAAAACCTCAGCCAAAACCTAATTGAAAAGACAAAAAAGCCCCCAGAAAATATTGTTGGAAACTAGCCGTTACTGTGCAACGACTCTTTCGTAAGTCGACTTATGAGTCGACTCATGCGTCGACTTATGAGTCAACTTATGAGTCAACTCATGAGTCGACTTATGAGTCGACTAATGAGTCGGCTTATATGAGTCGACTCAGCAGAACAAAAATCATAATTGTGCTACACTTCGTGAGTCGACTTATGAGTCGACTCATGAGTCGACTGAACATGCACAGACCTGAAGTGCACAGAAAAACTTAACTTTAAACTGGGTTTAAAAATATCAAATAAATTTAGAAAAATATAAAACTTTGGGAAATGATTGTAAACATGATAATACACATGCTACAAAAACTGATTTTCAAAAAGGGCCTCCCAAATGAGAAATATCATCATTTTACAAAATAGTCCAAAACATGAAAATGTGAACACATGAGTTTTGACATTTTTAGCTTAACCATGTTTTGAAACATTACAAAATGATTTTATAGACTTAAAGAAAGATATAAACTATTGTTATGAAGTGTATAAACAATCAATACAATATTTTTACAAATACAATAGAATATAAAATATATGAGTATGTATTTGAATATATATTTGTTTCATATCTATGAAATTAAACCAAAACAACTTATCCACATAGAAAACAAACGTGTATACTTAATTTTTGGAATTTATTTGTGGATAAAACTAAAAACCAAGATGTATATGTATATATAACTATGTATATATATAAAAATAAAACTTGAGTTGTATTGTTTAATAATGATTGAGCTTAAAGTACTAGCACACATAATATAAACCTAAACTAATGTTACCCAAGCTTGATCTTGATATTTAATAAGCTTGACTTGGTACACATTACGGATGAAGCTAGAACTTGGATCTTTAACTTGAATTGCATAGGCTTCACCCACTTTTCCGCCAACCTCCATTTGATATGATCGATATGGCGTAATCCATCCATCCTTCAACTTATTGTTTGTCTACAATAAATAACAAAACACAAACGCTAGACAAACAATATTAGATGTAAATTGTTTGTTAAATCATCATCAAAACAAGAAGGCCAACATTACAGATCGTCAACGGAGAGCAAATTCGACGCGAGTATTCGAAGGAGGCACTCCATCATCACCGTGAAGAACCTAGAATTAAACAAAGGGGATAATCCAGATCATTCTCCTCTCTTTTGTAATCAGAATTCAAATTGTAATTAAGATCGAGAGAATACAAATCAAATATCTTTCATTCTTTTTACTATAAATTTTTCACCAAACAAAAGATGGCGACTCCACTGGGGATGAGCTTCTCTGACGAAGAAGTGGTGACGCAATCCGATGTTCTACTCGCTGGAATGATCGTCGAAACTCTCGTTGTAGAGTTTGATCAAGCCAAGTACGAGGAAGCCCTCTCCTCTGGATCGCTTAGTCCCAAGGCTAGGCACAACACCCGTAAGATCTCCAACGAGATCACAACTGCTGCTAAAATGCCAAAGAAAGCTCACTCCTTTGGCCAAGATTCATCAAACAACCCCTCTTCTAAAGGAGCGGGCTTAGCCTCTGCCAAACTCGTTCGATGAGTTGAAAATCTCACGTCCGCATCAACACAACGTATTACGGGTCACAAAAGGCCCATAGAAGAGGCAACTTCTATAAACGTCAATGACGTTGCTGCCAAGGCCTTGAAACAAGCCAAGAAGAATGCCGCTCATCGGAGGAGAAGATCCATACGACGAGCGTACTTACGAAACAGTTGATCTCTTGTCCAACACGAAGATCACGTTCTTGAGGCTTTGCCTGAACACTACGTTTCTGCACCAGAACACACACTTCGTGGCAATGAGCCCGATTACGAACCTCGTGTAATCCAACTTAAACACAACCCCCAGTAGTGCGTTGTTCAATCTAGACGCACACCTTAGGAGTGCATCTCTGAAGAAAAACACAACTCTTATGAGTGCGTTATAAAACCAGAATGCACACCCCAGGAGTGCGTATTCAAAAGTGAACGCACGCCTCAGCGAAGCATTTCAAAATCAAAACGTGACTCCCAAAGGCATGTTCCATCAACCAAACGCAAACTACACGAGTGCGTTCAATCAAAACATGACCCTCAAGGGTCTGTTTCACCAACCAAACGCATACTTCATGAGTGCGTTCTATCAAAACATGAACCTCAAGGGTCTGTTTCACCAACCAAACACACACCTCATGAGTGCGTTCAACCAAAACATGACCCTCAGAGGTCTGTTTTATAAACTAGACACAGGCCTCGGCCTAGTGTTTATATAAATCTAAATACGACCCTCGCGCTTATTCTCCAAAACGTGACGTGGTCCGCCAAGTTCAAGGGAGTCGACATGGGTTCAAAGTTCATGTCCGACAAGAAACAGTCTTACCCACTCAGGGGCAGGGGGTTCCATCTCTGTACTCACGATCGGAGGAAAATTCTTCATCCCAAGTCTTTGACTTGCGAGAATTGCTATCAAGAGGAGACCTTCCCAAGAAATAACTAATTCATACCAATATGAGCGGCTTATCTCTGCAGTCCTCTCGGAGTGTTACTATTGTGTGACCGTGCCTCGACAATCAGTGTTTGACCGTTTAACAAATGTCGCCAGGCCTACCAAGCGATAACGTCATCACTGGAAGAAATTTTCCAAAGACAAATATCCTGAAGTCACTTTTAACGTGATCGGCAGAGGGAAGGCCTCAGCGCCCAGTTCTGACGAATCAGAAAGAAGCCACTCTCCGACTGTCCAGGAAATCTTTGACAAGTTTGAAGGAATATATCGCCGTACTTGAACCCGGATAGGAGCAATTCGCTCGGTTAGTTATCAAAATTTAGCCAAGGTGATTACTTCAGATGATAATCATTCAGTAATTGTCGATTCTCAATCATCAAGCTCCGTCATGGCACGAGAAGCTCCCGATTACATGACTAGAGGCCATGATGACTTAGCAAAGAGAGTCAACGAGCATTAGGTCATGCTTCAAGCACAACAAGAAACCCTTTTTCAGATAAAGGATATGTTGGCCCAGCTCCTTGTAGAAAAAAGGCCAAAAGCCTGAATCTTCCCGGATGACCATTCCAAAGGCAAAATAGAAGGTGCACGAGAATTCAGATTGTGAAACTCACAACCTGGAATACTCTTCTGAAAACGAAAAGGAGATGGAAAGTGAGCTACATCCTCAGTAATCTAAAGTGGATGAGCTAGAAGCCCGCCTCAACGCAATCGCAAATAGAAGCGAGCTTCATAAGGAAGGTGTGGTACGGCCTTACTCAGTGGAATGGGACATAACTACCTATCCGCTAAAATTTAAGGCCCCAACTCTGTAGCCCTTCGACGGTACAGGATCACCATACTAATACATCTACTACTTCAAGTCGCAGACTAGGGACGTAGTGGCAAACGACGCTAACCTGACCCGTTTGTTCATTGGCACCCTTAAGGGTGTTGCTTTCGAGTGGTTCATGAAGTTGTCTACTGGATCTATTAAAAAATGAGTAGATCTAGAAAGGTTCTTCTTAGCCAAATTCTTTGAAGATGATACAGAAGTTTCCATCCCAACCCTCCTCTCCACTAAGCAGAGGACGGGAGAGTCCATCAAAACTTATGTGGAAAGGTTCCACAGAATGGCATTGCGATACCCGTCATGTATGACCCAATCGACTTTGGTTGAAACTTTGCAGGCATAATTTGCAAATCCAACTCCTCGCTCAAATAGGGGTAGCGGAATATCGCTCCTAGGGACAACTGGTGTCGCAAGGAGAACAAGCTGAAAAAATCATTGCTCGGGTCAAGGCTGAAGAAGCTACTCAATGCAAGTCACAACAGCAACGCAATCAGAATAATACCCCGCGCTCCAAGGGAAAGGAGACTTTGGCTACCGACGCCAACATGCGTGCACCACCTCTTAAGCAAGGCAAAGCACCAAACCAACCAAGAGTGCCCAAGCAGTACTCGTTCAAAGAGAAGCACGTGGACACTTTATTCCAACTGCTTCGGAAGAACAGCAAACTGCAGCTCCCTGAGATCAGGAAACCAGATGAAGCAGGGAAGGTGGATGACCCCAATTACTGTCGTTATCATAGGTTTTTGGAACATCCTACCAGAAAATGCTGTCTTCAAGGACATTTTACAAAATCTGGTGAATGCTAACGTGCTCACACTGAAGCCCGAGCAGAAGACCGTATCCACCAATTTGATAGCGGTCTAATTCGGTGATTTCCCTCCAATAGCAGCTACAGACCGTGTTATCCCCATCCATAAAGAGGAAATGCATATGAAAAATACTGACTTACACAGTCAGAAGGACAAGGGGTTGGTACCCCTCACTACCTTAAAAGGGGAGATCATGTGGGTCCATCCCGACCTGGTTGAAGACCAACAATGGACGAGCCCTTCGTCCAAAAAAAAAGAGGCAAGGCTAAGTCATCCAACATGATTAGCCCCTCCATGAATGAGAATGATGATCATCTCAAACCTCTCACCGACTCAGAGGAAGAGAGGATTGTCCTTGCAGCATATCCAGGAGGCAACCCTGGCACCCAGTCAGGAAAAACTTACCTGAATGACTATGATCAGAATGCTCAAGGAGTAGAAAAATAGCACCAAGATGCTGGAGGTTCTGTTCCTCAAAAGTCAATCGACAAAGGAAAGCAGAAAGAAACCTAGTGCGACAAGAACCTTCTTCAAGAAGTCAGAGAATCGAGCGCTCCTTTCTGATTCAATGTCCTGACGTAGTTGGCTAACATACCAGCTAGGATTACCCTATATGAGCTCTTGAGGTTGTCTAAAACCACCAAGGAAGCTCTGATTGAAGCTTTAACGAACATGAAAAGCTTTATCACACAAGTCACTCCGATTCCTGAAGCTTCTAAAGGCCAGTCTTGTATACAGTGTCTACAAGCAGCAAGAAGTCTGCCATGCATATCATTTACTCAGGATGATATGCAAGTAAAACACAAGCATGACAGATCTTTGTACTAAACTGGGTACATTAGGTCTTCAGAAATCAGCCGTGTTCAAGTGGACCTGAGCTCAGCACTCAGCATCATACCTTACAGGGTCATGCAGGTCTTAGAGATTCCTATACATTGGTTGAACACCACCCAGACCACTATCTTCGGTTTCAACACCAACAGTACTTGACCCCTAGGGAAGATCAAGCTTAGGTGTCAAATTGGAGATCTCAAGTCCGAGGTAACTTGTTACATTATAGATGTGGACACGTCCTATAATTTATTATTAAGATGACCATGTATTCATGCAAACCGCATTGTCCTATCTACGCTACATTAGGTTATGAAGTATGCTAATAATGAGGGGGAAGTCCAAACCCTAATTGTGGAAAAGTACCCTTTCAAAGGATGGAAAACTTTCACACAGATTCTGTCTTCTACTTAGAATCACAGGAGAAAGAAGATGTTGACAGTGGTAACGAAGCTAACATCGAGCCAGATCCTAAAGAAGATTGTCTATGGGAGTTGAACTTCAATGTAATGGGTCAGGTCGAGAACAATAATAATGTACCGAGTGAGGGCGAGTGGTGCATTAATGAAGACTTTATTTTGGCGTACTTGTCTGATGAGTCATCTAAAAATAAACAAATACAGAATAATACTGATGTAGGTACCGGCCCATGGCACACATTATGTGCCGAGGCATCACTAACATTACCGATTAAGTCATCCTTCGCTTCAGATGAAGAAGTAGAAGATGCCCAGAAGGCTTTCTTTAAAGTCCCGTCCGAAAGGAAAGGGCAGAAGCCGATCTACTTTAGTAAAATTAAACCTGAATTACTCAAACAAGGAAGTTCAGAAGAAGATAATGGGGTTCCTCAATTCCATTACCACGAACCCAATTCTATATATCTGATGAAGCGAATGGGATATAATTTTAATGAGAAATAGGGTTTAAACTTTGGGAAAGGAAGGCGAATGCCGATTTGAATGTCCCTCACACCCGAAGGAAAACCTCCGGATTATTATCAAAAAACTGGAAGAGGTATGGGTTACGTCACAACTCCCTCCCTTTTAGAAAATGAAATCGGTAAGTGTCTGTGTCAGGATCATTCATCCGGAACATCATCATGGGAATCCGATGTTAGCGACGGACCTTTCTTTAAAAATTTGACTGTGATCATGGTTTCAACTAGTCACCCAGATAAATATGCAGAGGGTGATGAAGAGTTGATTGAATCGACCAATGACCCTTGGATCAAACGCCTTAACATCTTGTGGGATATGCGTTTCGAACAACGCGAGCTGCCTACTGAAGATAAAGTAACCCAGGCCAATATGGGAGAGGAGTCTGACCTTAAACCTATCTTCATAAGTGAAAGCTTATCACCCTCTGAGATAGAAGATCTTATATCTCTCGTTCGAGAATATATAGATGTTTTTGCTTGGAATTATGAAGACATGCCTGGCCTTGACCCAAAAATAGTCATGCATCATCTCAACATTGATTCGGATATAAAACCCGTTAAACAACAGCAACGTCGGTTTCGTCCCGAGATCATGGAAGCAATTGAGTCAAAAGTTAAGAAGCTTATTGATTCAGGATTTGTTAGAGAGGAACAACACCCGGTTTGGGTAGCCAATATTGTTCTAAATCCTAAGAAGAATGGTAAGGTCGGGATATGCATCGACTTTCGTGACCTTAATGCACCTTATCTAAAAGATGAATTTCCACTCCACATCACGGACGTCATGATCGACAACACCTGCGGATATGAGAGGAAGTCTTTTATGGATGGATTCTCTGTGTATAATCAGATCAAGATGTATCCTAAGGACGAAAAGCATACTACTTTTAGAACACCACTAGGGGTGTATTGCTATGCAGTGACGCCCTTTGGATTGAAAAACGTGGGTGCAACTTATCAACGTGCAATGAACACAATCTTTCACGAATATCTATGCAAAAAGATTGAATGTTACGTTGATGACATAACAGTGAAAAGCCAACACAAAGGCGATCATCTCGCAGACTTGAAGGCGATATTCGACATCATGTGAACACATCAGCTGAAGATGAACCTGACAAAATCATTCCATGGGGTATCAAGCGGAAAATTCCTGGGATTTATAGTTACCTCCAAGGGAATTTCTCTTGATCCAGAGAAAGTTTGTGCTATCCAAGAAATGCCGCCTCCAAAGAATATCAAAGAACTCAGAGGTTTGCAAGGCAGATTGGCTTACATCCGGAGATTCATATCAAATCTCTCGGGATGACGCCAACCTTTTTCTAAGCTTATGAAGAAGGGAGTATCGTTCATTTGGGATGGAGAGTGCCAAAGAGCATTTGAGGAGATTAAGAGATACCTCACTCAACCTCCAGTTCTTGTGGCCCTAATATCGGGAAAACCATTCCTGTTATATATGAGAGCCATGGACCATTCTCTTGGAGCTGTATTAGCCCAAAACAATGACCAAGGGCAAGAGCAAGCCATTTACTACTTAAGTAGAACTATGATGGGAGCTGAACACTGATATAATTCGGTGGAAAAAATATCTCACTTTGGTATTTGCCATCCAAAAGATGTGACACTACGTGGTTGGACAAACAATCCTTGTCATCTCTAAGGTAAATCCTTTGAGAGTCCTTATGACAAAACCGTCATCTCTGAATTGCCGGCTAGCAAAATGGGCAATCCTCTTGTCATAATATGACATGCAATTTATACCCCAAAAAGCAGTCAAGGGTCAAGCGTTAGCGGACTTCCTAGCTAATCACCCGGTGCCAGGGACATCTAAGCTGTGTGAAGAATTGCCTGATGAAGTTGCCAAAACTTGTGTCACTCAAGAAGTTATGCAAGTGTGGAAGTTATTCTTTGACGGTGCATCCAGAACAAATCCTCATGGAGCATACGGGAGTAGGAGTAGTATTCATCTCTCCACACGGTCACGTGATCCCAAGGGGATTTTCTCTGATCGAGCCCTACACCAACAATGTAGCTGAGTATAATGCTCTGTTATTAGGAATGTAATTTGCATAAGAGCTCAACATTTGACATCTCGAGGCTTACGGTGACTCTCAGCTAATCGTAAATCAAGTCTGAGGAGAATACGAAGTTCGTCACGAGGATCTGATCCCGTACTACTTTGCTGTGCTAAAGCAAGCCAATAAGTTCAAAGGTTTCTTCATTGGATATATTCCACGAGCTTAGAATGCTTATGCAAATGCTTTAGCCTCATTAGCAACCTCATTAGCATTGCCCCCAGGGGCTGAAACAATGATTCCTATCACCGGACACGAATTATATTGTTCCAAGCTTCCTGTAGAAGAAAGTTTAGACAAAACAATGACAGGAGAAGTTTGCACAACCTCCATGGGGCTTGAATCTAGGGATTGGCGATTCCCGTACATCGACTATGTTATGTACAGAATTTTGCCCGACAATTCCAAGGAAGCGGCCGCAATTAAACGAAAGCCCCTCCTATTCTATTACGATGTAGTTTCCCAAATCCTGTATCGTAAATCACATGACATAGTTTTTCTTCGATGCCTCTCATGAAAGGAAGCAAAAGAGGCCCTCAAGGAACCTCACGATAGAATGTGCGAAGCTCATCAACCCGGGGCTAAGTTGGGAGATCGCCTCTGACGAATTGGCTATTATTGGCCAAAAATATTTTCAGACTTAGTTGACTACGCTAAACGTTGTCACACGTGTCAAATTCATGGTGAATTTATCCATCAAGCGCCAGGGAACTTACATCCCACATCTGTGTCTTTGCCATTCAAAATGTGGGGTATGGACGTCGTGGGACCAATATCGCCTCTGAGTTCCAAAGGACAACGGTTTATTTTGGCCGTGACCGATTACTTCTCCAAATAGGTGGAGGCAATCCTGCTGAAAGATGTCAAGACTTCGAATATGGTTAAATTCACCAAACATCACGTCATCTACCGCTTTGGAGTCCTGAGACGAATAGTGACAACAGAACATAATTTGTTAGCTTTGGATTTCAGAGATTTTGTGACAGGTTTAGAATTTGAAGTGTCGCTTCTACGGCGTATTATCCTCCAGCAAATAGCCTCGCAGAAGCTTTTAACAAGACCATCGTGAAGCTTCTCAAAAAGTTTGTTTTCAAGAGCCGACACGATAGGGATGAAAGACTCGGCGAATGTCTGTGGGCCTATCGCACAACGGTGAGGACCCCTACAATGGCTACGCCATTCTCTTTGGTATACGGTTGCGATGCTGTGTTACCATTAGAAATTCAGATTCCTTCCCTAAGAGTCGCTATCGTAATGGGAATGACAGAGGAAGAAAAACATCAACTGCGCCTTCAGGAACTTGAAGCCTTAGACGACAAGTGACTTTAAGCTCAGCAGCAGATCGAGTTGTATCAGTCCCGGATTTCTAAAGGCTACAACAAAAAGGTTAGAGAACGGATATTTAAGAGAGACGATTTGGTCTTAGCCGTAAGACGACCCATAGTGATGACACACAAAACTAAAGGGAAGTTCAATCCCAAATGGGAAGAGCCATTTGTAATAGAATCAGTCTATTCGAATGGAGCTTATCGCCTCATCGATCAAAAAAGAGACAGGCTCATGATGCCAATTAACGCGAAGTTCCTTAAGAGATACTTCCCGTAAGTCGTGTAGCCTATCTCTTACTCTCAAACTTTAGTCAAGTCAGGCTGGGGGTTGCCAAGTCAGAGTGTATTTTGGAAATAAATGTTTAATTTTCCTGTTGTGTATGTCGTCATGTTAACACTACACCTTTGACGATTAAAATTTTCTGGGATTATTCTAAGTAGTAATAAAGAGAATTTCGAGTTCATGCTAAGTTAACACTACACTTATGGTATTTGTAATACTGTTCACTGTCCTAAATAGAAATTCAACAACAAAGAGATGATGGAAGACAAAATGATATCATTTTTATTCAATTTTGATAACTTGATACAAAGTGACGAGAATTGGAAGGAAGATGACACAAAATTATTCCCTAGCTAAAAGCATGCATAAGGGCCCATCAGCCTAAAGGACTTGAGCTTGGACTTCAACGCTGATATGTTCTCCTCACAAGCCTGTTTGACTTCTTTGGTTATCTTGCTCCTGAGTTCCTCTCCATTGGGTGCTGCTTCTACAATCTCTCATCGAATCTTATCGGCAGCGACGATCTCATTGCAATAATCTTTGAGAAGCCCGTCACAGTGAGCAGCTAACCTTTTTATGACTTTCATATCGTCAGCCAGCTGGGCATTCCTCTGAGATTGCTCCACACCCATGCGAGCAAGTTCTGCTGCAGCATCCCGGATACCCATAGCGAGGCTGCCCATGTCTATTTGTATTTGAAGGTGCTCCTCTAGTAAGATGG
This sequence comes from Asparagus kiusianus, assembly GCA_022839385.1. Taxonomy (NCBI): domain Eukaryota; kingdom Viridiplantae; phylum Streptophyta; class Magnoliopsida; order Asparagales; family Asparagaceae; genus Asparagus; species Asparagus kiusianus. The sequence goes on along the minus strand of BQKN01000502.1, from coordinate 143,535 downwards.
TAATGCGAGATTCTTTCTCAGACAAACTCTTCTGAAGAGCTTCATGGCATTGTGCTCTCGAAGCCTTGGCCGTAGAAAGAGCCTGGTCCACTTCTTCGCCCAAATCGCTACGTTGAAGAATCCAAAGCATCTCTAATTCCATTTCCAAAATGATGATATCTTCCCTGCAGGTCTCATTCCAGAACGCATTCCCATGACTTCCGATATCTGTTAAGCTTTCATTCAGGAGGGATTGGAAACGTTCAAAGGGGACCTGCCCTAAGCTAACGATATCAATCGTAAACTGCATCTTCATCTCTAGCTGCCTGATGCACTCTCTCAAAGCTCTCGAGCGTGGGGGAGGAGCAGTCGGATAGATCAGACCCGTATATACATTACGAGTAGATTAGGGAATAGCCTCAGAAAGAGATTCTTCATGCGAACCCTGATTCTGGACTAGAGGGGGAGAAGCAGACCCTGAATCCCTAATAGGCAACGTCTCTCTGACCCCACATCCTCAGGAATAGAAGGAATTAGTCGAAGCGTTTTGTCCTCTCTATCAACCGAGTGCGTGATAGGTGTAGACTTTATTGCGTCTCTCATTAACTTGGCCCTCTTAGAGTTCTTGGCCACAACGGGCTTCCGCTTGCGAATTCTCCTATCATATTCGCCTTCCTCCTTAGAAGTAAGGGCCTTCTTCCCTGATGATCTTAAGGAGTGGGGCTCAGGAAGGGGTGCTCCCTCAAGAATTTCTTTAGTAGTCTCTTCTTCAGAAGGCTCAGCAGCTGGTAACTCCTTTGGGATCTCTTCGATTTTGACCTCTTCTTGTTCACAGTATAGATAATCCTCTATCCCTAGTAGCCGAGTCCTGGTAGAACCACTTCTTGATTTATAGAGTTCCCAAATCTTATTTATGCATGAAGTGTATACATCATATTCTGGGATTCGAGAAGCCTCATCAAACTATTCGCGAAAGTCTATAACGGTTGAGCAGCTAGGTGGCAAGCTGGGCAGAGTGAATTGCTTATGAGTTCCTCTGGCAGAAAAGAAAAACCAAGCATGAGCCCCTTCATATAAGTTCCCGATGTGAGGTAGTCACGGATTAAGGTTACCAACATAAAGTTGGTCGTACCCAAATTATCGAGCAAAATGCGAAGGAAGATATGGTTCAATTAAAATTCTCTCGCCCAGTCGGAAAACTAGGTAACCTACCCTGATAGCAAGAAGTTATTGAAAAGTCCTTGTATTTAAGAGTGAGGAGCTTTCGAAGATCACATCTCCAAACTTCGTGCCTTCTTCTTCTGCCCCATCAAAACAAGGGCGGCAACAAAAAAGATTATAATGGCTCTCCAAAGACAAGAGTTGTCTAGCCCGGACTATGTACACAGTCGTATATGTGACTGACTCAAGCCTCTGCATGAAAGGAACAGAGGTCTCACTATTATGTATGATCCCCGTCATTAACGTGAGACAATGTAACACGAACCAAGCCACTAAATAAGTATAGGGCACGGGTGCGCGGGGTTGGGGAGTCTTCCAAACTTTCCTTCCAGCAACGTTCATCTCCTTGATATCGAGGAGTTTAGAAATTAGATCTCGTAAGCCCCGTTTCAAACAACCTGTCATTGTAGAGAGAATACTTAAAGGTCTTTCGTGAGCCAGGAGAACGGCTAGGTATACTACTTCAGCCAAGATCGACTCAACCGGCTTCGATGGTACAACACACCGCTTCAGCCATATCATCAGGAAGCAGCAAGGAGGGCCACATCGGAGATGGGAGTTGCAGCTTGATAATGAAAGATTCCAAATTCACTGTCAGCTTCAAATCCATCTTCTAAATACTTATTCTTATAAGTACCATTAGGAGACTTAATGCGGGCTTTAATGCTCTTAGAAGAGCTTACAGCAAGACGGGTTACCATCAAGTCTTTCTGACTAAAATTCTGGAATAGATAATCTGTCCAGGCAGTATGCATGAGGCCACCTCCACACATCCTAACAACCTGAGTACAGATGTGAAAATGGCACATCAACTCCCAAAAAGTGGTGTATACTTTTGGATGAGCCGCTCTCAAAATGGAAAGTTTCTCAGTTGTCGGAATGAATTCCTCATAGGGCATCTACCCAAGGAATAGCCCTGATACTGCATGCATCTCATGGAGAGAAAATCCCAACTCCCCAACAGGTATGAAGAAAGTGTAGCTGTCCGGATTACACTGCTCCAGCATAGCAAAGAAGGTAGGATAGTTCTGGACGTGATCCCACGCCTTGTGGCCAACACCGTGTTGTAAGGCCAGACTGAGCAAGTGGCTCCTTGAGTTCCTCAAGAAAAAAATCCACCATCCGGGTCCACCAGCCATCTTCTCTAGAGAACAACCAGTTTGGAGAACAAAAGGCTTGCGCAGAAAATTCACCCTGAGCAGCAATAAACAGGCGTATGAAGATGTTCGCTGGAAGAGGCGCTTTCTAAAAAGGATCCTTTTTCTCAAATCTGCCAGGCCTCAGACCTTTGAGTTACCCGCTAATTTGTACACGAGATTTTTGATCAGATCCAAATGATATGTTCTCTTTCTCCTTGGCAAGATCGAAGGCCAAGCCCCTACGGCAACTGATGCTCAGGAAATAAGAAAGCGGATACATTCTCTTCATGCTTAGGAGGAATAAAGACGATCGTTTATTCTTCGCAGCAAATAAGAATCTTCTACATGTCCAACTTTATCATCCGCTGTGATATGGTCCCCAAACAAAAACGCCAGTTTGACCAATTGAGCATGACCAACGGGTGTTTCTAGGTCCAAATCAGTGATAAGAGCCCTAAGAGTGGAACATCCGGCAAACCTGATTAATAATATTTTCCCTAATAGAGTGATAGATCATCAAAATTGCCCCGATCATAATATTTTCCCTGTCACGTTAAAATCACACCTCCGACAAAATTTACTTTTCGACTCTGCTCAAAAGAGTGATAGGTCCTCAAAATTACCCCGATCGTAACATTTTTCCCGTCACGTTAAAATCACACCTCTAACAAAATTTACTTATCGACTCTCCTCAATAGAGCGATAGGTCCTCAAAATTACCCTGATTGTAACATTTTCCTTGTCACGTTAAAATCACACCTCTGAGAAAATCCTCTTATCAACTCTCTTCAATAGAGCGATAGGTCTTCAAAATTATCCCGGTCGTAATAATTTTCCTATCATGTTAATATCATATCTCTGATGAATTCACTTATCGACCCCCCATTTGAACCTTTTTATTTCTTTAAGAATAACAAGTGTTGTCATAAATTCCCCAGCGGATTAAACTCTTTCCAGGATTATCCCTAGTGGTAATAAGAAAAATTTTTAGAATTCACTCCATGTGGAAATTCATGTCAAGTTAATACTACATCTCTGGCACTTAGAGATTTATTTCAGTGTTTAATGCAGAAACATAACACAGGAAGAATTCCATCGGTCAGTCCTATCCTAAGAGAATGACAAATACTTATCCCTCAGCAGATAAATTTTTTTTGAAATTGTCTTAAGTGATAATAAAGAGAATTTTCTAAATCAAGCCTATTAGGGCATTTCTTAGATAATTTTATTGCTTCAAGTTAGAACATGACAAATGCAAGAAGTAAAGGAAAAGCCAAAATATTTTTTACTTGAGTCAGAAATACTAAGAAGCGATGCAAAACCCGGTTCTTATCAAAAAAAAAGAGCAATACATAATTAAGCTTCTGGGCCCATGAAATTAAAAGATGTGAGCCGAGACTTAATAGCAGAAAGCTTCTCCTCATGAGCAGCTTGTACCATTACTTAAGCTTTCTTCTGAAGTTCATGCTCGTCCAGCACCGCCGAGGTAGCTTCCTTTTGGACAAGTTAAAGAGATTGGATCGACGAACGATACGTGGTGTAGGACCTCACGCTTTCAAATGTGAACATTTTCAGGATTTCTTCCTCTCGACCAAGCTCAGCCTTGTGGCGGGCCAATTCCACCGCTAATCGATCGATCCCCGCTCGAGACGTCTGTATAGCAGTGTTAGAAGCAACCACGGCCCGGTTCCTCTGAACACATTGCTCTTGTAAAAATTCAATCTCAAGCTCCCTTTCAGCTATATTTTTTTGAAGAGCTTCATACGTATGAGCAGCCTCAGCTTTGAGATCGTCAAAGGTCAATATAATCTGAGTTGCAAGATCAGCACAGCGCAGCTCCTCTAAAGCCTTCAAGTCCTTTTCCAAGCGAGAGACATTGTCCGAGCAGTGCTGAAACCATTGAGTATTTTCCACATATCGAATATCGTTCAAAGAATTCATGAGTATTGGCCTGAAAGAATTAAATGAAGCTCGTCCGACACTGACTTCCTCAATCACCACCTTCATCATATCCTCCAACGATCGCATAAGAATTTTAAGCATGAAAGGAATGACCACCGGACTTAGAGAAGCAACAACGGGCATCACTAGGGCTCCTGAAGTTGTAGATCTCGGTGTAAGAACGGTTGGTAATGATCCTGAAGAAGACGGAGAAGTCATGGCAATCTCTAATTGTGAAGTACTTGAAGGGAGAACCATGAGCGCCCCCGCTTGGGTTCACATGCTCCGTCTCCACAGGTTTGAGAGAAATTGTTAATAGAGAAGATTTCTCTTGTAAAGAAGTTATTACTGCCTGTGTATGCTCGGGAAGAGAAGTAGTTATTGCCCAATGGTCGGGAGGCAAAGTCGTATCAGCAGCTTCACGAGCTGGGGAGCCTACACAAAAAGGCAGTTAGTACACAAGAAGGAAAATATCAAAAAGACCACAGTGGGTAATATTTACCAATAGGGGAAGGAAGGACATAGGCCGACGCCTTGTCAGAAGAGATTGGTGGTGTAGTAGCCCAATCAATGAGATTATCGCCACTATCACTTTCCTCCCCATCAACACTGTCACCGCGAGAAGAGGTCTCATAATCCACTTTTTCTTCATCATCTGCAGCCGAAGATTCAGGAGAACCTATGATTGCATCTGCTTTAGTCATTGTGCCTGTTATCGGGCTAGGGATAGTAGCCCCCATAGGTGGCAATAATGCAGAAGCAGCAAGGGATTGATTGTCGCCAGGCTTTTCAAGCTTAGCCACTGTAGGTTCGTCTGCGGGAGTCCTAACCCCTTCAGATCGAGACACTGTGGGCCTCACCCCTGTAGTTGGAAGAGTGGCATCCGAAACTTGACCGAAAAGGGTGAAATAATACGGTCCATTATGGGAGAAGATTCTGCATCTCCAACCAACGACTCATCCTCATCCTCCTCCTGGTCCAAGGGATGATAAGAGGAAAATTCGCAGATCAAGTGGAGTATCTGAAGGATCTAGACAAAATCCGAAGAATACACCTCATCGTAGATTGAGTGGAGTATCTTAAGGACTCATATGAAATCTGAAGAATACACCTCATCGCAGATCGAGTGGAGTATCTGAAGGATCCAGACAACCTTATCGCAGATCGAGTGGAGTATCTGAAGGATCTAGACAAAATCCGAAGAATACACCTCATCGCAGATCGAGTGGAGTATCTAAAGGATCTCGACGAAAACTAAAGAATACACCTCATCGTAGATTGAGTGGAGTATCTTAAGGACCCAAACGACATCTAAAGAATACACTTCATCGCAGATTGAGTGGAGTATCTTAAGGATCCAGACAAGTTTGTTATCATCTTCGTCCTTGTTCGGATCAATAACAATGGGCTTTCGCTTGTTTGACTAAGTTCATTGTCGTCAAGACACAAAAATTACCTTATTTGGTTTAAGGAAGTTGAATCACTACATTATAACAACCAGGTTCATGATGTCTTCAAATCAGATAAAGTGAATGATCAAGTAACAATATCTCGGGATCCAAAGTATTCCGAAAATTCATCCCAGTCAACCAAGAACTTTTAAAAACTTTAGAGGGGGTTCTGTAGGCTGTCTAAAAATTATAATAGATAGCTAATCATTATCAAGCTTCCATCAACATATTGGCAAAGAAAGTTACAATCCAATACTTTCCTATAAACAAATGAAAGCTACAAATAGAGGACTTTTCACATAGATCAAGAGGAGTTGTGATTCAACAACCCTCCAGACGACTGATGAAAACTCTATTCAGTGGCCTTTACCATCAACTGTGAGAGTTACAATCTGACGACTTTCACACCCTAAAATAGCAAAGGCATAGATCACTGAACAATGGTCTTTTGTAATGTTTTACAGAAGAGGTTACAGATCACTAGCCCCTTCTAAACGCTGAGTTTACCTGTGTATGTCAGTTTTTGAAACGCAGGCAACCCTTGCGTTTTCCAACTTAAATCAAACAAAATGTAAAACAGCCCATGTGTTTCCCATCTTTAGCGGATACCAAACTCTGCATCTCAAAGCTAAGATATAGAGTTAAGACCCAGAACGAAAGCGGCCTGTGCGTTTCAATCATCCGTAGATACCCAACTCTGCATCCTAAGTCTGAGGCGCAGAGTTAAGACCCTAAACACAAGCAGCCCTTGCATTTTCAATTATTAGCTAGCACCTAACTCTGCGTCTTAAGTCTATCACTTTCTTGTAAGGCTGATTTAGGCATTTGACTTGTTCAAACACAAGCTGAACTGCCTCAAAACCATTTATCCCATATTTTTAGGGATTTTCACCCACTTAGGAGCGTATTTAGGGGTCGGTGACACCCCTTATCACCCTATAAATAGCCACATTACTCAACCGAGTAAAGGGGTTGGTTGGATTTTTAGATCAGATCATCCAGGAGATCGGCCAGAGAGAAGTTCTTAGCAACAAGAAGATCTTGGAGTATCCACCAGCAGCAAAGGATCAAGATACTTGGTTTATTAACCGATTATTCGGTTTCAACAGCTCTTTTCATAGAGTTTTCAACTCGCTCTGAGTTACATAACTCGTCAAGAGTTCTTATTCAAACTTGCCACACAAGTTAGTTATTCCAGCAAGACAAGACGTGCGGATCATCAACGGAGAGCAAATTCGACGCAAGCATTCGAAGGAGGCACTCCATCACTACTATGAAGAACCCAGAATTAAACAAAGGGGAGAATCCAGATTATTCTTCTCTCTTTTGTAATCTAAATCCAAATTGTAATTAAGATTGAGAGAATATAAATCAAATTTATTTCATTCTTTTTACTACAAATTTTCCACCAAACACTAATCCCCCTAATAATAATAAAGGGAACGCTCTTATGACTGACGCATCGGATTGTGAGTTGAAGTTCAAGAGCACGTTAGAGTTTCACGCTCACGAAGGCATAAATCTAAGCGAATGACTCTTGGAGATGCTAATGAAGCATCGTATCCCCAGAGGAAAACGTGTCCGTCTAATGACGATGTTATACTTGGGAAGTCGTGCCAACACATGATGGGTTGCTCTGGTCATCAGGCTAATGAGTTGTACTATCAAGCTGGGGGTACGAATAAGTCTCGAAAGAGAAATACCCGAGAAACAGACTCTAACTGTCCATGTGTGAAAATCATCAAAGTAGTGTTGTCAGAATGTAGCTTCTATGAGACTGCTCCTCGGAGGGTCTTTGTATTTGAATGAATCTCTACTGAAATGTCCGAACCAAAGATGAGGTGTTTCTGCATAAGAAGGCCAACCGGTTCAGGTGACGAGTTCCCTCAAGTAACTATCGACATGGCCGACAAAGGCAAGTCCTCGTGATGCTTCAACCTTGAACCTTTTGTAGAAGTATCAAAACACATGACTTGGCTACAGTCTAGAACTATCAGACCCAGACCCAGGAGGGCATGGTCCTTGGATGACGAAACATCAGATGCTTGCTCTGCATTGGCTTCTGATGATACAACATCCTGTGCAGGGCAATCTTATGAATCATTCATGATTAGTGCCGAGCAAATGGCTAAAATTTTCAAGGATCCTTTAGCTAAGCAGAAAGAGGATTTTAAATTTGAGATGGAAATGGCCATGCAGGAAATGAGGGATATGCATATTTAACAAATTGCGACGCTAACAAATCAGCAAGGGGAATCCAGCCGTCACAATAATCCTAACCAAGTTGATAGTGATAACGAGGCGGATGAGAATACCTGTTGGCCTTCTTGTTTTGCTGACGTTTAACAAATAATTTACTTCTAATGTTGTTTGTCTAGTATTTGTATAATTCTATTTATTATAGACAAACAACATGTTGGAGGATGGATAAAATCGAGCATTCACGATCATATCAAATGGAGGTTGGTAGAATTGTGGAGTGAAGCCTATGTAATTCAAATTAAAGATCTAAGTTCTAGCTTCATCCGAAAGTGTACCAAGTTGAGCTACATCGAAGATCTATCAAGCTTGGGTATATTTAGCTTAGGTTTTATATTATGTGTGTTAGTACTTTAAGCTAAATCATATATACACACACATATTTGGTTTTTATATATATAGTTATATATATACACAAGTTTTGATTTATGGACTTAACAATCATTGTATATATATTTCATTAAGTCTATAAAACTATTTCATAGGGTTTTAAAATATTGTTTATGTCAAAATAACAAATTTTATGTATATCACATTTTCATGTTTTGGACACACTTGCAAAAAACATGAGTTTTCACAAATGGGAAATTCAATTTAAGAAATTCTTTTTCTAACATGTTCAATTTCATGTTTATAAATGTTTCCCAAAGTTTTATTAATTTCAAAATTAATTTGTTATGTTTGTTTGAATTTACAAAATCAAGTTTTTAATAAGCTCATGTTTGTGCACATGTTCGTGCATGTTTTTGCAAAACAGATACGTTTTCACCATTCGGAAATGCAATTTAAAAAATTTCTTTGTTTACATGTTTATCTTCTTATACAAACGTTTCCCTAAGTTTTACTAATTTTGGAGTTGTTTTGTTATTTTTAATTGAATTTAGAAAACCAAGTTTTTAGCAGTTTTTTCAGAAACTATATATCTGTGTTCAAACAATTATTTCTCTCAACTGAAAAGTGATATTTTTGAAATTCTTTCTCTAACATGTTCATCTACATGTCTAAAACCTTTGCTCAAAATATGATGATTTTAGATTTGATTTACTACTTTTAATTAATTTTACAAAGTCAGATACATAAAATTTCAGCATTTATCAAAATCTAGAAAAGTGCGGTCAACCGTCACGGTCGACCATGCTACAGTATGGTCGACCATCATGGTTGACCATCAGCAATCCAGAGAGCAGTTTTGTAGTTTTACTTCTCATGGTCGACCGTCACGATCGACCGTCAAAGTTACCGTTGCAAGTAACGGTAACTTGCGGATTTTTGTTTTTTAGTGGGTTTTTGGGGTTTTTTGGGTTGTTTTTTTCTATCCTATGTATACCCCTTTGCCATAACTATTTTTTACCACTAAGGGATGTTTTAAACTAGTTTTTACAAGAGTTTATATTTTGTTTAAGTATGGGTTAAAAGTTTTAAGTTTGTAAAGATTGGTTCACAAGAAGAGGAGATCATCTTTGGTTTGAGCTATCCACTTCACGTCTCCATCTCTCTTGTTCTAGGGAAGTTTTCTCAACTCAATTATCTAGCTTGTTTATATTTACATTATCATATTTATATTTTCTAGACTTTAATTGAGTTTGATTTTATTTCTCTTTGTTCACACACAACCATTGAGCATATAGTATTTCATACATAGTATAATTTGGGTTGTGGGATTGTATCATTGAGAGTAAGCTTCATTGTGTTCTCATCCATATTAGAGAACAATCATTTATTATATTTGTGCTTAATTGTGAGGTTAACATTATATTACACTTGTACACCGAGAGGAGTGGTTGGTGAGAGACGGGGTCGAATCCAAGAGGAGTGGCGTCGGTTGACGAACCTAGGGAGAGGTCGCATCCGAGCACTTGAGGAGGAGGACACGGACTAGGCCAACACTTAGAGGGTGTAGAGTGTAATTGCAAGTGTGTAATTGTGAAGTTTTCGGTTAGCTAGAAAACCGATTGTGAGGTGTAAACGTTATTCGGGTAAGCGTAGAAAACCCGGTTGTGTTAGTGGATTTCTCCCTGGGAGTGGGGAGCGGAGACGTAGGACGGAAGGTCCGAACTCCGTGATCATTTTGTATGTTTGTATTGTTTATTTGCACACTATCACTCTTGTTTTGTTTATGTTTATTTCACCCTTGTGTTAATTTGTATATCCTTGCATATATTTTATAGTATATATCATTGCTAGGATATATCTCTTTATTCATATTGCTTATCCTAGCTTATATATATTGTTGTATTTCATACTTACTAGGATAACTTGTTAGTAGTTTTAATTGGTATAAAATCAAATTAGATTAGCATAAGACCCTAATCACCCCCCTAGGGTCTAACAATTGGTATCAGAGCTTGGTGCTCTTTGATTTAAGGTCTAATCGCCTTGAGTTAAAGATCCAAGTTATCTTTTTGTGCTAATATTATTTTAATTACATTTATATCTTGCTTGTATATTTTTACAAATTATGGATATGAATGGATGCATCTTGTTTAGGCTATGATCCAGTATTGCTCCTAAATTCAATGTTTTCCCCTATGCTCAATGGTGTTTTAGATTCAAAATATTTGTTCAATCTAAAAATATCGATTTACGGGAAGTCATTGATTGTGCTTATATTGTGTCCATGTTGGAGAAATCCAAGTGGAGCAAACATGATAAAAGGATGTTTACAATGAACAAGATTTTGTTAGAATATTTGCTAAATGCTCTTAATTCATCTATGTCTAACAAGTTTGTTTATTTTGATAGTGCTTACAAATTATGAAAACTTATTGAAGCACATCAAGGGGACTTAGAGGCGATCCGACAAGCTTTGGAGGATCCCATTTCAAGTTCATACGGAGCATCATGCACACGGCCACTAGGCGATAGCCCTAGTGAGGTTTGCGAGTTCGAATCGATTATTGATTTATCTAGTGATGAACTTGCTTGTGCTAGTGAAAAATTATTACATGCCTTTAACAAATTGAATAAAGATTTTATTGATTTATAAGGCAAGCATGATAATTTAAAATCCGATCATGAGAAGCTAGTTTCCAAATTTGATGTCATTACAAAAAAAAATATTATGCTTAAAGAAAACAATGACTTATTAAATTTAGAAAATAAAAATTTAATCTCATCAATTGCTAGCCTATCTCATGCTAAGATTGATGTCATGTTAGAAGTAGAGAATATAAAAAATAATACAGCTTCTTTTATAAATGAATATTTATGTTCTACTTCTAATGTTAATGCACATATGCCTAATGATGATTTGAATCTTGTGAATAAACATATTTCTTCTTTAGATTCAACTTTAAAAACATGCATCAATAATCATGAGAAGCTTATGAATATGTGTGCCAAGACTAAGCCAAAATCATCCACTCATTATGCACACATGTATAGTAAAACTTATAAGTGTTCTATTTGCGGCCGTCAAGGTCATTTAGCTAAGTTTTATTATGATGCACACAAACATAAGAATTCTAATGATCTTTGTGCATCTCATGTAGCTTCTTCATCTTACACACTTACACATTCACATGCTCATTCTCACAAAGTTGATCATAAGCATGCTAGTGTGTTCAAGTGTGATCATTGTGGTCATTTTGGTCATTTGGCCAAGTTTTGTTTTGATTTGAAAAACTCAAATTTGCCAAATGCTTCTAGTAGATCACATGTCTTTAAATGTGATATTTGTGGTAGGTTTGGATATCTTGCAAAATTTTGTTATGATATGCAAAAACCTTCTAAGTTACAATATGTTCCTAATAGACCATTATTTAAGAATGTTTCTCATTTGCAAAATAATTTTATAAGACAACCTTTATTTGCAAATGATTCCCATGCATGAGCGAGTGGTCCACAAAAATAAATGGATCTCTTTCATTACACATATTGCAATCGGAAGGGTCATTTGAGTGACTATTGCTTTGACCGTGTTAGTGCACTATATGTGCCCAAGAGGGTTCATAACCCTAGGGATTTGAGCTTAAATGATAGGGGTCATGTCCCTAAACCTTTTGGTACCAAGAATACTTGGGTATCAAAACAAATTTGATTTTAAACCAAGAATTTTAGTGTTTTTTATTTTTTTCTTGGTTGTAAAAAATTATACTTTAAACTTTTGAACATGAAAACAATTCTTTTTGTTTATCAAATTTTTTTGTTTTCATGATTATTGGTTTTGTTTTGATAAGAGGTTTGTGTTTATATAACCCTCCGGGTTTATTGAGTGTTTATTCCCAAATCATGTTTACCAGATGCTAGAATGATTATATGGGTTGGAATAAGCTTAAGAGCTTGATATTTTGTTGCCTCTCTTACATTTTGTCAAAAATCTTATTTTGATTTGTTGCTTTGAATTTATTATACTTTACTTATATGATGATATTTATGTGTTTGTGCTTATGGATCATCTATGTGTGTCTTATAATACATTCTATATGTGGTTTGATCAAGTTCTACAAAGAAAGTTCTCTTTATTGATCAAACAGTGTTCTTGGACTTAAATCTTGATTTATGATGCTATTGGTTGATTTGTTTTCATTTGAAAACTTTTTGCATTATTCTCATGTTTCTCTTCTTTTGATTTCATAAATCTATGTTTATACACTATGGCTTTTATATTTGAGTAATGAGACACTTCTTCCATTATCATATATCAATATGTATCCTCATTACCTTGTAGCATGTGAGTAATATTTAGTATGTATGCATACTCACATGTTTGCCATGATCTTTCATTGCAAATATTCTATATGGCATTTTGATAGGGGGAGCAATCCCTATATTTTTATACTCACTCATGCATGTTGATAGGGGGAGCTTTCGCTCTCTTCATTCTTTTGTTTTCCCCTTTTTGATATTCTTAAATGGGGAGAAATATTATGAGTATATTCTTTTTGTTTATATGCATGAACAATATTGTATATTATTCCCTTTCATGCATATATCATCTTTGTAAATTGTTTGTCATCATTAAAAAGGGGGAGATTGTTGAACATCTTGTCTTACTGATGTTTAACAAATAATTTACTTCTAATGTTGTTTGTCTAGTGTTTGTATAATTCTATTTATTATTAATAAATAACATGTTGGAGGATGGATGAAATCGAGCATTCAAGATCATATCAAATGGGGGTTGGCGAAATTGTGGAGTGAAGCCTATGCAATTCAAATTAAAGATCTAAGTTCTAGCTTCATCCGCAAGTGTACCAAGTTGAGCTACATCAAAGATCTATCAAGCTTGGGTATATTTAGCTTAGGTTTTATATTATTTGTGTTAGTACTTCAAGCTCAATCATATATACACATACATATTTGGTTTCTATATATATAGATATATATATATACACAAGTTTTAATTTACGAACTTAACAATTATTGTATACATATTTCATTAAGTCTATAAAATTATTTCATAGGATTTTAAAACATTGTTTATGTCAAAACATCAAATTTCATGTATATCATATTTTTATGTTTTGGACACACTTGCAAAATACATGAGTTTTTACAAATGGGAAATTCAATTTGAGAAATTCTATTTATAACATGTTCAATTTCATATTTATAAATCTTTTCCAAAGTTTTATCAATTTTAGAATTAATTTGTTATGTTTGTTTGAATTTACAAAATCAAGTTTTTAATAAGATCATGTTCGTGCACATGTTCGTGCATGTTTTTGCAAAACAGATACGTTTTCACGATTAGGAAATGCAATTTGAAAATTCTCTTCGTTTACAAGTTTATCTTCCTATATAGAAACGTTTCCCCAAGTTTTACTAATTTTGGAGTTGGTTTGTTATTTTTAATTGAATTTATAAAACTAAGTTTTCAGCAGTTTTTTTAGAAAATGTATATATCTATGTTCAAACAATTATTTCTCTCAACCGGAAAGTGATATTTCGGAAATTCATTCTCTAACATGTTCATCTACATGTCTAGAACCTTCCCTCAAAATATCATGATTTTTGGAGTTGATTTACTATTTTTAATTGATTTTACAATGTCAGATACACAAAATTTTAGCATCTGTCAATCTGGAAAAGTGCGGTCGACCACTACGGTGGACCATGCTACAGTGCGGTCGACCACCACGGTCGACCATCAGCAGTCCAGAGAGTAGGTTTGTAGTTTTACTTCTCGCGGTCGACCGCCACGATCGACCGTCGAAGTTACCGTTGCACAGTAACGGTAACTTGCTGATTTTTGTTTTTTAGTGGGTTTTTGGGGTTTTTTGGGTTGTTTTCTTCTACCCTATATATACCCCTTTGCCATAAATATTTTCTACCACTAAGGAATGTTTTAAACAAGTTTTTATAAGAGTTTAAGTTTTGTTTAAGTGTGGGTTAAAAGTTTTAAGTTTGTGAAGATTGGTTCACAAGAAGAGGAGATCATCTTTGGTTTGAGCTTTCCACTTCACATCTCCATCTCTCTTGTTCTAGAGAAGTTTTCTCAACTCAATTATCTAGCTTGTATACATTTACATTGTTATATTTATATTTGCTAGACTTTAATTGAGTTTGATTTTATTTCTCTTTGTTCACACACAACCATTAAGCTTATAGTATTTCATACATAGTATAATTTGGATTGTGGGATTGTATTATTGAGAGTAAGCTTCATTGTGTTCTCATCCATATTAGAGAATAATCATTTATTGTATTTTTGCTTAATTGTGAGGTTCACATTGTATTACACTTGTACACCAAGAGGAATGGTTGGTGAGAGACGGGGTCGAATCCAAGAGGAGTGGCATCGGTTGACGAACCTAGGGAGAGATCGCCTCCGAGCACTTGAGTAGGAGGGCACTGACTAGGCCAACACTTAGAGGATGTAGAGTGTAATTGCAAGTGTGTAATTGTGAAGTTTTCGAGAGCTAGAAAACCGAGTGTGAGGTGTAAACGATATTCAGGTAAGTATAGAAAACCCGGTTGAGTTAGTGGATTTCTCCCCGGGAGTGGGGAACGGAGATGTAGGACGGAAGGTCCGAACTCCGTGATCATTTTGTGTGTTTGCATTGTTTATTTGCACACTATCACTCTTATTTTGTTTATGTTTATTTTACCCTTGTGTTAATTTGTATATCCTTGCATATATCTCATAGTATATCTCATTGCTAGGATATATCTCTTTGTTCATATTGCTTATCCTAGCTTATATATATTGTTATATTTCATACTTGCTAGGATAACTTATTATTAGTTTTAATTGGTTTAAAATTAGATTAGATTAACATAAGACCCTAATCACCCCTCCTCTAGGGTCTAACAATACCAACATGGATCCCCCTCCTGTTGACAACAATACCGGGGGTGGTCCCTTGAATGATAACAATACGAAGGAAGACCTCGTCACTTCTCCTCAGAATTGCTCGATAAAAGATACGAGCGAGGATCGAAAGGTTCTATCCATCTGCCCTTTCTCAACGTATTTCTTTAGACTTGATTTGTTATCTCATGTCTGCTTTTCGTGAAAAACGACCAATTGAAGGGGAGGGTTTCTTCAAACAACAAGGAGCTGAGGCAACTATTCAATCAAATGATATTGAGCATGTTTCCCATCTCTTCTCGAGAAACAAGTGGGGTATTTCTTTGCAAAATTGTGCTCAATTTCATATGTGGCAATTCCTCCAAGATCTCGAATAATTAGGATTCATTTCTTGTCGCAAATATTCACTTGTGGCATACCATATCTCAATGGATTGACGTAATTTTTCTACCGCATGTACATTCCCATAATGATGTTGTTTCTCCAAAATAAAACTTTGTTGTTCAGCATCTTGGACTTGGAAAGCAAAATCAATGCGTTGATGAGCGCTCAAGAAGTAAAGAAGTCCGGAATACCCTGTCTTTACGCAATAGAGTGGGAATCAATCCCGTACCTAGCAAAGTTTAATTTGATGAACTTCACACCGTTTGACGGAAAGGGTTCCCCCACTCAGCACTTAATATACTTCAAGTCTCATTTAGGAATAATCTTTGGAAATGAGTCCTTGATGGTACGGTCATTTGTTGGCACTCTTCACGGAGCAGCCTTCGATTGGTATCACCGTCTTAAGCCGGGAAGTATCAACAGTTAGGATGACATGGAAGACATGTTTCTCACAAATTTCTTCGATGATGACTCCGAGGTTTCAATCGAAACGTTATTTGATGAGAAGCAGAAGGACAGAGAGCTGGTCGAAAATTTTATCAAACGATTCTGAAATAAAGCTAAGAATTGTAGAGATCCGGTCAGCCAGGACTTCATCTTGGAAACTTGTGACAACAATCTTTCTCTAGATATCCTCAAAGCCATGGGAATGATGTCATCCAAGACTTGGAAGGATTTAAAGGTCCAAGGAGAACGAGCCGAATGCTTCCTCAAAAAGAAGAAGGCCGAAAGGGGTCAGACAGCGACTAATACCCCGCAACAGAATTTTATCCCTAGGGGTAAGGGGAAAGCACAAGCGAACGCAGTCGACACGAACCAAACTTTCAAGCTGCAATCACAACCACAACCATAACAACAACAGCAAAAGGCCCCTCAACAGTCACGTTGGCAACATTAGCCTCAAAAGAAAAAGACCACAGAACCAAAGTTCCTAAAGGTTTACTATTTAAAGAAAATGAAGTCCCCGGTATTTTTAAATACCTTATAGAGAACAACAAGATCAAGTTATCTCCAATCCAAGATCAAGAGGACGCTAAAAAGGTTAATGACCCAAAATATTTCGTGTTCCACAGAGTGGTTCACCACCCGACTAAGTCATGCTATGACCTCAAAGACAAGATCCAAGCTTTGATTGATGTTGGGGTAATTACGATGAAACCATCTAAAGAGAAGAACGTGGGTGTGGAAATAGTGTTGATCAGCTTCGGGTCTATTCCTTTGTATTGGTTTTAACCCAAAACCATAAAGAACGTAGCGACGAAGACCGTCAACGATGATCCCCATAAACAACGCTAGAAAGAACTTGTGCCACACACAGCCCCAAATAGCGAGATTCTATAGGTCCATCTCGATCTGATTGAAGATGAACAGTGGGCCAGATCGTTATCCAAGAAGAAGTCAACGGGGAAAGAGAAGTCTTGTTGTGGAGCCACAACCATTCCATAAGAAAATGATGAAAGAATCCCTGCTTTCCCACTCTCCGAAGATGAGCGAGAAGTCTTTGCAACCAACGGAGAATTGGTCTTTGCTACCCGGAGTGGAAACAAATACCCTTTTAGGTATCCAACCACCTCTGAGCAGTTAGCTCAGCAAGGGGTAACCAAAATCATTCCTTCCAAGATATTAGTGGAAATGGGAGTGGTCACAACTCCCCTGACACCTGTTGAAAAGACTCAACAAAAGCTAAAGGAGAAAGAGCCGTTATACCAAGAGGGCCAGAACCCGAAGCAGTCTCAATTCAATCAATCGATTGGGAGAGACAAACCGGGAAGCTCGAGCACTCCATACCGCTTCGACATTATGATGCAGTTAGCTAATATACTGGCTAGAATAACTCTATATGAGCTACTACGTCTTTCGAAAGACACGAGGGAAGCATTGCAAGAAGCCTTGGCAAATTCTAACGTTTTCCTGACTCAGATCAAGCCATCCCCTGAAGAACCAGAGTCGTCAGTCCAACATTGCAATCTCACGGCACATCATTTCCCTACATTTCTTTCACCAAAGAGGACATGCAGATGAAGAATTCAAAGCATGACTGGCCATTGTATTTCACCGGGCACATTGGCTCCAGCGTTGGTAATAAGATCCAAGTCAATCCGGGTTCCTCTATTAGCATCATGCCACTCCGATTGATGTATAATCTTAGAATACCGACCAGTAAGCTAGCCTCCATAGGCATTACGATCTATGGATTCAATACCAGTGAGTCTAGACCACTAGGTAAAATCTGGGTGAAGTGTCAGATCGGAGACCATAAGTCGGAAGTCACATGTTATGTGATCGACACAGTGACTTCCTATAACATACTGTTGGGTCGACCATGGATCCACGGTAACATTATAGTCCCTTCCAAGCTCCATCAGTGTCTTAAATATGTAGACACTAATAATGAGGTCAAGACGGTGGTCACGGATAAACAACTGTTTAAGGGGTTAAAAAATTATTTTACTAACTCCCTTCTTTAAGGGGCTGAATCCGATACTGAACCATCAGCCTGAGGTACAAACAACAGATAAGAAGCTGACACTAAAGCTAGGTTTGATTACAATGGTGGTTTTGTACTTAATGACATTGTACCCATTGTAATAAATCTTGACGATGGAGAATCATCGGATAATAGTTGTAATTGGCAACTTGCCAAAGAATTTGTAATAAATGATGATTTAGAGTACTCGTTGTGTCATGATAACATCATGAAGGGGTTATACAATGACCTTGACTTGTATATGCCACTTCAATCATATTGCATGATGAAGAAGCATGTTCATGATTCGTTCGGAACGACACTTGTTGTCCCCGTAAAGGCAGGGGGTGAAAAGGAAGTCATTTATGGTAAAGGGAAGGAGTTTTCAGCACTAGATTACTTCTTGAGAGAAGATGACAATGATGATAAACTTGCCCCTCATTTATTTAGATATGACACAAAAGTGCGTAATCTCATGAAGAGATATGGATATAACTTCGCACTCGGAGAGGGTCTTTGTTTTGGTCGAGATCCGCGAGTTCCACCTCGTATGGCCTATGTACCAAAAGGAAAACCTTATTATAGCTACAGAAGAGGTTTAGGCTATGTCTCCTCATCCGATAATGAGTGCTGTTGGTAAGTCATCGATCAAATAGCTAATAAGGGTAAAGACAGATATTCTTCGGATTCTTCAGCATGGGACTCTGACGCTAGTCTTAGGGAAATGTTCAAAAGACTAATGTCGAACATGACTACAATTGACCCCGTCACCATTGAGGAAGACGATCAAATGCCAACTTGGGAAGACCCTTGGGTTCATCACCAAAATATGAAGTACGGTGATAGGTTCGAACAAAGGGAACCCCCTACCGAGGATCAAGTAATCTAGGTGAATATGGGTGACGAAGATAATCCGAAACCGATATTCATTATTGATAGTCTCCCGCCAAATGAGAAATAAGAGCTAATTGCCCTCATTAAAGAGTACATTGATGTTTTTGCTTGGAACTATGAGGATATGCCAGGGCTCGATCCTAATGTGGCAATGCATCGCCTTAATATTAAGCCGGATGTCAAACCTGTCAAATAACAGCAATGACAATTTTGTCGGCAAATTATGGAGGCAATCGAATCCGAAGTTAAAAAGCTTATCGACAATGGTTTTTTATCAGGGGGAAAAACATCCTGAATGGCTTGCGAATATTGTCGGTCCTTAAGAAGAACAGGAAAATCAGGATTTGTATCGACTTTAGAGATCTTAACACCGCCTTCCCAAAAGACGATTTTTCTCTTCCCATCAAAGATGTTATCATCAATAATACATGTGGGTTTGAGAGAATGTCCTTCATGGATAGATTTTCTGGTTATAATCAGATAAAGATGCATCCGGATAGCGAAAAGCATACCATGTTCAGAACACCCCTCGGGGTTTTCTGCTACACAGTTATGTCTTTCGGCTTGAAGAATGCAGGTGCCACATATCAAAAAAGCCATGTCAAAGATTTTCCAGGAGCATCTCCGGAAGACCATTGAATGCTATGTGGACGATCTAGTTATGAAGAGCCATGACAAGAATGATCACATCAAAGACTTAAAGATGATGTTTGATCTTATGCGGACTCATCAACTGAAGATGAATCCTACTAAATCTTTCCTCGGAATGTTCAGTGGCAAATTCCTTGGATTCGTCATCACCACCAAGGGTATTCACATCGAACCTGATAAAGTGAAGGCAATTAATGAATTGCAACCCCCTAGAAACCTTAAAGAACTCAAAGGGTTACAAGGACGGTTGGCTTATATCCGTCGGTTCATCTCGAACCTTTCGGGGAAATGTCAACCATTCTCCAGGCTCACAAAGAAGGGTGTATTGTTCATATGGGACAACATCTATTTAAAAACATTCGAGAATATTAAAGAATATCTCTCAAAACCCCCTGTACTCATGGCACCGAAATCGAGCAAACCATTCTTGATTTACGTCAAGGCGACGAGCCACTTGTTAAGTGCATTCCTTGCAGAAGACAACGACGACGGTCACAAACAGGCAATATATTACCTAACACGGACCCTTATGGGTGTCGAATCCCAGTATCCAATGATTAAGAGGGAGTGTCTCACTTTGGTGTTCGCAATTCAAAAGATACAGCATTACTTGGTTAGACAGACTATTTACGTCATTTCCAACATTAACCCAGTCCGAGTATTCATGACGCAGCCAGCTTTCATGAATTGGCGATTAGCAAAATGGGTCCTGCTTCTGTCCCAATATGATCTGCATTTTAAATAACAGAAATCAGTCAAAGGACAGGCTATTTGTGATCTTCTGGCATCTAACCCAACTACGGATACCGCTAAAGTATACGACAATCTGCCAGATGAAAACCACGAAGCCAGCATAACTTCCCATCAACAGGTGTGGGGTTTGTATTTTGACAGTGCTTCTCGAGCAACTAATGTGACAAGTGCTCCTGGATGTTCTAAGATTTCCTCCAGAGTTAGAGTTGTCTTAGTTTCCCTGGGAAAACATGTGATACCTCGGGCCTACTCACTGACCGAACAGTGTTCAAACAATATAGCCGAGTATAATGCGCTGCTTATTGGACTCAGTTTTGCTAAAGAGCTGGGGGTCGAGTATCTCAAAGCTTTCGGTGATTCTCAACTGGTAGTGAAACAAATTCAAGGAGAGTATGAGGTCAGAAATCAAGATTTGATACTATACCACGAGGTGGCCGTCAAGATGGCAGAATCGTTGGAAGGATTCTTCATTGAGTACATTCCATTTCTGCAGAACACTTACACAGATGCACCAGCAGCATTAGTAGTATCTTTGGCATAGCCTCCCAAAACGGAACAGTTCGTTACGGTAAGAACTCACCAGCTCTTCGTACTAATCCATGATGTAGACGACGGAGAAGAGGGTATTAAAGAAGTACATTCAACCCGAGTTGAGTTCAAGTCTCGAGATTGGTGTTTCCTTATCATCGATTATGTCTTGCATGGAATTTTACCGGAAGACGTGAAGGAAAGGGACTCAATCCAACGAAGAGCATCGAGATTCTACTATAACACAGAGAGTCGAACGCTATATCGCCGGGGTATGATAGTTTACTATTACATTGCTTATCCACTAGAGAGGCGGAAGAAGTCCTTAGGGAGACGAACGAAGGAGTTTGTGGTGAACACTAATTCGACCCAAAACTTTATGACCGTATCAGAAGGATGTGATATTTCTGGCCTACCATGATAAAAGACGCAGTCGTGTATGCTCAAAAGTGTCATGCATGTCAAGTGCATGTGAATTATATGCACCAACCAATAGAGCATCTACACCCTTTGGCCACATCATAGCCTTTCGAAACTTGGGGAGTGGACGTCGTAGGCCCTATTTTTCCCCCGTCGGTCAAAGACGATCGATTCATCCTGGTGATTACCGATTACTTCTCCAAATGGGCTGAAGCGATTCTGCTCAGAGAAGTTAAGATGAGCAACGTTGTGATCTTCATCAAACACCATATTATCTATCGATATGGTGTCCCAAGATGAATCATACATGACAACGATCCTCGGTTTGTTAGTAATGTCATCATCAAATTTTGAGAGAAGTTCAAAATTTAAGACATCTCGTCGACAGCTTACAATCTCACAACAAACGGGTTTGCTAAAGCCTTTAACAAGACTATCATAAACCTTTTGTCGAAACTCATGAAGACTAATAAAAGAGATTGGGATGATAAACTCGGCGAAGCTCTATGGCTCTATGGGCCTATCGTACCCCGTATTCTCTAGTGTACGGGCGTGAAGCAGTTCTTCCATTGGAGATCTAAATTCCATCTATTCAGATCGCTCTTGCAATAGAGATGATGACCGAAGAACAACATCAGAAACATCTCGAAGAACTAGAGATGCTTGATTAAAAGTGCTTGGAATCCCAATAGCTGTTTGACAAAAAGGTTCGACAATAGAGTTTTAGAGAAGGGGACTTGGTCTTAGCTGTCTGACGACCAATGATCCTTAACTCCAAGAACAAAGGTAAGTTTGAACCCAAATGTGAAGGACCATTTGTGATAGAGATAGTTTATTCGAATGGTGCATATCGCCTTATTACCTAGGAAGGCGCCCAGCTTATGATGCCGATAAACGGGAAATTCTTAAAAAGTATTACCCTTAGTATATTCAAAATAACCTATGTATTGAGAAGTTCCCAGAAGAATACTACGTGTAGTATTTTAAGGGATAACCCAATTAATACAAAAAAACGATAGATAAGAAATCCACACTTGGACTCTGAATGTTTTCAAAGTTGGAACGTATCTTATTATTGATATTGAATTCACTAACCCTCATGAATAATTTTGTTGAGATGAGATTCGATCACTTTGATGAGTTAATCTTTCCTCACAAGACCCCCACGGGTGTTTGATTATTCATAATCTTCCACCATAAAATCCCCCATTGATCAAATCAATCGACGGTTGGTCCACTCAAAATTTTTATCCACCAATTTTCGGTAATTTTCAAACTGGACATGTTAAGTCCTGATCACTTAACATCAAAATCTTCCATCGAGTGGCTAGTACAAATCGACATTTTCACTACTATCTGTATTACACTTACACTGCTTTCTTGGTCAAACCTAAAAGTTAGGGCCAAAGCCAAAATCCCCTCTCAATTCCTTCCATGAACGAGAGGTCCACTTTCAATTTGAGCAATTAAATCTATAAAAGTTAGGATTGTCGCCAACCCCACTTGGTCAAAGCTACAGATAGTTAGGACCAAGATCGAATGACCCCTTTCGATAAACGAGAGACTTCCACTTATTGATTTCAGCAGAACCTATAAAAGTTAGGGCCAAAATTAGAATTTCACCTTAATAAATGAGGGATTCTTTTCTTGGATTAAGCAACCAATCCTATAAAAGTCTTGCTTGAATCTTTTAGATTCTCAGAGTAGAGATCCTACTCCTAGTTTTACCTTTTCGGATTCTGGGGATGGAGATCCCACCTCGAGTTTTCTTTGCAACTGGAGATAGAATATAAAATTCTTCCTCTTCAGTTTTGGGAGATAGAATATAAAATTCTTCCTCCCCCGTTTTGGGTCCGTCTTTACCATAAACAAGACCTGGGGATAGGAGATAAAATTCTTCCTTTCTAGCATCGGTTTGTCTTTATCCTAGGAAAAGACATAATTCTTAATTTCAAATCCATGTACTTCAAGCACGGGGGATTTTATCTCGATCCCTAATTAGAGATAAGCCTACGTCTAACACACGTTGCCAAGTAGTTTATTCCCGTGATAATGACAAAGTCTATATATTCAAAATCATAGCATCAAGTCTAAGAGAATTAGCACTCTTAGCATAACATCACATGTGAAACGAATTTTAATAATTCACATGCTAGCCCGATTCAAACGGTAGTCGGTAAAGGCACGTCAAATCCATTGATGGCTGAGGATTTACCAAAAATCCTAAGTCTATGTCTAACACACATCACCGGTTTAGTCTTTCACCGAATGAAAAGATACCAGAATACAAGTCTGTGGACCTTTATCCTGAATCCTAAGTAAGAATGAGTCAACGCCTAGCACTCATTCCCGGGTAGTCTATTCCTGTGACAAAGATAAAGTCTATGTATTTAAAACCATAGCACCAAGTCTAAGAGAATTAGTTCTCTTAGCACAACGTCACATGTGAGACGGGTTTTAATAATTCACATGCTACCCCAATTCAAACGGTAATCGATAAAGGCACACCAAATTCGTTGATGGCTGACGGTTTGCCAAAAATCCTATGAGAACCCCGCAAGAGGTGAGTAAGTCTATGTATTCAAAAATCATAACGCTAAGTCTAAAAGAATTCATTCTTTTAGCACAACGTCACATGTAGAACGGATTTGAATAATCTGCATGCTAGCCCGATTTAAACGGTAATCGGTAAAGACAAGCCAAATCCTTTAATGGCTGAGGGTTTGCCAAAAAAAACCCTATAAGTATTGTGGTTATTCACCCTAGATTGGATAATGATCATAATAAAGAGAAGAGTGAGCTAAGTAAAAGATTTTATTTCATTAATAAAGTCAAAATGAAGAAACTATCACTCTGAGTACAATCCGCGGTTGAGGATCCGTGTTCCAGCATAGAAAGATCTTCGGCAAAAATCCGCTCGAGTTTAGCCTACAACTCAGCTCGAATGGAATATTCAGATGTATCTAGTATCTTCACGGCTGCGCTCCTCAACATAGCCAACTTCTCTTCTGCAGGCTCCAGGTTCTCCAATGTCTGTCTTCTAGAGTCTTCAGCACTAGCTAAGTCGTCCTCAAGAATAGCACGAGATTCTTCGGCATACTTCAAGGCCTTCTTAAGTTTAGCAATTTCCTTGTCAGCCGAAGCTAAAGAGGTAAGTAAATCAGCCTTAGCCTTGTCCTTCCTCAAGGGATTAGCCCTCATCAACATAACAGAGCTCTCCTGTGACTAAAGATCATGTCTAATGGATACTCTGGAGTCATGCCACTGCTTTAACTCAGATTCCAACTGAGTAACAACAAAAGAGGAAACACCTCTAGTCTTCCGTTCCCCTAACTCTTGGGATTCGCGCTCCAGTATGGCAAGATCTACAACAAGGGAAATAGCTAGCTCGGGGTACCCCTCCTCTCTAATCATCATCATATGGTGGTCAAGTGATCGTCTGTACTGATCAAAACGGAATCCATGATGAACGATCCTCTTGACCATCTTACCCAAGAAGGTAAGGAAACTCTCAAGAACTATCCAGACATGTCTGTGCCCGGATCAGTATCAGATAGTAAAGCCATAATGTGCTCATATGGAGATGGTGAAAGCCCTACAAATAATCACATGGAGAAGTAAGAAACCCTAGAATATTGTGGGGAAATTCAGAGCGAATTATGAGCTTACCAGTGCTAACAGAGGTTCCTTCAGTTTGATGAGGTTCCTTCAGTTTGATGCATGTACCAGGCTCCACCAATCTAGTCTCGACAAACTTGGGAATGATAGCAGGCATGACTATCGATGGTACATCGACTCCTCTAGGAGATTCTGCAACACCCATAGGGTTTAGGGGAACAGCAGCCTGAAGATGAGAATCGAACAGCTGACTCATGGCCATACTTCTCTCCAATGGGGAAGAGACAGAACCCTCAGGCAGACTAGAGATACCAAGAATCATAGTCATATTAGTCCTAGTGGCTGGTCCTACGATTATAATTCTTTGTTAGTCAAATAGAGATTTCAACAAATAAAGAGAATGGTGATGCAGAGGATTACATACATACCTACGGATAAACCACCCTCAGGTAAACTAGGGATGCCAGAAATTATAGGCGTATCAGTTCTAGTGGCTGGTCCTACGATTAGAATTCCCTACCAGTCAAATAAAGGTTCTGAAAAATAAAAAGAATTACAATGTTGAATATTAGATGCATACCTGCATATGAACCACCTTCAACGGATGGTCCTACATCCTCTCTAGTAGCCTGCTCTGCCAACATCTCAACGAGCAAACTAGTGTCGGATCCCAAGAAACTCAGTGTTGAAACATGAATGTGCTCACTAAATCCTCCAAGATCCATGCTACAAAAAGTCTCATCCTCAATCGGTCTCTCCAGCGCAATATCTGCATGAGAACTTAAGTGTTAGATATATAAAAAGAAGCTAAAAGTTCATGATAGTGGAGCGCAGACTCACTTGCGGCAGTGGCAGGAGGCTCTTCTACCCTGATATTCATGCCCACATTCTTCAATTTGTCTAAAGAGAATGAAACACAGAAGTGATTACAGGGGGAACGAATTCCAAATTGCCTAACTCCTTTAACTGCCACTCGAATGGTGTATTAACTATGTTAGATATACCTGGGTATAAAATACTCGGCTCAACGGTATTATCCTAGTTAGCATCCCTGTTTGCTCTAACATACGTAGGCTCATCACGAATGGCATCACACATTTGCTGCATAAAGCTTAAGCTATCCGAATGGCCAGGATCGGAGAATAAAGAGTCGTGCGGAAGTTCACCTCCGCCATGGCTTCCTGAAACATAGAATATGATTAGGTTTAGGGAATCCAGAAGAACACCATTTTAAAGTCATGAAAATAATGGAACATTACCTTCCTCTCCACTAGTAGTTACAGTACCTCGTAACTCTGCTTCACAGGCACGCTGACCAATATGCGACTTATGAGCGGTCTTCTTCCGCTTTGGGGGACAAACCTCTACAGGACCAACGGGTTGCTCATGCATAGATTTAGTACGCATCTCAACCTGTGCAGAAGCCTCGATGCTGGATTGTGATCTCGAGCAACGAAAAATAAGAGGCTCATGCTCGTCAACCATCCTACCTGGAGTGACAAGAGTCATCTTATTAGGATAAGTAAATAAAACCTTTCGTTGCGGCTCTGGAGGAGCCGGTCGAGATCTAAAGCGTTGAGACCAATGAAGAAATGCTAGATCCATTAATTCCGAAAAGGAAGAGTCTGATAGACCTGTCTTAGATTCTTCCTCATCAACTCCAATGTCGGTGTCCATATCCCTAAATTCTTCTTCAAAAGTCTCATCCTCATCATCAATAGCAAGGAGCTCCTCATCATCCTCCATCTAGACTTTGCTCGAACGGGAGGGTTTGACAGGTTTCTTCCTTCGCTTATTCGAAAGCACAGCCTTACGAGCAGCTTTAATGGTAGTCTGAACCAAGTGCTTAGCCTCCAACTCTGAGAGGCTCTTCACATCTAGAAGCTCGTTGGTAGAAAGGAGCCATTTGCAGCTGAGAAAGGTAAGCGATGGCTTGTGTTTGTATGAAGGGAGAGCGAAATAGGCGTTGGTACAATCCGTCATAGTCCAGAGCCATGCTCGAGCACCGTCAATAAGACCTCCTTCAGTCCTCAAGCCTCGATTTGGGTTCCCAGCATATAGTTGATCATAACCAAAATGGCGATAGAAACAGCAAGGGAGATAGGGCTCTATGTGAAAATGACCCTTCACCTAAAAAACGAGGTATCCAGCGCGAATGTTCACGAGTCAACGGAAGCAACCAACATCAAGGGAGGTCCGATCAGCCCCCGGTTTCTCCTCATCAATTAATACGTCGTCATAGTGACCTGAGAAGCGAGGAAAACACTTGAAGAACTCCCAGCTCTTACAAATTTGAAGCTCTCGCTGTACATCAATGAATGTCTTTGCGAACCACTTACTCCTCTCTAACAACTGCACAAAAGGAACAGAGGCATCGATAGTACTAGGCGCTGACATTAAATCGAGGTGGTGAAAGACAAGCCACTCTATCAAGTATGTATACGGAAGCTCGACCTTTACAGAAAGAAGCTCGGTCACCGGTTTAGAACCCACATGCGTAAAACCATCGACCAAATACCTAAGCCCATAATGGATGTCGGCAACCATCGCCGAAAGCAGAGAAAGATCCTTCACATGAGCTAACTGAATGGCGGGGAGGAGAACCTTGATAGGTAAGGAGTCAGAAAACTGATATAGAATGACGCACTTCTTCAACCAGAGGGCGAGATAGCCCGCTAGGAGGGTCTTAGGCTGAATAGGCTTCCGTGCATGACAAATGAACGTCCGAAATTTAGTCCTCATCGGAAAGGAACCCCCAACACTAATGGTAGTGAATGAACAAGCATCAGCCCTCTCAATTAAGTCATTAATGGCAGAAGGTGTCAAAGGGGCCAATTCACAAATAGTCTCGCTCGAACTGCTCTCCAAGTGCTGAGATAAATAATCAGCAAACTGCTTCAAGCTGGCCTACTTCTTCCTCTTCGCTAGAAAACTCATCCTCACCAAGGATCTATAATAAAAACATGTAAGGTCCTAGAGCATGTCATACATGTCAGAGGAATCTCTCTTCAGCTATCCCAACTGCAGGTTAGAGGGAAAGTACTCTTGATATGGACAATCTCCTATCGGAAGACGAGAAACCTTGTGCATCTCATAGAGGGCTAACCCTAACTCTCCATTGTAAGTCAGAAAAAGTGTTACTATCAGGGTTATAAGACTCCAGCAATGCCAAGAAATGACAGCTGCTGATCGGGAATCTGTATATAGTGACTCGTATAGGTGCATACTGTTAGCCTCTTTGTTTTGATGATGTTTAACAAATAGTTTACCACTAATATTGTTTGCCTAGTGTTAGTGTATTTCTATTTATTGTAGACAAATAACTAGTTAGAGGATGGATGGAATCGAGCATTCACGATCATATCCAATGGAGGTTGGCGGAATAGTGGAGTGAAGCCATACAATTCAAGTTGAAGATCCGAGTTCATGCTTCATCCAAGTGTACCATGTCAAGCTTATTGAAGATCAAGATTGATTGGGTAATATTTAGTTTAAGTGTTATATTATGTGTGTTGGTACTTTAAGCTCAATCATATATACACACACATTATATTGTTTTTTTTTCTATGTATATATAGTTATATATTCATACATATTTTGGTTTTATAGTTTTCAAATTTTAATATGAAACAAATGAATATAATTGAAAATACATTTCTTGTTTCATACTTTATATATGATTTCATCAATATCAATTTTAGTTAGTTCAATGAAATCATATTTATTGTTTTTGAAAAGTTTACAAAATATGCAATTTTGTGAAAATATTATATTCTCAGTTTTTTTGAACTTAACAATAATCATATATATCTTTTATTAAGTCTACAAAATTATTTTGTAATATTTCAAAACATGGTTAAGCTAAAATATCAAAACTCATGTGTTTATATTTTCATGTTTTGGACTATAATCAGGTGTTATATCATGTGTTTATTATCATGTCTACAATTATTTTCCAAAGTTCTATCTTTTTTTGAATTTATTTGATATTTTTAAACCCTGTTTTAAGTTGATATGTACTGTTTAAAACAGGCTGTGTGCATGTCTTGAATCGACTCATGAACAGTGTTGAGCGGACTCATAAACTGTTGTGTAGTTTACATTTTGTTTCTGATGAGTCGACTCACAAAATCAATGAGTTGACCCATTAGGTTGAGTAGACTCATATCTATCATAAGCCGACTCATAAACTATGCTGAAAAATATGTTTTGTTTCTGCTGAGTTGACCCATGACTTTATTAGTCAACCCATGCATGATGAGTCGACTCATGATTTTTATGAGTCGACCTATAAGTTAGTTTTAGCTTGTAACGGCTACTTTTGAGTCGACTCATGAACAGTACTGAGTCGACTCATGAACAGTACCGAGTCGACTCATAACACTGTAACGGCTATATTTCTAGACTGTACTGTTTTTGGATTTTTGGTCTTTTTTCCTTGTTTTCTCTTGCCTTTGTGGTTCCTATAAATACCCCCACATATCCTCAGTTCTAAAAACTGAAGAGAAATGTTTTAAAACAAGTTTAAAAGAGTTTTAACAAGGGTTTAAGTTTGGTTTAAAGTTTGTTTGGTTTGTGAAGATTGTTTCACAAGTGGAGGAAATCATCTATATTGTTTGAGCTTCATTTCAATCCATCTCTCCATCTTATTTTTCAGAAAAGAATTTCTAAACTCAATACTAGCTTTGTATTAATTATTCGTTGTTTATCATTTTCATCAAGCTAGGGTTTACATTGAGTTTATGATTGATTTTCTCATTGCTTATACACACAACCATTGAGCTTATTATATTTACATACATTGTATAATTGGATTGTGGAGAGTTGTAACAATTGAGAGTGAGCTTAATTGAGTTCTCATCTATTGTAGAGAACAAATTTGTATTTGTGAGCCTTAATTGTGTAGATAACTTTGTAATACACTTGTACACCGAGAGGAGTGTGTGGTGAGAGATGGGGTCATCCCAAGAGGAGTGCAGTAAGTGGTAATGCCTAGAGAGAGGTTGTAATTCCTAACACTTGAGAGAGACACGGACTAGATACTAACACTTATTCGGGTGAGCGTGGATTGTAAAGTTTTCGGTTAGCTAGAAAACCATATTGTGTGGTGAAAACCTTATTCGGGTGAGCGTAAAAAACCAGTTGTGATAGTGGATTTCTCCCCGGGAGTAGGGAGCGGAGACGTAGGAGGAAGGTCCGAACTCCGTGATCATATTGTGTGTTTGCATTGTTTATTTGCACACTATCACAATTGTATCTTTAGTTTAGATTGTTTGCCCTTGTGTTGTTTATATATCCTTGTATATACTTCACCATATAGGATATATCTCTTTGTTCATATTGCATATTCTTGCTCATAACGTATTGTATATCTATCTTGTAAGAATAATTTATTAATAAGTTTTAATTGGCATAAAATCGGATTAGATTAGCATAAGACCCTAATCACCCCCCACCCCCCTCTAGGGTCTAGCAATTGGTATCAGAGCTTGTGTTATTTGATTTAAGGTCTAATTACCTTGAGTTAAAGATTTAAGTTATCTTTTTGTACTAATCTTGTTTTGATTGCATTTGTCTTGCTTGCACATATATATATTTATCATGGATATAAATTGTCCACCTTTGTTAGGGTATGAATCAAATGTTGCTCCTAAATTCATTAATTTTCCCTATGCACAATAGGCTTCTAGATTTAAACTATTTGTGCAATCTAAAAATATTAATTTATGGGGAATTATTGATAATGCTTATATTATACCCACTATGGAGAAATCCAAGTGGAGTAAAAATAACAAAAGATTGTTTACCATGAACAAGATTGTGTTAGAATATATGCTTAATGCACTTGATTCTTCTATTTCTAACAAGCTTGCTCATTTTGATAGTGCTTACACCTTATGGAAATTTATTGAAGCATATTAAGGGGACTTAGAGGTGATCCGACAAGCTTTGGAGGATCCCGCTTCAAGTTCATATGGAGCATCATGCACTCGGACACTAGGCGATAGCCCGAGTGAGGTTTGCGAGTTCGAACCCGATAATGATTTATCTAGTGATGAACTTGCTTTTGCTAGTAAAAAATTATTGTATACCTATAACAAATTGCATAAAGATTTTATTGACTTAAAAAGAAAGCATGAAGAGTTGAAATCAGATCATAAGTTATTAGCTTCTAAGTTTGATACTATTTCTATTGAGAATGTGATCCTCAAAGAAAAGAATAATAAATTAAAATTGGATCATGAT
Organism: Asparagus kiusianus; assembly: GCA_022839385.1. Lineage (NCBI taxonomy): Eukaryota > Viridiplantae > Streptophyta > Magnoliopsida > Asparagales > Asparagaceae > Asparagus > Asparagus kiusianus. The sequence goes on along the minus strand of BQKN01000502.1, from coordinate 112,329 downwards.
TCTTTAATTTCAAACTTTGCTATTTTAACTCATGAAAGATATAATGCCATGTTAGAAGTAGAGAACAAAAAAAATGATACTGCTTCCTTTATAAATGGCTATTTATGTTCTACTTCTAATAAAAATGCATATGTGCCTAATAATGAAGATTTGAATCTTGTGAATAATCACATTTCATCTTTAGATTCAACTTTAAAAATATGCATTGATAATCATAAGAAGTTTATGAATATGTGTGCTAAGTCTAAGTCAAAATCATCTACTCATTATGTACATATATATAGTAAAGTTTACAAGTGCTCTATTTGTGGCCGTAAAGGCTATTTAGCTAAATTTTGCTATGATGCACACAAACATAAAAATATCAATGCTCCTTGTGCATCTCATGTAGCTTCTTCATCACATGTACACACACATGCACCCATTATTCATCATAAGCATGCTCATGTGTATAGATATAATCATTGTGGTCGTTTTGGTCATTTGGCTAAGTATTGTTTTGACTTAAAAAGAAAATCACGTTTGCCAAATGTTTCTAGTAGACTACATGTGTTTAAATGTGATATTTGTGGTAGATTTGGCCATTTGGTGAAGTTTTGTTATGATTTGAAAAAATGTTCAAACTTGCCAAATTTCTCAAGTAGACCACCTTTGTTTAATGATATTTCTTATTTGCAAAATAATTTTAAAAGAAAATTTTTATTTGCAAATGATTCCTGTGCACGAGCTAATAGTCCACAAGAACAAATGGATCTCTTTCATTGCACATATTCTAATCGGAAGGGTTATTTGAGTGATTATTGCTTTGACCGTGTTAGTGCACTACATGCGGCTAAAATATGAAAATAATTTTTCTTTGATCAATTCTTTTGGGGTTCATAACCCTAGGGCTTTGAGCTTTATTGATAGGGGTCATGTTCCTAAACAATCCGACACCAAGAATGCTTGGGTGTGAAAATGATTTTTAAACCAAGAATTTTAGTGTTTTTCTTTTTCTTTTTCTTGGTTCTGTAAAATATGCTTTGAAAACTTTTAATATGAAAATAATTTTTCTTTGATCAATTCTTTTGTTTTCATGATTATTAATTTCAATTTTGATGAGAGGTTTGTGTTTATATAACCCTCCGGGTTTATTGGGTGTTTATTCCGAAATCTTGTTTACCGGGTACTAAAATGCTTATATGGGTTGGAACAAGCTTAAGAGCTTGATATATTATTGCCTCTCTTACATTTTGTCAAAAATTTTGTTTTGATTCGTTCTTTGAATTCATTATATAAGCACAAATAGATGATTCAAATTTCAAATATGCTTTATAATGTATTTTATGAGTGGTTTGATCAAGTTCTTCAAAGAAAATTTTCTTTATTGATCAAACATTATTTTTGGGCTTAAA
>BQKN01000502.1:63633-110925 GCA_022839385.1 Asparagus kiusianus | reverse complement strand
ATGATCTCCTCAAGCTCTTGTGAAATTGATTTCACAAACTCAAACTCACAAATGCTTAAAAGCTTCATAAACAAACTTAAACAAAACTTAAACCCTTGTTTAAAACTCTTTAAACTTGTTTTAAAAACACTCTCTTATTGTAGAAGAGCTGAAGGCAATAGGGTATTTATACCCACTCAAAACATCAGCCAAAATAACATTAAAAAGACCAAAATAGCCCTAGAGAATCAAATCAGAATATAGCCGTTGGAAAGTAATCATCAGTTCGGCGGTCGACCGTAAGAAACTGGCGGTCGACCGCGAAGCACAAAATCCAAAAGAACAGTTTTGAAAAGCTAACGGTCGATCGCGAAAGTCTCTGGATGAGCCATGATCGACCGTCACGATCGACCGCGAGCCATAAAAAAGCAAGCTGGGTTTCTGGACTGTAGGCGGTCGACCGTGGCGGTCGACCGTAAACTAATACAGAAAATATACAGGTTTTGAAAGTTGTTTTCTGATTTTAAAACCCTGTTTAAAAATATCAAATAAATTCCAAAAATTATGAAACTTTGGAAAATGATTCTAGACATGATAATAAACATGCTTCAAAAACTGGTTTTCAAAAAGGACCTGCCAAATAAAAAAATATCATAATTTTACAAAATAGTCCAAAACATGAAAATGTGAACATATGAGTTTTGATATTTTAGCTTAACCATGTTTTGAAGCAATACAAAATGAAGACTTGAAGAAATATGTAAACTATTGTTATGAAGTCTATAAACAATGAATATAGTATTTTATCAAAATACACATATAATGCACTAAAGCATGATTTTATTGAACTGAATAAAATTGATATTGATGAAATCATACATATGCATGTAAGTATGAAACAAAAATATATTTTCTAATTATATTTCATAGTAAAACTTTAAAACTATCAAACCAAAACATATATGTATATATATTACTATATATATACATGGAAACCAATAAATGTGTGTGTGTATATTGTATTGATCTTAAGGTGCTAACACACATAATATAAACTCCTAAACTAAATTACCCAAGCTTAATCTTGATCTTCAATAACTTGACTTGGTAATCTTGCGGATGAAGCTAGAACTTGGATCTTCAACTTTAATTGTACATAGCTTCAACCACTATTCCACCAACCTCCATTTGATATAATCGTTATGGCGCAATCCATCCAACCTCTAACATATTGTTTGTCTATAATAAATAACAAAGTACAAACACTAGACAAACAATATTAGATATAAATTGATTGTTAAATCATCATCAAAACAAGAAGGCCAACAGGTCATCTATAAGATTCCAGGACATCTGCCACCGCACAACCTGCGTCTCAAAATGAGTGAGAGAATGCTGACAGGGAATAGACGGAATGTATAAAAGGCTCCCACTATCATCATTCAACCAATATTCATCATCAAGAATCAACTTAGCCGGATCCTCAGCATGGTCCCCGAATAAATAATCTGGCTTCTCTAAAACCTGGGTAGAAATGGAATCTTCAGTAAAGGTAACATCGGTAATCAGCTGGCATAATGAACGGAGGCCCCCGTCTCGTATCCATCGACGCACCTCCTCGGAACCACTCTCATTGAACTGAGGGGTCGGACCAATAGCATGCCTGTCAACACTAGTAGTGAATGTTTCCCTATTGCAACCGAGCGTAGCATAAGGGGGAAAGCCTTCTGCGGGGAACTCAACTGTAGCAAAATAAATATGGAATCAAAAAATTATTCATAAATTATACGAGGGCTGAATTCATCTTACAAGCTAGTGAGATAGGGTCATTCATCGGATGATTGGCAAGACGATTTCGAGTGTCCTACATAGGGGGGTGGTATGCATCATCATGTAAACAACATGGTAATGTACCCCGACCCACGTAGTATAATAGAACACGAAATCGCCCCAGTATGTCGTAAACGTGAATTGGCCAAGCAAAACATGTCCTTTGAAACCTCAATTCCCATGAAGAAGGATGTCGATTCTTCCTGAATAACCCGTGAAGGGGCCAGACGAGGGCATGATAGAACCCGAAATCATCCTGAAACCTCAATCCTCGTGAAGGAGGACGTCGGTTCTTCCCGAATGACCCACAAAGGAGTCAAACGAGGATACAAAAAGCATAAAAGCTCACCCCTGTAAGAGAAAGCTATGAGAGATTCCCTCTCACTATACTGAGAAGATGAGCGACTCCTATGAAATCATGATCGGCGCGGAGACATGGTTAACCTGCAACGAAAATCAACGGATCAGGTACAATCATAAATCCAAGAACCCAAAAATTAGAAGGGAAATTATGAACTTTGGCTAAAATCCTATAAATAAAATGGGGTTTGATAGTTAAAGTCTAATTAAACCTACGTGCCCTATGTATGCAAACAATGGGTTTAATTTGGGATTTAAAGCCATCATGATCAATTATAGTAATGAAATACCCAAAATAGCCCTCATGTTCTAGGTTCAACTTTGACCATGAACCCAAAATACCCACTTTCAAGATTCATTCTTTTTCACAAAACCTAACTCATGAGAGCAAAAAGCTACAATCTTTGCATACAAATTCATTGCATACCCTCATTACAAGAATAAAGTTTCAATCTTTCTTGTAAAACCTATGGATTCTTAACCAAGAATGCAAGAAAAAGAGAGAGTTGTTGAAGAGAAGCTTACCCAAATCAAGAGCATGAAAATCCAACTACAAAAATCAAGTCTTGAGCTTGAAGATGAGATGAACCCTAGTCTTGAGAGAAGAGGGATTTTGGCTAATAAAGAGTTAAAAATCCGAAATTTTTTGAGGGGTTGAGGGATTTTAAAAGCAAGAATTGCAATGGGATAAGAGTTCTTGTTGTTGAACTTGGGACAAGAGTTTGGGTAAGAGGAAGAAGATGGAGGAGTTTTAGGAGGGAAAGAGTTCCAATTTGAATTTTAGGGCAAAAGAGGGCGAAGTGAAAGTACAACAAAGGAATAAAACAAAAAAAAAGAGACACCATAGGGGGTGTCTTGCCCTATTGTGTCTTAAGCCTAGGCCGGACCCCCAGGTGCTTTCATAACCTCTATTTCGCCCGTTTTTGCCGGTTACTGGTTATTATGATGAAAATCAACACCAATCTACACTGGTCAACGTGTTGTGATAAAAAGTCAATGTCTAGCTATGCAAAACCCTAAGGTCAACGTCGGTCAACGCATAACCCTAGGTCAACACTGGCCAACGCATTATGATGAAAGTCAACGCCTGGTGATCCAAAACTCTAAGGTTAACGCCAATCAACACGTAACCCTAGGTCAACCTTAGGCAACACGTTATGATGAAAGTCAATGGTCAATGCCTAGCAATCCGAAACCCTAAGGCTAACGTCGGTTAACGCGTAACCCTAGGTCAACGTCAGCTAACGTGTTGCGATGAAAGTCAATGCCTAGCGATCCGAAACCCTAAGGTCAACACCGATCAACGTGTAGCCCTAGGTTAATGATAGTCAATGCGTTATGATAAAAGTCAACCTAGCAATCCGAAACCCTAAGGTCAACACGTAACCCTAGGTCAATGCTGGTTAACGCATTGTGATGAAAGTCAACGCCAGGTGATTCGAAACAACACCATTCAACACGTAGCCCTAAGTTAATATATTATGATAGAGATAGTCAGTTCTAGGTTAACTCGACAACACGAGCCAAAATCAAGTCACCAGTTCTTGATTCGAGACTTCAACGACGGCCAGACGATAAGCGCAGCGTTGGAAAATTTTTAGCTATTTCGTTAAAATATTGAATAGACTAAAAATCAAAGGACTCAAGTATCAAAGCGAACTACGGGTCCTTTTACACCTACTGAAGGTTGGACCAATCATATCCAAAGTATTTTAGCCTCCTCTATAAAAGAAAGGAGATTGAAACACTTTGGAGAGGGTATCTGTAGGCGTCTAAAAATGTTTATAGGTTCCCGTACGCGGCTCAAGATAGAGAAAAGATGATGAATATCATTATCTGAGTCACAGAAGCTTATTTGACATTAATAAGCGCATGAAGTGAGTCGACGAATCATGTGAAGCAATGAAACTTTAGAATAACGAAAACATGAACTGATCAGGAGCTATGTGTCACTTACAAAAGACGAAGCGCCCATCATGCCCCGTATACTCCATATATGATTCAACTATGGGAGCTTGTAGATCTTCTTGTCAGCTTTCCAACGCATATTGAATCGCGCAATTCCGGGTTGAGATAACAAAAATACGATGAAAATGGACATGACGTGCAGAATAATGCCCAGAGCCAAAACCAAGACACCCCAAGGTGTCTTGGCTTGGCCGAGACACCAAGGGGTGTCTCGCCCACAACCGAGACACTACGAGAATCCGCAGCCCTGAAAACCTATTTTTAGCTGTTTTTTTGACCGTTAACCACCTAGATTTATTTCAACTGATAAAATATCATCCAAAAACATAGTTAAGTAGTTTAAACTGAAGATAAGAGTGAATCGATCATTCTTATCTAAAAACAGAGGTCTTAAAACCTATAAATACGGCCCTAGGGCCTTTATTTTTTCAGATCTAGAATTCTCGAGCGTCGACGAAGTGCTGCTAAATTAAAGACTGAAGGAGTATGAATTTCAAAAGAGAGAAGGAGATCAGATGGAGTTCGTCAGCATAAAGAAGAGGAGCTTGTTAGATCTACAGTTCCTAGTTCCTTTCCTTGAGATTGCCCCGTTACGGTGATCTCGAGAAGAGTGATTATCTCGCTGTTGCTGAGATAATTACTTTGGTTTCTTGATTCTTTCACGTATCAATGAAGCTTCGGATCTGATCTGATCGTTTAGTAGTCCACGGATATCAACATCCCCATCACAGGCCCAGATCTCACGCAAACAGCGGAGGATAAACATCCATTGCATTTGTAAAAAGGAAAGTTGTAATTTTTTTAAAGTCTTATAAAAAGACTATTTCTTTGAGTTTGTTGTAAATGTTTGAAGTTGAAAATGAACTCATCAATGAAATCGACTTTCTCCCTAAACAATGATCAGAACAAGATTGCTGGAGCTTTTGACATTTATTAGACTACTAGAATCAAGGTCCGAACCCATTTCTCTGTAGCCATCCATGGCTATTTATAGGGCTTAAGCACGTAACTGACGTGCTACAATCATGGGTAGAGGGGGGTAACTGCCTCCTCCAAAACAGCGCACGCCATAACATGCTCCTAAAGATTAACCCACGTGGCTGACTAAGTCTTCAAATTCATTACAGCCAGATCTTATGTGGGCGATGAGCCTCGCTACATAGTGAAGTTCATCTGATTGAACGAGCCTCGATATGCAGCGAGGTTCGTTTTCTAAGACTAACTTTGCAGTATAGCGAATTCTGTCTTCACTGATGCTTTGTCTGACAAGCTTCGTATTCACTAACGAACTTCGTCTTCGATAACTGAGTCCAACTACGTAGCAAGTCTTGTGAATTTTCTTTTGACGAGCCTCACCTTCACTAATGAGCTTTACATCTAGTAATAAGTTCTGAACCTCATATCCAATGACGAGCTTCGAACCTCGTATCCAATGGTGAGTTTCATCTTCAAGAGTAGTTTTCCTCAACGATGAACATTGATGTCGAGCTTCGCGACGCAGCAAACTTCATTTTTTGGTGTTGGGCTTCGCTGCGTGGCGACCCTTGTTTTTGAAGCGGATCTTCACTAAACAATGAGCCTCGTCTCGGATTGGGACGAGGTTCATTTCCCTGACAATCCTCTTCATATTTTGAAGCTTGGCATTTTTGAATGCCTACAAAACCCCCCTTCAAAGTTTTCAGACTTGAATTGGGTTGTATGGAGTTTGAAACACTTTGAATCCTATATGGACGTACTTAGCCTCATTGTTCGCAGTTGAATGCTTCTGTAGGCTTCGTCATGAGGTTCGACGATTGGCTACCCTCGTCTTTCCATGTGAGTATTATCAAGTCTACATCCATATGACACCGTTCAGCCTTATTAGCAGTAACAGTTATGTGCCTTTCCTAAGCCCGATTGGTAGCTACCAGCTAGTGCCTTGAAATCTCCTCCCTGGATCTCACCCGCAGATCTCGTTGGGAAGAGGATTCATCTAACAATCTCAACCGAAGATCTCAGCTCTTGTTTCGGTTTCTCCCGCCTATATATATATGGTGTCACCATACAAAGAGCCTTTCCTTCTTCTGATAGTTTAAGTTATCAAAATCCTTCATCTCCCAAATTTTGAGCTTTTCTTCTTTGAGAGCTTCCCAGTTGAATCAATGGCCCCTAAAACCGCTGTGAACAAAGGCAAGGGCAAAGGAGTCACTGGCCCTTCAGTAGATCCTGCGGTTTCGTCCGCTTTCTCAGGTAATAGATTTGAACGCAAGATCTGCGTTTTAACATAGATAAATCATGTCTATTTTAGACTTAGGTTTCTTGAAGGAGATGAATAGTTTCTTGAAAGACGACGTCATTTGAACTGACGACATTCGTCGTCTAGACATAACTTATTTTTTCTGACAAACTTCATTTGTCGATTGAACTTCACATGTCCGGCTGTGTTGGCTATTCTGATAAGGTTCATCCTCAATGTTTATCAAATGAGGCTTTGTTTGACTAACAAACCTCATCTTCACTGATGACGTTCGTTAAATTGACAAACTTCATCTTCACTGACGAGGTTCATCCAACATATAAAGTTAGTTCAACTAACAAGGCCCGAGGTTTGTTGTTAGACAAAGTTTGTCTATTAATGAAGTTCGAGGTTCATCTATTTAACGAGGTTCGTTGTTGGAGTGACCTTCGTGTCCTTAGACAATAACTCATTCTCTGAGCTAACTTCATTTGTCTTTTGTGCAGTTGTATATCCATCCATTCTAATTCCTCAGCAAGGTGCCTTCATGGAGCAGATGGTATCCAAGCTAGAGAATATGATTTCCATTACTCCTATCTAGAAAGTATCCTTATGTTCGGGGATTGAGAACAAAAAGAATTTGAACTTCTCTCTGAGCCTTCAATCCTCACTTTTAGGCTCTTGATAACGGACGCCCCTTTAGAATTAGTCGATCGAGATCACATCATGAAGCCTTCTTTTCTATTTGGAGACTCTTTAGAGGATCCAGTCCAATTGGAATTGGGCACTTATCGATGGCTTAGGACCATGAATGAGCACAACATGTTCTTGCCTATGATGGAACGTGACTGTTCTCTCACCGCCCTGAGGATTATTTATGCCCTCAGGAAGATGGATTGGGATTTGACTCCAAAATAGAATGGAGTAATATATGGCCATTTCTCTAGAAGTGGCACTAAGATAAACAATAGCAGTCGTTACATAACTGGACTACACCCGAGACTATTTCAAAGAGAATTGCCCGTTGGCAAGACAACTGAGGAAGCTAATACCTTTGGCCGTGCATTCTTTAACTTTAAGGGACAATTCTCGGCCAAGGACTTTAGGACTCCTGGTTGGTCTCGTTAGAGTCCTACCCGGTGGTGGCCTCGTGTCACCGAGTACATCTTGCAGGAGAATCAAGAGGACCTACAGAGATTTGGACTTTACGAACCCATTAGGGCAACACAACTTGGTTTAAGAACTAACTCTCATCAATTATTTGGTGTGTTGGAGTTATATAATCCCGACACTTGTACTTTCTTCACTCCAAATGGTAAATTGGGAATCCCTCTCCACGAGATGGCTAAAGTCTCTGGGTTACCATACGGAGACATCGTTATGAGGAATATGTCCCAGTTTATAAGGAGCTAACCGATTTAGAAAATGAATACCCTCAAGTGGTTAAAACCTATTGGGAGGTAATGTGTCACTACTTCATTTGTCTGAATGTAGAAGGACGGGCTGATAAGAAAGGTGAAAAGCTTCTCAGTCAAAACATCTGGGCGCATTACCTCTTTCTAGGTTTGAATCATAAGAACGATCCCATAGTACCACTAGGTCCTTGTGAGGCGGGGGAACTATCTCGATGTATACTCACCAACCTACCCATGTCCTATGTGACCTCCTCAGATGAGCATGGTTACCCAGCAGGAATAATGTTTGACAGTTACTTTTACCAATGTGGGGAACCTATTTCTTCTAAGGCCTTATTGGAAGGGTATCTCATGTTATGGCTCAGACATGTTGTTATTCCTTCTGGCGGTTTCGATGCATTGCCGATAGATGTAATATTTTTGGCTGTTTGTTTGGCACACAGCCGTCAATATACTCTTCTGCCCGCCACGCTTTCCCGTATCCATTGGGGATTGTGGCACTTATGTTATGCTTTTTGTCACGGCGTGGAGAACCTAAAGTTAGAATTGCCCTACGCCTATCTCATAACATGGTTTGTTATGCACTGTCCCACCCTTATGGGTGCACCTTCCGCTCACGTAGAGGGACAGGCTACTCCTTTAGTTCATAGGTTGGAAAACTCAGATTGGAATAAGCATTATATGGCCTTGGTGAGACATATTCTCTGGGATCATAAAAGCTTTTCTTTCAACCGATGCTTTACATCTTTTCCCGGGACTAGCTACGGCCAAGCTGTAGTAGACGAATCAAATGGTCAGGGCTACACTACCCTATTACTTGGCTGGTTCCAGTGGCTCATGAGTATTCGTCTAGGGTATCTCATCTATTGTTTCGGTCCCGTGTGTGTATTAAAGCCTTATCTTCCTTGTCGCTTTGCCCGCTAATTCGGTTATGACCAATTGTACATTGACAACCCCAATACCCAATTACAATATGAGGGTTGTGGCCTAATTATCGGAGCAAGGGCTTGGTATTGGACCATCGCTGGTGGTACAGGTGCTTACTTCTCACTCCCTCAATAGGATCCTCAACCCCGGGAAACACTCACCTATTATCAATGGCATTGTATGACGAATGCGGTGATCCCAAACTTCGACATTAACTCCTCGGGATTACGCTTCATTCGACGTCGCTATGGATCTGGGAACACTTCTAAAAGGAGTCATATACCGGAACTTAAAGAATTCTTATATGGCGAAGAAAATGTCAATGTAGAAGAATCTCAACCTTCCAGTCCTCATGAGACACAGGAAGAGGTGGACGCGGCTTTGGATGAAAGTACACTCCCGAAATCTCCATACATTGATGAATACGCGAGTAACATACCCGCTACTGCTGGGGAGGATGTGGCTCTTTGAGCAAAAGCTGTTTTTGGCAACTTTGGGGATCCTACTCATGCTAATGAGCCATTTGAGAACTTTTAGCATGAAGCTTCTGAGAGTAGACTTTCCCCTCGACAATCTGCTAAAGCTATACATGTGGAATCTAACCTTGTCACTGGTATGCTAAACTTAGCTTATCGTAAGATTTAAATTGTCACTCTATTTATGTTTGAACTCTAATACTCCTACAGAATGAGCTGAAGGAGCTGAAGCTTCAAGACAACTCGGGGATGTTGGCCCTTTGGTTTTGATGATGATTTGTCAAACAATTTATATCTAATCTATTTTCTAGTCTTTGTGTTTATCTTTACAGGTAATTCAACACACGTCAATCAAGCGTTAAAGATTCAAGTTCATATGTGTGGAGTTACCTAGGTATTAGTTTAGTTTACTTACATATATTGTATGATTATATCTAAGCTCAATATATGTACACTTAACACGATTTTTGACGTTTTCTATCATATAAATGATTTTTCATCAAACGTTGTTACAATATCTTATATCTCATGTTTACAGCTCTTTCATAATTCATTATATACATACAATACATGCATAATATATATATATACATATTTACAAGCCTTATGTTAATTTTCATGTATACGAAAAACAGGTTTTCTGAATACTTTTCAAAAACAGGGAGTTTTCACAAATAAAAATTGATTTTCGAAAAATTCTTTTTCAAACATGTTCATTTCATCATTTAGAAACTTTCCCCAAAGTTTCACTATTTTTGGAGTTGATTTGATATTTTTAATGAATTTTCAAAATAACGCAAAAACCTGTCATATGAAATATATCAGATTCCAGTCGACCGGTGTGGTCGACCGCTAATGTTATTTTTCCCTGATATGGCTTTCATATGCTCACGGTCGACCGCACCGGTCGACCGTGAAAACATCCAGAGACTTTTCCGGTCGACTGCCGCGGTCGACCGCCAGCTTTGATTTTTCATTCTCTCTGTTTTTGAGCTTCGCGGTCGACCGGACCGGTCGACCGCCGAACTGTCAGTACACTTCCAACGGCTAGTTTTTACAGCTGTTTTTAAATTGGATTTTTAATTTTTTACTTATGTTTTTTATTGATGTTTCGGAGTGCTATAAATACCCCATTGCTGCTCTCCTTCCAAAGATCTAAGAAATCCAAGTTTTGTATTTAACAAAACCATAAGTGTGTTTAAGAGCTGTTTAAAGTTGATTTCATCAATTTGTTTTCAAGAGAAGTTTTTTTCTACAACAAGAAGTGGCTCTCAAATCCTATTGGGATCATCATCTACTGTTCTTCTTGTTTGAAAAGTTTTCTAAACTCTTATATAGCTTGTTATTTCATTTTCATTTCAGTTAGCTATATTTATTTAGTTTCATTCACTGTTATCATACACACTTATTGAGCTTAATATTTTTCATACCATATAGTGTGGGTTGTGGGGTGATTTAGTGAGTGTGAGCTTCATTGTGTTCTCACTTGTTATTTGAGAACAAATCATTGTGTTTAACTTTTATTTGTGAGAATCACTTGTAATATACTTGTATACCGAGAGAAGTATGAGGCGAGAGACGAGGTCGAATCTAATAGGAGTGGCGTCGGTTGACGAACCTAGGGAGAGGTTGTAATCGAGCACTTGAGGAGGAGGACACGGGCTAGGTTCCTACACTTAGTGTGTTAAGTATGATTGCATAGTGTTTATTGAGTGAGAGTTTTCGGTGAACTTGTAAACCGAGTGTGTAGAAGTTCCGGCTTCCAAACCGGATTGTAATAGTGGATATCTCCTCGAGGTGAGGAGCAGGAACGTAGGTCGTGGTGACCGAACCTCGTAAACATATCGTGTGTTTGTGTTTTGCTTGGCTTACATTTTATTTGTGCATATTCTTATTGTTCTTCTTCATATCTATCTCTTGCAAGAACATATTGATCAAAATAATTTTAAATTAGTATTTAATCGGGATTAGATTAGCATAAGACCTTAATCACCCCCCCTAGGGTCTAACAATTGGTATCAGAGCTTGGTGCTCTTTGATTTAAGGTCTAATCGCCTTGAGTTAAAGATCCATATTATTGTAGTTGTGCTAATCTAATTTTGATTGCATTTTGCTTCTTGCATATTATCTTTATGGATATGTATGATTCATCTAGTTTAGGATATGCTATTAATATTGCTCCTCGTTTGGATACTTTTCCCTATGCTCAATAGCGTGTTAGATTCAAACTATTTGTTCAATCTAAACAATTCGAATTGTGGAAAATTATTGATGATGCCTATGTTGTTCCTATTTTGGAAAAATCTAAATGGTGTGATAATGATAAAAGATTGTTTAACATGAACAAGCTTTTGTTAGAATATTTGATTAATGCTTTTCACTCTTTTTTTTCTAACAAATTTGCTAATTTTGATAGTGCTTACGCCTTATGGAAATTGATTGAAGCACTTGAAGGGGTATTGGAGGCTATTCAACAAGCGTTGGAAAATCCCGCTTTGATTTCTAAAGAAGTCTCATCTCAATGTACAATTCCACTAGGTGATAACCCTAGTGAGGTATGCGATAACGATGATATTATTACTTTTGATGAACTTGCTCTTGAGTTTAAAAAGTTACACAATTGCTATATTGATGTAAAGAGTAAGTATGTTAATATGAAATCCACTCATGAAAAACTTGCTACTAAGTTTAATTTTATTGCAAATGAAAATATAATTCTTAAAGAATGCAATGAAAATTTGAAAATTGAAAATGCTAGTTTGCTTCATGATAAACGTGATGCTATGTTAGAAGTAGATAAGTTGAAATCTATGATGAGTAATCTTGTTTATCCTACTTCTAGTAGTAATGCTTGTATGCACAATGATGAGTTGAATCAAATGAGAAAACAAATATCTACCTTAGATTCAACACTAAACACTTGTATTGCTAATAATAAAAAGCTTATGGACTTATGTGCAAAGTTCAATGTTAATTCTTCTAAGAAACCTATTTACTATGCACATATGTATGATAAAATTCCAAAATGCTCTAATTGCGGTCTTAAAGGCCATTTAGCTCAGTTTTGTCATAATGCACCAAAAATTAACAAGCCTATTCATGATTGTGCATCCCATCTAGCTTCTTCTTCACATACACATATACACACACATAGTGTAAATCATAAACATGCTCATGTGTATAAATATGATTATTATGGTCGTTTCGGTCATTTGGCCATGTTTTATTTCGATTTGAAAAGAAATTCTCGTTTGCAAAATAATTACAAAGAAAAATCTATTTTTGCAAATAAACCACGTGCATTCCATTTTGGTCAACACAAACCATTCAAACCTCTACATTGCACAAATTGCAATCGTATGAGTCATGTTTACAATTTTTTCTTTGATCGTATCGGTGCACAAAACACGCCCAAGCGAGCTCATAACCCTAGGGCCTTGGATTTAAATGATAGGGGTTATGTCCCAAAGTTTAGTGGTACCAAAATGATTTGGGTACCAAAATGATTTTTATATCATTTTTGTTGTTGCTTTTGGTTTTTGAGTATTAATTTTTTTTGTTTAGCTAAAATAAATTATTTGTATGATTTTATAGATAAAAACATTTATATATATTTGATAAAACATTTGGTATATTATAAAACAAATTTCTTAAAGGTCCAAATTGAAAAATTTCTCTAAATCCATTTTTTTCATTTCCTGCATTTTATCTGCTCGCGGTCGACCGACCCGGTCGACCGACGAAGTCTCTTTAAGTTGTTTCGGTCGACCACGTCGGTCGACCGCAAGAGATTTTTCAGCATCGATTTTTGATTTTATCGGGTTTCAATTTTTTAATGGATAGTTGTTTTAAACCCGACTTCTTCACCACCATTGATCTGTTTACTGAACCAATCCCAGCCCTTCCTTCATCTTCTTCCCATTTCGATTTATATGAGGAATCTAACCTTGTCATGGAATCCACTGGTATGCTAAACTTAGCTTATCGTAAGCTTTAAATTGTCACTCTGTTTATGTTTGAACTCTAATACTCCTACAGAATGAGCTGAAGGAGCTGAAGCTTCAAGACAACTCGGGGATGTTGGCCCTTTGGTTTTGATGATGATTTGTCAAACAATTTATATCTAATCTATTTTCTAGTCTTTGTGTTTATCTTTACAGATAATTCAACACACGTCAATCAAGCGTTAAAGATTCAAGTTCATATGCGTGGAGTTACCTAGGTATTAGTTTAGTTTACTTACATATATTGTATGATTATATCTAAGCTCAATATATGTACACTTAACACGATTTTTGACGTTTTCTATCATATAAATGATTTTTCATCAAACATTGTTACAATATCTTATATCTCATGTTTACAGCTCTTTCATAATTCATTATATACATACAATACATGCATAATATATATATACATATTTACATGCCTTATGTTAATTTTCATGTTTACGAAAAACAGATTTTCTGAACACTTTTTAAAAACAGGGAGTTTTCACAAACGAAAACTGATTTTCCAAAAATTCCTTTTCAAACATGTTCATTTCATCACTTAGAAACTTTCCCCAAAGTTTAACTATTTTTGGAATTGATTTGATATTTTTAATGAATTTTTAAAATAATCCAAAAACCTGTCATATGAAATATATCAGATTCCGGTCGACCGGTGTGGTCGACCGCTAATTTTATTTTTCCCTGATATGGCTTTTATGTGCTCGCGGTCGACCACACCGGTCGACCGTGAAAACATCCAGAGACTTTTCCGATCGACCGTCGCGGTCAACCGCCGGCTTTGATTTTTTCATTCTCTGTGTTTTTGAGCTTCGCGGTCGACCGAACCGGTTGACCGCCGAACTATCAGTACACTTCCAACGGCTAGTTTTTACAGTTGTTTTTAAATTGGTTTTTTGGTCTTTTACTTATATTTTTACTGATGTTTTGGAGTTCTATAAATACCACATTGCTGCTCTCCTTCCAAAGATCTAGAAAATCCAAGTTTTGTGTTTAACAAAACCCTAAGTGTGTTTAAGAGCTGTTTAAAGTTGATTTCATCAATTTGTTTTCAAGAGAAGTTTTTTTCTATAACAAGAAGTGGCTCTCAAATCCTATTGGGATCATCATCTACTGTTCTTCTTGTTTGAGAAGTTTTCTAAACTCTTATATAGCTTGATATTTCATTTTTATTTCAGTTAGCTATATTTATTGAGTTTCATTCACTATTATCACACACACTTATTGAGCTTAATATTTTTCATACCATATAGTGTGGGTTGTGGGGTGTGATTTAGTGAGTGTGAGCTTCATTGTGTTCTCACTTATTATTTGAGAACAAATCATTGTATTTAACTTTTATTTGTGAGAATCACTTGTAATCACTTGTACATCGAGAGAAGTGTGAGGCGAGAGACGGGGTCGAATCTAATAGGAGTGGCGTCGGTTGACGAACCTAGGGAGAGGTTGTAATCGAGCACTTGAGGAGGAGGACACGGGCTTGGTTCCTACACTTAGTGTGTAAAGTGTGATTGCGTAGTGTTTGTTGAGTGAGAGTTTTCGGTGAACTTGTAAACCGAGTATGTAGAAGTTCCGGCTTCCAAACCGGATTGTGATAGTGGATATCTCCTCGAGATGAGGAGCGGGGACGTAGGTCGTGGTGACCGAACCTTGTAAACATATCGTGTATTTTTGTTTTGCTTGGCTTATATTTTATTTGTGCATATTCTTATTGTTCTTCTTCATATCTATCTCTTGCAAGAACATATTGATTGATATAATTTTAAATTAGCATTTAATCGGGATTAGATTAGCATAAGACCCTAATCACCCCCCTCTAGGGTCTAACAGGGGAGAAGTCCAAGAAGCCAGGATTTATACGAAGAGTTAAATGTGTCGTGAAAAAGCCAAGACGAGAAGCTTCAATGGTGATCTCTCCTCCCATTGAATCATTTGGAGTAGGCACAGAGTCAGAGTCTGAGGATGACATTCCACTGTCGTGACTCTATGTGAGATCACACCATGAACCAAGAACGACTGCTGAGGATGCTATCGTGTCTCCCATTATTGACGCTGACGTTACTCCGAGTACAACTATTGGCACCAGAACAACTATGGATACAATTATTGCTCTTTGAACAACCATTGGAACCAGTGTTGCTTTGGACATAACTTCTGGAGCCGAGGCTAAAATGACTATGAGCATTGCGCCCGACAACTCTATCGCCTCAATGAAAATCTTAACTCCAGCATCAACCAAGTTTTTCATTACTCCTGCTAGCATCGTTGCCACTACAACCATTACGGCAACTACTATGTTCACTTCGTCAGAATTAACGGCTATCTCTGCTAGCCATTCGGAAGCGATGCGTTCCAATGCTGCACCCTCTTCTTCTTTTGACTTGTCAAATAAATTTAGGGCATCAATGGTCCGAGATAATTTTCTCACCATTCTGAGAAAATCCCCTACTCAAGTATTGGATCGCGATAGTGATTTTGCTAGGATCAAAGTGGTGCTGGAGCCTATCTTGCATGTAATACAGAGCTTGACTAGCGATATAGCCACGCTACCCTACTGCATGAATTTGGTAAAGGTTGAAAGCCTTTTCATAAAATAGCAAGGTCGTCACAATCAGCCCCTCATCCCTATAGCTGAAGAACATGCGATGTAGCTTCTGACGTAGAGGGATGATTCTCTGTTTGAGCTTGAACATCAAGTACTTGAGAAGAAGCAAAAGATCAAAGAGCTTGGGGATGTCAGCAAAAAATTGTCCAGTTAGAACAAAAAGGTCGCTGATACTGAACGCAGCCGACAACGCTTAGTTGAATCTTATTGAGCTGCACTTATTGATATCCAGGCTAAGCTAGCTGAAGCGGAGAATGAGCTGAAGGGCGCAACCGAAAGGCGGCAAACTTTGGAAGCCAAACAAACAGAACATCAAACATTGCTTCAGGCTGAGTCAGATGATTTGGAGAGGCTAAGCAACATCGTAAGTAATGTGAAAGTGCCCTCTAATGATGATTTGTGCAAACAAGCTATGGCAAAGTTGAAGTGGCACACTAAGAATCCATAAGCTAACTCGCTGAGGAAATCCGCCAAACTATTGAGTATTTGTAATGATTTTTTATTAATACAGTTATGCTCTTATCTATCGACGTTCTCCTTCGTGAAATTTGGTCCTTTATTAATAGAATACATAAGACTTGTCTTAACGAGTCTCTGTCTTTAGAATTTCAAAACAACCGTTGAAAACCAAGTCTTAGAATTTTAAGATGAGGTTCAAAGTATCTCATCCAACACTTGATTGAGGTAATGACCTTCATTTGTTTTGAAATTGAAGGAGAGGTTTGAGTGACTCCAACTAAATTTTGGCTGGAACAGTGACTTTCATTATTTTGTACCTTGGAAACGAGGTTCAACTGATTCCAACTATATCTTAGTTAAAACAGTGACCTTCATTGTTTTGCATCCTGGAAATGAGGTTCGACTGATTCCAACTAAATCTTAGTTGAAACGGTGACCTTCATTATTTTGCACGCTGGAAACGAGGTTCAACTGATTCCAACTACATCTTAGTTGAAATAGTGACCTTCTTTATTTTGCACCTTGGAAACGAGGTTCGACTGACTCCAACTTAATCTTAGTTGTAACAGTGACCTTTGAGGTTCAAACGAGTTCCAACTGAGTCTTGAAATTCGAACTCAATTGAGATAGCGACTCTCATCACTTTTGACTTAGAAGCAAGAGTAAATCTCGTTGGTTGAGGTGGCAACCTTCTATAGTTCCCAAACTGTTGATCCACAAGGATCTGTCGCTTTGTTTCATCGGTATTAATTTAATGTGTCACTTCGAGCCACATCTTCTTCAGAGTTAAGTACGAACACAATTAATTATGTCGCTTCGTTCCTAGCACCCTTTGGTGGTTCGGTGCTTAGATATTCGTAAAGTGGATCCCAGCCACTTGGTTGGCTTCTTCGCCTATAAATAGGCAATTGCCTTATCAAAAAGATCCATATTCCTTCTTTTAAAAATAACTCAGAGGGGTCTCTACATTTTAAAGTTCCCATCTTTATCTCTTGCGAAGTTCCAAGCTTCTTTATCTTTGATGATCGTCGCTGGTGATGTAGGCAAAACTAACGACGCCACTGCTTCAGGTAACGTTCTTGATCTGATGGTTATTCTTGTTGCTTGTAAGTTTGACAAAGTTTAGTCATTTAACAGACCTCAATTTCAATTTCATGTAATTCTGATCCATTGATCTTTGCAGTGGCTCATTCGTTAGAGGATTTCTTAATCTTTCAAAGCCGAAATCAGGATATATCTCGATAACTTGTTAGACTTTTGAATGTTACCACGAAGAGATATCCTAAGTTCAAACATACTTACTATTTTGACATGACATGCACCCTCAAGCATGCTGTCCCTTTTCTGTACTTCGGTCTATATGGCAGCTTCGCAGACTCAGTGAAGTGCTTCTTTTCGAAAGAGTCAGCAACAATGATAGAGTTGCTTTCATATTCTGCAGAGATGGGAGAAGTGCTGATCCTATGCTCAGAGCTTATGGTGTTTCTATTAGTACTCAGCTTATCTAAGTAGGTAGGCGTGTGCTACAAGCACCAAAGTTAAAAGTTAGGCATGGGGAAGACTTTATGCCTAGGAATAGAAGATGGAACTTTAACAACAAGAACAACGACATTGTTGCGGACGAAGCTCGTAGTGTAACTTCAAAGGTCGTTGAAAAAACTTGTAACTAAACCTCGTAGTGTAGTTCGAAGGTCGTTAAAAGAACTTGTAACTAAACCTCGTAGTGTAGTTTGAGGGTTGTTAAAAGAACTTGTAACTGAACCTCGTAGTGTAGTTCGAATCTTCTAAGTTTGATCTATGTACTTCGACTTTCTGTACTTTCAATCATTATATGAATAAAACTTATAGTTTTATCTATATATTGTTCTCTTTCTTTGTGTGCAATTGAAGAATTTTAACTTAGGATTTTTAGCAAACTCTTAGCTATTAACAGACTTGAGTTATATTTACCAACTGTCGTTTGAGTTGGACTAGCCATACTTTTCTCCTCAATATGATGAGTTGTCAAAGAGTTTCTCTTAGACTTAAGTGCTAAGATTTTTCTTTTATCCTTAGCTTCTTTTAGGCTTCAGATCAAATGTATGATAACGAGGTTCAAATTATAACTAAGTGTTAAGAACGAAGTTCAACACATAGCAAACTCATTGAGAAAACGACCGTCATTTGTGAAAATGACAACGTTGGGATGATCAAGCCATTCAATGACATAGAATAATAATGAAAAAGTAAACAAAGGCTCATCACTTGGTGGGCCAATATTAGAAAACACACATCATTTAGGGTAATGACGATGTTAGAAAAATCATGTTCTTCAGTGACTTAATAGTATAACGATAATAATAGAAATAAAGGCACATCACTTGGTAAGCCAAAGTTTGGAAAACAAATGTCATTTGGGATAAATGACGATGTTAGGAAGATCATGTCGTTCGGTGACTTAAAAGTATAACGACAATGATGGAAACAAAGGCACATCACTTCGAAGGCCAAAGTTTAGAAAACAAACGTCATTTGGGGTAAATGACGACGTTAGGAATATCATATCATTCAGTGACTTAAAAGTATAACGACAATGATGGAAACAAAGACACATAACTTGGTAGGCCAAAGTTTGGAAAACAAACATCATTTGGGGTAAATGATGACTTTAGGAAGATCATGTCGTTCAATGACTTAAAAGTATAACGACAATGATGGAAACAAAAACACATCACTTGGTAGGCTAAAGTTTGGAAAACGAACGACATTTGGGATAAATGACGATATTAGAAATATCATATCATTCAGTGACTTAAAAGTATAATAACAATGATGGAAACAAAGGTACATCACTTGGTAGGCCAAAGTTTGGAAAATGAACGTCATTTGGGGTACATGACGACGTTAGGAAGATCATGTCGTTCAGTGACTTAAAAGTATAATGACAATGATAGAAACAAAGACACATCACTTGGTAGGTCAATGTTAAAAAACACATGTCATTTGGGATAATGACGATGTTAGGAAGATTAAATATAGTGACACATCACATAGTAGGTTACTATTGGAAAGATATGTTTTGAACAAGGTTACTATTGGAAAGATATATTTTGAACAAGACGATAGACTCCATTTGAGTAGGCAGTTTCTACCATAAATAGTCTCTCCCATTTTGGCTCGAACTTTCCTTTCTTTTTAGAGTTCAAAATTATTGGGCGTCGGATGACAATAACCAAGTTACCCTCCTTGAATGTATGGTATCTAACCTTTTTATCGAATGCTCTAGAAATCCGAGCTTGATAAAGTTTGATGTGTTGTTGAGCCAGTAGTCACTTTTCATCTAGCCCTTCTAGTTCTTCAAGACGTCGGCGATGACTTTCTTCTGTTGTCATGCCAGTTGCGAGTGCTATCCGCAGAGATGAAATTTGGATTTCCAATGGTAATACGGCTTCATTCTATATACCAACGAATATTGTGTCGCTCCTATCGACGTACGAACCATTGTGCAATAAGCCCACAAACTTTGACCCAGCTTCTCATTCCAGTCTATTTTATTCGTCAAAACTACCTTAGTGAGAATTCTGATGTGGTCCCGTTAGCAGCAGGGTTATAAGCTGTTGAAGCTAAATTCTTGATCCTGAATTTATTACAGAATCGAGTAAAGACTTGGCTAACGAACTAGGGCCCGTTGTCATGGATGATACGCCTTAGAATGTCGTATCTGTATACGATGTGGTATTTTAAGAATTTAACAACATCATTCATCTTAACTTCTCTCAACGGGATTGCATATGCCCATTTAGAGAAGTAATCAGTTATCACTAAAATAAAGCGATGTTCCTTCGAAGAGGGTGGAGTTATTAGGCCAATGATGTCCATACCTCATTTTTCAAAAGGCCACGAAGTGACCGACGGATGAAGATGCTCGGGTGGTTGATGCATGTAATTAGCATGTTTCTGGCAGGCATGGTATCGTTTGGCATAAGTGATGGCGTCTTATACCATGTTAGGCCAGTAATAATCCAATCTACATAATCAGTCCCATAATTTAGGATCGGGCTGATTAGCTCCACAGATGCCATCATGAGCTTCCTTAAGAGCCTCTTTTGCTTCTCTATTTGACAAATAGCGAAGCAGTAGTCCATCGTACGACTTTCGATACAAAGTCTGGGATTGGGAATCATAGTAGAATCTAGGTGCTCGTCTATGAATAAATTCTCTTTACTTGATGTATTCAGGCAATAAGCCGTATAAGACATAATCAATAATTGGAAATCGCCAATCTTTAGGCTCGAGTGTTGCAGGCTCATCTTCAATTGCGTTGATCTGCAATGTATACTTCAATTTGAATAATTGTCTGGTTGTTACCGTGATTTGCTGGGTAGCTCTTTCAGATAGAGCCAACGTGGCCACAAGTGACGCTAACGCGTCGGCATAAGTATTCTTGAGATGGGGTACATAGTCAATGTAAAAACCCTCAAAGAAATCGGCCAATGCGATTGTTGCGGTATGATAAGGAATGAGGTCCTCATTCCTAACTTCATATTCTCCCTTAATCTGATAAACAATGAGTTGCGAATCACCATATGCTTCTAGGTGCTTCACCCCCAGCTGTTTAGCTATATTAAGTCCGACCAGCAAAGTATTGTATTCGGCTACATTATTAGAGCACGGCTCTGTTAAAGAAATGGCTTGTGGCAGCACATAATTTTGTGGAGAGATAAAGACTACCCCTACTCCGGTAATAACTCGACCAGCAAGGCTTGCTCTTGCTGCACCATCGAAGTATAATTGCCATACCTACTCTTCAGAAACAACATTGGCTTCATACGTCTCATCTGGCATGTCCTGATACAATTCTACCTTCCCCTTTAGTGGATGGTTAGCCATAAGATCACAAATAGCTTGACATTTCACTACCTTTTGAGGTTTGAAGTAAATATCATATTGGGAGAGCAACAATGCCCATCTAGCGAGTCACCAGTTCAAAGCGCTGGGCTGTGTCATGAATACCTGAATAAGATTTGATCTAGGAAATGACATGTATGATTTCCCCAACCAAATAATATCGCATCTTCTTGACTGTGAAGACCAATGATAAACATTCTTTCTCAATAAGAGGATAACGAGGTTTAGCACCTGATAAGGTCCTGCTGAGATAGTAGATGGCTTGTTCATGGCCATTTTTATCATCTTCTGCTAAGAGTCCTACCAAGGCATAATCTGTAGCCTGGATATATTAAAAAAGGTTTACCTGACTTTGGCGCGACCATCACAGGTAGATTGGAGAGATATCGCTTAATCTCTTCGAATGCTTTTTGACAAGCTTCATCCCACACAAAGGATACTCCTTTCTTCATTAGTCTTGAGAATGGTTGGTATTTACCTGACATGTTAGAAATGACGTCTATGATGGGTAAAGGAAAATCGTCTTTAGGACAAGCTATATTCAAGTCTTGGAAGTCAATACACACTCTAATCTTCCCGTTCTTTTTAGAACAGGGATAATGTTAGCCACCCAGTCAGAGTGTTGCTCCTCGCGAATAAATCCCGACTCAATGAGCTTCTTGACTTCGGCTTCAATTGCCTCCATAATTTGGGGCCGAAATCGCCTTGGCTGTTGTTTAACAGGCTTGATGTCTGGTTTAATATTTAAACGATGCATAGCCACTTGAGGATCGAGACCAGGCATGTCCTCATAGTTCCAAGCAAAGACATCAATATACTCTCGTACTAGAGTAATGAGGTCTTTTTTTTCTTTAGGCGACAAGCTATCGCTTATGAATATGGGTTTTGGGTTAACCTCATCTCCCATATTCACTTGGATTACTTTGTCATTAGTAGGAGATTCACGTTGTTTAAAGCGGTGATCCCACTGTATACCAAGCTGTCAGCTTAGAGGAAAAATCAAGCAGAGGTAACTGATCATCTTCTTGATTTTCCAATTGGAGATACTGAGGTCATGTTGGCCATAAGCGCCTTAAAAACAGCTCCCATACTGATGTGAGACTCTCAGCAAATAGATTCAGCAGATGAGCTGCAAGAATCATCATCCGGGTCTCCATTGGTTCCAAAACACAGCGTGCACGGCGGGGATTCATAACCTAACCCACTACGAGTTTTGTGATAGTAATCCTCCGACTTTCCTTTTGGAACATAAGCAGATCGGATCGGTGTCCGGATCCCTTTATCAAAATTTAAGACTTCCTTACGGATGAAGTCATATCCTATTTTTTTCATGAGCTTTCGGGTTGTTGGTGTGAAATATAAGAATTACGGATCTTTTTCCTCCTTCTCGAATTCTTCCAAAAGAGTTTGTGATGGGCCATCACTCTTCCCAAAAATGATGTCTTTTTGGCCATTAACTTTAGCCATCACTATGAAGACTGCTTGCGGAGATTCAATTTTTTATCGATTTGTCATAAAAGATGATTAAATCGGTATGTATAAATTTGATTCTATATATAATCAGGGTAGAGGATCTGCCAATATGCTGGTGCTTGTACCTGGCACGTCAGGCTTCAATTCAACACACGATAAGTAAGCTAACTCATCATTATTATTGAAAATAACTTCACTATCCTTATGGACAGGATCATTTACATCCAGATTTTCAAGACCGATTACGACGGGTTCTATGTCATTAAAAATAAGACCCTGTTCGTGCTCAGACTCGGTATTGGCTTCATTATCGCTATCTGGTTCTTCAATCAATGGTACTTTAAATGGCTCACCATCAAGGTAATGGATAGAATCTGTGAATTAATTCTCTAACCCCCTTGAATGGTTGCTTTTTTGTGACCATCGTTTTGACTTCACCACTCTCATCTACATATTTTATGCATTGATGTAGAGTTGATGGAACATTTAGATTGTTATTGATCCATAGTTGACCCAATAGCAAATTATAAGACGTCTCTATATCAATAACGTAGCAAGTGACTTATGTCCTCAAGTTACCTATCTGGCATTTGAGTTTGATTTTGCCAAGGGGACGGGTGTTGGAAGCATTAAAGCGATAGATGGTGGTTCTTGTTATTGATAAACGATGCAGAGGAACTCCAAGGTGATGAATGAGCCTCAATGCTATAATGCTCAAGGCAGAACCGGGGTCAACCTGAATTCTGTCTACCCGAATAGAGCTAATCTACCCTATGAAGTACAACGATCTATCGTGTTTTGGGTTTCTCACATGCATATATTCTTAAGAAAAGGTGATGCACGACATTCTTCCTTGAAAAACTTGACAACATTGAGGACATGCTTCTTCCAGCGTTGCTCTGGCTGGGTTTGGTGGAAAGTGGGTGAGAAAAGCCTCGTTATCTACCAATGCTTCGCGAAGGGATTCCCTTGTTGATCGAGATAAACGCAAAAGTTTAAACAAGGTAATCCTTGCTGGAATATTGGCTAACTGAGCTAGCACATCAAACCGAAAAGGATCTTCAAGCTCTCTGGTGCATCCTTTATGAGTACTTTGTTATAACAAAGCTCCTTCGCTTGTGTTTGCTCTGTTACTTCTTCCCTGGTATGGGTGGTAAAATTGTTGTTTCCGAGTATTTCTTCAAATACTCCTTTCCTCCGTGTGTGCCTGAGTGTAGGTTGTGCGGTGAATGTTGGCTGCTCATTTTTAGAACTGCTAAGTGACGTAGTTTCAACTCTCTCATCTGGGATGGCTGAAACAGCGTTGCAAGATCTTTGTTTGACTTTCTTCGATTTTGCCGATGTCCACTGCTCGTCCACTAGTAAGTCAGGATGAACCCACATTACTTCACCTTCAGAGGTAGTGTAGGGGACCATTCTCTTCTCTTTCTTCTGATGAGGGTCAAGGTTTACAACCCTCGTGTCTACTTGGGTAATTGGTTTTACGCCATCTTTAACTTGCACCTCAGCAAAGTCTTTGAACTGTAGCGAGATCATATTTATAGATACCTTCTTTTGCTCGGCTTGAAGAGTTATCATACCTGCATCTAACAAAACCTGGATCTTATCTTTTAAGATGTAACAAGCCTTGGTTAGATGATGCACCATCCTGTAATACATGCAAAAGTTAGGATCGTCAGTCCTTAACGCTTCTTCGGTCCGCTTCACCTCTGGCAATTTGATCTTCTTCATTTTGGTCAAAGATGTGAGGATGGAAACCACATGTTCATCTTTGAAATCATACTTCTTCTAAAAATGATTGCCAGTAGAATTTTCTTTTTGTTTTGCAGAATATTTCGGGGATGGTGCTTTCTCAGCAGCTAGAGTATCCTTCCCTTTTGATTGTTTCTAGGAATTATAATTTCCTTTACCCCCCTCCCTTTTTAGGCTGGGGTTCCTAAGGTTCTTCAGCCTCAATCCTCTTTAGCATGTTTTCTATCTGTTCTTCCTGCCAAACCAAATCTTTTCATGAACAAGCTTCAACAGCACCCATCTTAGACAAAATATTAATAGAAAGATTATTGCGGCACATCTCCACAAGAGTAGCTTCAGAAACTTGATCATGCGAGTGCAACGATTAATTTCTAAATCTCTTGACAAAGTCACTGACAGACTCCATCTTCTTTTGCTTCTCAGCAAATAGTGTGGCCATAGACACCTCAGTGTCATCGTTAAAGAATCGAGCTAGGAAAAGTTTCTCCAAATCTCTCCAGCTTTTGATTGACCTAGGCTCGAGTCTGCTGAACCACTCAAAAGCCACCCCCTTTAGGGTGCTGATAAATAATCTACTCATAATGGGATCATTACCCACTATATGTCCGGTCTACGCCTAGAAATAATAAATATGTTAGGTAGGGGAACCCTTGCCATCAAATTGTACTAGATTGAGTGGTTTGAACTTCGAGGGATACAGAATCGTATCCCATTCACTTGGATATGGCCTAGCCACCCCCAGTTCTTTAAAGTTTCCTTGGAGCTTCAATGCGTCAAGTTACTTCTGGAAATAATCTAACTTTTGGTCTCATACTTTTGTACGAGGATTGGATTCAGCTTCAGATGATTCAGAATGAATCTTCACAACATTTTCCTCCTTATCGTCTTCATCATCGCCATCTGGGTTTCGACGGCTATTTTCTTCATCGACAAGTGAAGGTCGCCTGCACCTTGATCCTAAGGCTTGGGGATGAACCTTCTTCTTCTTCTTTTCCTTCTCCCTAAGGAGTTTTTCCATCACTGCTTCTAAGCATCTGATAGATTCCTGTTGTTGGAGAATGGTTAATCGTTGCTCTTCCATCTTCCTTGCCATGTCTTCCTAACTTTTGGCCATGTGATCACTTGCCTGTTCACTTTGATCTGTGTTGGAAGGCTAAGAAGCGATAATATCTGAGTTTTTAGGCTCTTCTTGAGCCTCATCTATGATACCCTCTAATCATCGGTAATCAAATGGGATCACTACACCATTACGAGTATGAGTGTGTTGAAACGCTCATTGACCTTCCACAAGCATTTCACCTAATCCTGAAGAGTATTCAGGATCAGAAGATTCAGAAGAATCAACCAAGATTTTTCTCTTCCCCTTAGTGACCATATTGATTGTCACTTCAATGTGATGATTCTTGGATGCTTGTTTTTTTGGATGAAAGCGTCTTCTTCTTGATGACAAAATCATCGACGACTCAGTCAATCGTTCAAAAACTAAAGACTTATGTGCCGACTCCCCACATGGGCATTGGGCAAGCATTGTAGAGATAAGCTTCTCACATCAACAATGAGATTGCATCTGACTCATGTTGCGCTTGCACATAAGATAATACCAAAGGTCACCAGTAGGATAACCCCCAGCTGACTCTGTCATCTTGGCTTTACCCAAGCGAGACCCTCTGAATGATAGAGGTTGATGACCTTAGGTATCTTGACAAACTCCGCCATTGATGTGACGAGGTTTGTTGATAGGATGAGTTTGGAGAGTTAGTCTTCTCGGTCGGTTTTAATTTGAGGTTCGTTTTCATGATGAACCTCGGTATGAACCGCTTGTTGAACTTGCTGAACCTCTTTATGAGGATGAGGTTTGTGTTCTGCGTCTACTCGGGTATGAGGATGAGGTTCATCTTTTTGACGTTCCTGAATTACCTGACCCTCGTCAGACTTGTTGACCTTGGGCTGGTCAGCTCTCAGTCGATAGTGAAAACAGTCTAGCGAGACCAAAGCTCGAGCCTTATGGCGAGCTTGGTTCTGGCGCTGACGTTGTCGAGCGTGTCTTGACAGTAGACCGATAGGAACTTTTACCTCAGCCAAAGCTGGGCGAGGTTCATTATCAAAAGCCATAATTTGGGTAGTAGAAGCTGAAGTTCAGCTAGGTTGCTTGACAACCTATTTCTTAGCCGGACGGCTAGTTATTGGAGCCTCCTCTTTGAGAGGCATGAACTTCTCCTCGAGATTAACTCGAGTTGAATCATCAGAAGCCACTTAGGCTGTAGTCTCATATGAGACTCAGCGATACTTACGTTCCTTCGTGGGACTAGATGCTCCAGAGTAGATATACTCCTCGTACTTAGTCTGGTCAAACTCGATGACCAGTGTCTCAACCTCGGTTCCCACTACAATCTTGTCTGATTGCATCACCACCATCTCATCAAAAAGAATGGCTACTCTCACTACGGTCGCCATCGTCTGTAGGGTCGAAAAATTGACTGGGACTGATTCTCTTGTTTTAAGAAAACTGGGTTCGATCACTTGGTATGGAACCCTTACAATCAATCACTCTCTCTCGTTTACAGATGAAGAGAAGATTAATTCAACTCCTCCTTGTTTAATATAGGTTCTTGATGGTGAAAGGATACTTCCCCCGATGCTTGAGTCGAGATTGCCTCTTGTTGACGATCAGAACAAGATTGCTGGAGCTTCTGATGTTTGTTAGACTGCTAGAATCGAGGTTCGAATTCCAGATCTCTACGCGGAAGCTTTGATTTCTAATGATTGTCAAAAGTCTAAAAGTCCAAACCCTTTCTTCTGTAGCCATCCATGGCTATTTATAGGGTTTAAACACGTAACTGACGTGCTATAATCATGGGTAGAAGGGCGTAATTGCCTCCTCCAAATCAGTGCACACCGTAACGTGCTCCTGAAGATTAGCCTAAGTGGCTAACTAAGTCTTTGGAGTCGTTACATCTAGATCCCATGTGGGCAACGAGCCTCGCTACATGGTGAAGTTTATCTGATTGAACGAGCCTTGATATGCAACGAGGTTCGTTTTCTAAGACTAACTTTACAGTATAGCGAACTCTGTCTTCACTTACGTTATCTGACGAGCTTCGTATTCTCTAACGAACTTCATCTTTGATAGCTGAGTCCAACTATGTAGCAAATCTTGTAAATTTCCTTTTGACGAGCCTCACCTTCACTAATGAGCTTTACGTCTAGTAATGAGTTCCGAACCTCATATCCAATGACGAGCTTCGAACCTCGTATCAATGGTGAGTTTTATCTTCAAGAGTAGTTTTGTTCAATGATGAAGTTTGATGTCGGACATCACGACACAGTAAACTTCGTCTTTTGGTGTTGGGCTTCGCTACGTGGCGACCCTTGTTTCTGAAGCAGATCTTCACTAAACAATGAGCCTCGTCTCGAATTGGGACGAGGTTCGTTTCCTTGACAATCCTCTTCATATTTTGAAGCTTGACATTTTTTAATGCGTATAAGGGGTGGTTGGGGGGGATGAAGGCAAAAAATGAGGCGACCAAGGGAAAGGGATAAGAATAGGGTTTTTGTTTATTTTTTAAATTAAAGACAACCTAGACGGAAATTTTCGTCTAGGTTGCTAACCTAGATGGAAATTTCCGTCTAGGTTGAGTTTTAATTTTTAAAAAAATTAATATTTTCATCTAGTTTGGTATTCTAGATGGAAATTTTCGTCTAGAATGCTACAAATTAGACGGAACAACCTAGACGAAAATAATTTCGTCTATGTTTCCTCAAACTAGACAGAATTTAATTTCATTTAGGTTTCATTTAGAATCTGTTTACGAACCATCTAGGTAGACTTAGCTATTTCTCATATTTCCATACATGATGATATTGACAAAAAATATTAGCTTCTGTTATTAGATTAGTCATATTAATTATTTCAATTTGATGTTGTATGGTAGATTGATGGTGATGGGAAATTTATGGATGAAGAATGCCTTGTTAACATTTATCAAGGGGTTGCACTATTAGTTTTTGTTATGATATTTACATTCATGTGGAGAATGCAAGTTAAATGTAAATCAATTTGCAGTGGTCCAAGTAAGAAAAAAATAAAACAAGAGAAAACTAGAATTGAACATAGAGAGCATATCTTTAACAGTTTTAGTGATAGTTGTGTAAACTATATTAGAATTAATACGGAATGGTGCTTTTGTGAAACTTGCAAGTATAATGAGGAAAAATATGCTATTAAAAGACTCAAGAAATGTAACAATACAAGAGTAGTTTATCATGATATTGAACAATTTGGTTCATAAATCTAAGAACCGCATTGTGAGGTCTCATTTTATTAGATCAGGAGATACAGTCACTAGATATTTCAACAAGGTATTTGAAGAAATTACTTACCTGCGTGGACGCTACATGAAACTAGTCTCTAATGATCCTTAACAACCTACTATACTATCATCATTTCAAGGTTTATCTGCACTTTAAGCGTATATATATGTAAATTCAATGAAAATAAATGTTAACTTAGTAATTTGATACACATATTATAGGATTGCATAGGTATGATAGATTAGACTCATGTTGACGCAATGCTACCAATTAATCTTGTTGCACGATTTCGAGACCGTGAAGGTGTTACACAAAATGTGCATGTAGGTATTAAAAATTGCCCATGAATTCCCGCACGCGACTTGAGATAAAGAGAAGACGATGAACGTCACTATCCGGGTCACAGAAGCTTAATTGATGTCGACAAGCGCATGAAGTGAGTCAACGAACCATGCAAAGTAACGGAACTTCAGAATAACGGAAACACGAATGGGTTGGGAGCTATACGTTCCTTACGAAAGACAAAGCTCCCCTCGTGTCCTGTTTACTCCACATATGATTCAATCATGGAAGCTCGTAGATCTCCTCGTCGGCTTTCGGATGCATTTTGAATCGCGTGATTCCGAGTTCGGGTAATGAAGATATGGCGAAAATGGACAAAACATGCAGAATAGTGTTCCATGCCTCAGCGAGAAACCCATAGGTGTCTCGGCCAAAGTTTAGCCGAGACACCCATAGGTGACTCGGCCGAAGTTTGGCTGAGACACCAAGAGGTGTCTCGGCCAACGCATGGCCGAGACACCCATATATGTCTTGGACATTGTAGAGCTGTTTTAACTATGATTCGCTTGAATTTGAAGAAGCTCAAAAGATGAAACTTGTAGAGCTCCTTGTTAGATTTCTAACACATCTTAGATCAACTCATTCCGAGATCATATGAGAGAGATAAAGCCAAAATACCAAAGATAGTACAAACTACCTTAGAATTCTGAGACAGTGTTGGTGTCTCGGAGAAGAAAAGAGATTTTGGACATGTTTAGATTCAAATATGAAAAAGCTCAAAAGATAAAGGTTGTAGAAATCTTCGTCAGTTTTCCAACACATCTTAAATCATATTATTTGGAGCTCATAGAAGGAAGTTAGAGATAAAATACCCGAGATACCCATTAGAATCTCGGCCAAACCGAGACACCCAAAGATGTTTCGGCGAGGCCGAGACACCCACGGGTATCCGCAGCCCGAAAAACCGATTTTTGGTAGTTTTAAGTTGTTTTTCAACGTTAACCACCTGGAATTGTTCCAACTGATCTGAATCTATCCAAGAATGTGATAAAGTGGTTACAACTAGAGATAAAAGTGAATTGATCGTTCTTATCCGAAATCAGAGGTCCCGATGCCTATAAATACAGCCCAGGGCGTTTATTTTTTTCAGATCTGGAATTCTCGAGTATTAGCGAATCCCTGCTGGATTAAAGACTAAAGGAGCACGAATTTCAGAAGAGAGGAGGAGATCGGATCGAGTTCGTTAGCATAAAGAAGAGGAGCTCGCCAGATCTACAGTTTCTGGTTCCTTCCCTTGAGATTGCCCCGTTACGGTGATCTCGAGAAGAGTGATTATCTCACTGTTGCTAAGATAATTGTTTCGGTTTCTTGATTCCTTCGCGAATCAACGAAGCTCCGGATCTGATCTGATCTTTTGATAGTCCACGGATATCAACATCCTCGTCACATGCCAAGATCCCACGCAAGCAGCGGAGAATAAACGTCCGTTGCATTTGTTTAAAAGGAAAGTTGTAATCTTTATTGAAAGTCTTATAAAAAGACTATCGTTTTTTATTTTCATTGTAACATTTAAAGTTGTAATGAACTCATCAATGAAGAAATCGATTTTCTCCCCAAACAGTGCATGCCAAACAAGTTGTTCACGTATGTTTTAGTAGGTTGGGAGAGGCCTGCAAATGATTATAGGATTCTCCAAGTTTCATTATTTAGACTACAACCACATAGATTGAGAGTCTATGATGGTAATTATTTAAAAAGGTAACTAAAAAAATTTAATTTTAATATGAAAACTTTACTTATTTACAAATTTTCTTTAAAAAAGTGTCGGCAAATAGTACTGTGTTATGCTGGATACCCTACCATGACAGGTTTCATCTCTCCATATCGAGGTGTTCATTATTATTTGAAAGAACATACCGGTAAAACATCTAAGAATAGAAAGGAGTTGTTCAATCTACGACATTCTTCTTTAAAGTCTAAGATTAAATCTACATTTGGCACATTGAAGAATCGATTAAAGGTTTTGTGTGTTAAGTCACATTACTCATTTCCTACACAAGTAGATATCGTATTTATTTTTAGTGAGAGGAAAACTTACCAATATGACCACATACATTTTTTCCTATAAATATTAATATCAACCAAACACAAGAAAAATTAGAAATGTATAATCAACAATTTTTTTTTATTTTTTAGATACCAATCAAACAAAGAATAAGTGTGTAAATTGGTTTTCCACCATGTTTTATATGTAAACCAAACACCAACAATCTATTTTTTTGAAAACTTCGAAAAACCCAAAACTTGGGTTTCTTACAGTGAATGATGTTTCCCATTCCCAATAAAATGGGAAACAAACTAAATAGCCCCATAGGGGAAGTAAATGGCTCAAAATATGACTTCCATCACACACAAAGATGTCTCTGATTGATTAGAATTCGCCATCTCGATTTGTTCAGACTATAAAACTGCAACTTATCTTTAAAAATTGGGTTCTGATAAAATAAGTTCTTGAGTATGGTTATTAAGCGAGCCCTCTCTGTCTAATCATATACGTAGCTAGAAAACCAGGTTTTTCCTCAAAAAATAAAAATAAAGAAACCAATAACTACCAAGGAATAAGGTCTACCATTATAATGTATAACCCCTAATTCTGAGAATTCAACAATAATACCTAAAATCCTTCAAAGTAATCAACTCCGTCATCTCGCTGTACAAATCTTGACTAAAGGTCGAGAACATTTTCAAGTAACCAACCAACAAGGAGATCCGCAGCCTTGGTAAGGTCGCGCCCGAAAGATCAAGAAAACATCAATCAATTTCAACCTTAAAAAACCTACAAAAATATCAAATTTTGGGCAAGAATTCATAACGCACAAACTTGTGGAGGGCTTCGAGATACTTTTGCTTCCTAATCTCCAAAAAAAATAATAATAAACCATCATCGAGTATTCATTATCATAAATCCTAGTGAACCCCGAGAGATACTTCTCGATCTCGTCCCATTTCCCATCGACCACTGCATGCTCGAGTGTAGGCTTCGAAATAGGATCGGCCTAAGTACAAACGTGTAGACTAAATGCAAACCTGTAAACAAAGAGTGCTTGGCTGATTTTTGAGAGAATGAACAGCAGAGAACAGAGGACGTTCTGTAGGAATTTTATTTTTATATCTCTGCTTCTCTGTTTTTTATTACAAACAATGAAGGAGCAGGAACCTCTCTGTTAATCTCGTATTCACGTTCTCCAACTCATAAAAGATTGTTTGCATATATATAAAGACATAGGAATAAGATTACAACTTTAATCTTTATCCAATAACTAGGAAGCTATCCACTAACAGGAATTCTATCTACTAACTAGTATTCTATCCATTAACTCAGACTCCAACTAACTAGTTCGGCCTGATTAACAATCTCACATTCTCCCCCTTAATCTGGACGAGACTCTAAGTCCCTTACTCCTAGCAGCTCCCGCATCTCGATGAACTTCACCCTTACTAGTGCCTTCGTGAAAATATCTGCTCGCTCGTGCTTACGAACTCCACTTTAATCTGTCCTCGCTCAACACACTCACGAATGAAGTGAAAGCGTGTGTCAATATGCTTGCTTCTTCCATGGAAAACCGGATTCTTCATCAAGGCAATCGCGGACTTGTTGTCGACGAAGAGTGTAACCGACTTGGGCTCACTCCCAATCACCTCGCTGATTAAACTCCTCAGCCACAGGCCTTGCCATGCCGCTGCAGTTGCCACCATAAATTTTGCCTCGCAGGATGATAATGCCATCGTCTTCTGCTTCTGTGATGTCCATGTGACCAGGCTGTCACCTAGATAGAATGCCATGCCGCCTGTGCTGCGCCTGTCATCAACGTCTCCCGCAAGATCACTGTCAGTGAATCCCACAAACTCTTCATTGCCTCGACCTCATTTGTACACCAATCCGTAGGACACAGTACCCTTCACGTACCTCAGAATATGCTTGACAGCCTGTTGATGCAAAACTGTAGGGTGCTCCATGTACCTACTCACAATCCCCACGGCATATATGATATCAGGTCGGGTGTGAGTTAGGTACCTTAAACATCCGATGATGCGTCTATACTCTGTCACGTCCACCGGTGTTCCTTCAGAATCCTTTCCAAGTTTTAGCTTTGCTTCCATGGGATATTAGATCGGGTTGCAATCCATCATGCCGAACTGACCCAAAACTTTCTTCGCATAGGCCGCCTGCCTTAGCGCAATGCTTTCACCTCACTGATCCACTTCAACACCAAGATAATAGGAAAGTAACCCAAGGTCACTCATCTTGAACTCCTTCATCATCTGTTGCTTGAAAAACTTGATCTCATCCGCTCTCGAGCCCGTAACGACCAAGTCGTCCACGTACACGCCAACAATGAGTATATCCCCTCTGTTACTCCTGGTGTATACCGCCTGCTCTTGAGTACATCTTGCAAATCTGATGCCCTTCATGCACTTGTCGAGGCGCGTGTTCCATGCCCGAGGTGCTTGGCGTAGACCGTAGAGTGCCTTTGAAAGCTTGTAGACCTTGTGCTCTTGATTCTTCACAACGAACCCTTCAGGTTGAAGCACATACACTTCTTCCTGGAGATCACCATTTAGGAATGCCGATTCACATCCAGATGGTGCACCTCCCACCCGTTCTGTGCTGATATAGCGAGGATTATTCTGATGGTATCAAGTCTCGTCACAGGTGCAAACACCTCATCAAAGTCCACGCCTTGCTGCTGAACGTAGCCTTTTGCTACAAGTCTTGCCTTGTGCTTGAGAATGTTGCCTTCATTGTCCTTCTTCAGCTTGTACACCCATTTGAGACCAATAGGTTTGGAACCCCGCGGTAACTCCGTGAGTACCCAAGTCTTATTCTTCTCGATGGCCTCCAATTCCTTCTCCATGGCTGTCCACCATTCTTGATCTGTTGCAGCCTCAAGATAGCTCATGGGTTCTTCAGAGATTAGAAATAATTCCTCTGCAGGGAGATCAATCACCTCTGTCTTTGCATAGATATCTGCTAGGGACCGGTAGCGCACAGGTTCTGGAGTCATCACTGCAGTTTTAGGAGGTTCGGACAGCTCCAATGCAGCGGGATCTGCTACCACAGCGGCTGTTCCTGGACCAGCAACTGTCTGTGGGCTGGTTTGGCTAGCAGTAGGCTGCCTTGTTCGGTCTGCAGGCTGTCCAGTTTGGACGGCTGGAAATGCGCCGGTTGTTGTGCCGGCTGTTGCAGTTTCGCCTTCCACTGTTAACTCCACCCAGCTGGGTGCTCTCTTGTCCATTTGTGCTCCAATCCCATTCTTTTCCTTCCTCGAACGTGACATCTCTGCTGACATGAATTTTGCCGTGTTGAGGATCATAAAGACGATGCACTTTGCTTCCTTCTTCTACCCCAATATACACCATTGGCGTGCTCCGGTCGTCGAGTTTCTTATGAGAAGGACCTGCAATCTTCACATGCGCCACACATCCAAAAACTCTCAAGTGTTCTAGGTGGGGTTTCTTACCGAACCAAGCTTCGTAAGGTGTGTGGTCGTACAATGCCTTGGTTGGTAGTCGGTTGAGTATGTACACCGCATGCCTGACCGCTTCACCCCACATTGTTCCAGGCATATGCATGCTTTTAAGTAAGCTTCTTGCCATGTCCATCACTGTGCGGTTACGCCTCTCCACTACACCGTTTTGCTGCAGGGTGTACAGTGCAGTGAGATGACGCTTGATGCCGTAGACTTCACATAACTTGGTGAACTCCTTTGACAGAAACTCGCCACCACGATCTGTCCTCAATGTCTTCACCTTGTGGTCACATGCGTTCTCCACCTTTGTTTTGAACTTCTTGAAGGTTTCACAAGCTTGATTCTTGGCATTCAACATATACACCCACATCAATCGGTTGAAATCATCAACGACAAGAAGGAAGTATTTGTTACCAGCAAGTGTAGATGGGGTGATAGGGACATATAGGTCAGCATGTAATAACTCCAGCGGCTTCTGAGCTCTGAAGTTTGCTTGTGAAGGGAACATCAGTCTTGCTTGCTTGGCGACGAGGCATCCTTCGCATAGTTGATTCGGGTGCAAGATCTTCGGCAACCCGGAAGCCATCCTCTTATCAGTCATCATCTTGAGGGCGAAGAAATTGACATGCCCAAGGCGAGCATGCCATAACCAAGCTGGATCATTAATGTTTGCCATCAAACACGCCGGCCTGCAAGTCTTTAACTCTATCCTGTACAATCGGTTAGTTGAACATGTCACCCTCATCAAGAGAGCACCGTTCCTATCAAACACCCTCAGGAACTCATCAGCAATAACAACCTTACTCCCATCTTCCGTCATCTGACCAAGGCTAATAATGTTAGATTTCAAGCTCGGAATATAATATACCTCAGGTAGTAGCCTTTGATCACCATTGTTGCACTGAAAGAGGATAGAGCCTTTCCCCTTGATCTCTACTGCGGATCCATCACTAAACTTGATGGTTCCGGTAATGTTCTCGTTGAGCTCCTTGAACTTGCCTCGGTGGCCGGTCATGTGATTGCTAGCTCCGTTGTTAAGGTACCAAACGTCGTTGGCAACTTGTGCCTCCCCTGCTGTGAGTAAGTTTGGCACCACCTTCTCCTCATTGAGTAGGATGACAGTTGATAATTCTTCTAAAACAGTCATCATCAAGGTTGGCTCCTCATCATATGCACGGGTGAGATGAGCCTCCTGTTCATGATTACGGTGTTGCTTGTGACACTCCGACTGAAAGTGCCCGTATACTCCGCAATTGAAGCATTTGATGTTGGATTTGTCTCGACCACCGCTTGTGCTACTCTCCCCCTCCTGGCGAGCTGCACCGCCATGGCCGAAACCACCTCCTAGACGTCCTCCTATGCCGCCGAAACCCCCTCGGCCCACCTGACCTCCCTGAGCTCCTTCGCGGCCCGCCTGACCCACGCGATCAGCATGGCCTCCCTGGCCACTGCCTCGGCCCATCTGGCCACCACGGCCCGCCTGGCCGCGGCTACGCCCATAACCTGCTCCGCGTGCACGACCTCATCCATTGCCGTCACTAATCCCCTGTGTGGAGAAGGAGTTTCCGCTGCTCTTCTTGCCCCTTGCTTTCCACTCCACATGCGTCAACAATAGGTGGTCGTCGACGTTGTCTCGAAAAACACGTGCCCGCTCCTCGTGGGCTTTGAGAAGCCCGATCGCCTCATCGAGTGTCATGCTGTCGATGTCCCCGAACTGTTCAATTGTGGAGATGATAGTAAGGAATCTCTCCGTTACCATCCAAAGTAGCTTTCTGACGACGTAGTTCTCCTGCATCTCGCCGCCTAAAGCACGAATCTTGTTGATGACTCCTGTCAATTTTGTCAAAAAATCGTCGACGTTATCATTCTCCTTCATCCGGAGAAGCTCGAACTCAGACTTCAAGGTCTGTACCTTCGCGTTCCTCACACGGTCCGCTCCTAGATGCATTGTTTTCAACGTCTCCCATGTCTCTTTTGCCGTCTGCTTCTCTGCGATCACCATCAAAGTCTCTTCAGGAATCCCCTGATAGATGGCCGCTAGCGCCATCTGATCCTTCCTGTGTTCCACGGACACGCCTGCCGTTGGCTCAACGGCGTCCCACACGTCTTGAGCCTTCATGTAGACTTTTATCTTGATTGCCCATGAAGCATAGTTATCTCTCGATAGCGTCGGGTATTGAAGAGTGAGAGAACCCACCTTGGTCGTCATCTTCTCCGAACTCGTCATCTCTTCATATCTTGGTTGGAACTTAGGCATACACGGCTCTGATACCACTTGTAGGCTTCGAAATAGGATCGGCCTAAGTACAAACGTGTAGACTAAATGCAAACCTGTAAACAAAGAGTGCTTGGCTGATTTTTGAGAGAATGAACAGCAGAGAACAGAGGACGTTCTGCAGGAATTTTATTTTTATATCTCTGCTTCTCTGTTTTTGATTACAAACAATGAAGGAGCAGGAACCTCTCTGTTAATCTCGTATTCACGTTCTCTAGCTCATAAAAGATTGTTTACATATATATAAAGACATAGGAATAAGATTACAACTTTAATCTTTATCCAATAACTAGGAAGCTATCCACTAACAGGAATTCTATCTACTAACTAGTATTCTATCCATTAACTCAGACTCCAACTAACCAGTTCGGCCTGATTAACAATCTTACATCGAGGTTACTTCATGCTGAAGAAACACCACGACTCTCGCTCCAATCTTCAAGAAACAAAAGGGAAAATGAAAGAGAGAGAAACACAATTCCAGAGAGAGAAACTCAACTCTAGGGTTTTGACACAGATTCTTACTTGTTGATTGTCTCATTGAACTGATAGTCATCCTAGAATAGGAGGGCGAGGAAAACGAGATCGCATCTGAGCGACGACATGGCGGGAATATCGCTGCCAGAGGTGTCGGATCTTGGATCGGCTTCGGGCGGTCCGTTAACAGATTCGGATTCGGATTCAGATTCGTCATTAGGAGCGAGCTTAAAGTGAGAGAGAAGAAGAAGACAAAGAATGATGAAACTTTTGAAGGGGGAAGGGGAGGCTGGTTTTATATTATAGGCGGATCTACTCATTGATTTTTGTGATATAAACTCTGTCTTCGTCGCCTAAG
This sequence comes from Asparagus kiusianus, assembly GCA_022839385.1. Lineage (NCBI taxonomy): Eukaryota > Viridiplantae > Streptophyta > Magnoliopsida > Asparagales > Asparagaceae > Asparagus > Asparagus kiusianus. The sequence continues at coordinate 73,335 of BQKN01000502.1, read as the reverse complement.
GAGCTGTTTGGTTAGAAAAAATAATAGGGCTTTTTGTTTTTATGTTCATTTGTTTACCTAGCTTTATCTTTAAACCCAAGAATTATTAGGTGTATCTTTAAACCCAACTTTCTTTTTGTATTTATCATTAAACCTAATTCCAAAATATAATACTCTCATATGTGGGTCCCCCTATATAAGAAAATTCGGTTTAAAGATAAATACAAAAAGAAAGTTGGGTTTAAAGATACAACTTATAATACTTGGGTTTAAAGATAAAGCTAGGTAAACAAATGGACCTAAAAACAAAAAACCCAAAATAATATCATGAAATAGGTTTCTTGACAGGGTAACAATTAGAAATCTAGGTCCAATTAAATCTTTTAATCTTTAGAGATTCGAAGAAAAGTTTTAGAGAAATCACTTGCTAGCTCAGGAAAACAGAAAAACTCATTTCTCAAGTATAAGCTCGGAATTGGGACGGAGGAGAATTAGAATATTAATTTTTTTCCTGCTGGACCACAGAAAAAATCTTGGAAACAACAGAAGAAAAGGGACCTTGTTATTATCACCACCTCATCTCTCTCCTTCCCTCTTCATTTTCTTTTTCGGCCTCTCTCCTTCCATCCTTCCACCGCCTTTCTCCCAAAAAATAATTGAGGGAAAATAGATGTATTTGATTTTCACTCCTTTGTCGATCCTACCTGATATTGATCCCTCTTCTACCGTCAATCCTCTTGCTACTTCACAAAGAAACCCAAGATTTGTTTCAATTAATTAATTGTCTATTTCATCGGTAAAGCATCATCAAATCTGAGTTATTTAGTTTGGCGGTTTTCTATTTGGGTTATTTTAGAAGTCGATTCGTTGCTTTGCCTTCTTAATTGCTTAATCTCTCCAAGATCTAATTGATTTGGGGCAAATCCATCTAGAAACCACCGCTGAGCTACTTTCAAAAACCTCTAAGGTAATTTTCTTAATAATTTCTTTTTTCTTTTTCTTTCCTTATTTTTTAATAGTAAGTTTTAACATACACATGCAAAAGCTACTTCTTTTTTATAACAGTTATTTGCAAAGAAAAACTTCTTCTGTTTTAAATTCCAGAGTGGACCAACAGAGGGAACAAGCATTATTTTGTTTACTAGTTTTCAATTATTCTGCAATTAATGTAAAAATTATTGCTTTTAATGTATTAGAAAGTAGCAATATTACTTTCTCAAGTATGTATGAATTTTCTTTTGTAAATTGTTGCTAATAGTGACTAGTTCTTGAGATTTTAAACTGTTGCTTGAGTAATTGTATTACAATACCTACACTATTTTAAGTTCCCTCGCAAAGAATAGACATAAGTTTTAACCAAAGTTTTGAATTATATATATCTTACCAAATTAGACTAAACTTCCAATCAAAAATGTATCATGAGAAGGTCAGATGAGGAAAATGATAGAAAGATAGTAGATCTATGACTTGCAATTGATATGGAAATGGTAGTTGTGTTGATATAAATTTTACTAATGAATGTCAATTTAGTATGGTTTTGGCTTTTTGATACAGTTTAATCTTAAATTTTAAATATTAGCATTAATGTATGTACTTTCATTAGGACTTTTATGTAGGTTTATTACTGGGTAAATTGAGTTGTCAATATCAGGACATGGCTGAAGCTAGATTAAGTATAATTTTATTTGAATGTTCCATAATGTGTAGGAATTCTCTTTCAATGATTATGTAGAGATACAATTATAAATATAAGAAGATTCTTATAAAACATTTTTCATATGTTTAACAAAAATTTTATGTCCTTAACATGCAACGTGCATCTGGTTATGTATTATCTTATAAATATGCAAAAAGTTAATGATTCAAATTAAATATATGATTAATTAAAGTAGTCGACATTATGTTGACTTGGATTATATCTTTTGTCATAAATGCTTGTTTGTTTTCTACTGTCAAATAGGGAAAAGTGTGTAAGTATTTTATATTTGTCATTAACCTAGCTGTTAGCTTTAAATTATATCTTTTTCTAATCTAAACTAGCAAGAAGAGTTGAAGATAGAGTTCTTGTATATTCTAGCCAAAACAAATTGAACTTTTGATAGCATGAATAGTTTTTTTATCACAAAGACAAGAAATTACCAAACATCCTTAGAGGCGTCTTCTTGAAAATCTCAATAACTCTCTAATACAACTGTTGATATGCTTATAACAAAATTTGTCGGTTCTTATCTCGTTTAGAATTTGAATTTATTTATATAAGATTTTTTAGTTAGTATTTTGCTTTTATAGCAAAAACTTATTTATTAATGCTACATTTTAATCTAAAGATCATCTAGTATATTATAATATGTGTTGCATTAAAAGTACTTTAATTTTCTTTCAAAATCTTAATATATTTAATATGGGTATTGTAGATGGATGGTGATTGTGTTGACGAAGTAAGGATAGTGAATATTGTCTCTGGGGCTGCGCTGTCTATCATAGTGATCTTAGTTACATTCATGCGTACGGTGTAAGCTAGACGTAGAAGAATACGAAGTGGTCCAACTATTGAAAAATTAATTTAAAAAAGGAGGTTTGATCACATGCACTACATACAGCATGGATATATAGATAGTTGTCAAACTTATGTTAGAGTGTGGAGTGGAGCTTTTAAAACTCTTGCAAGGATCATGAGATCGAATGAACTTTTAAAAGATTCAAAGCATGTTACGGTAGAAGAACAACTCGCCATGACGTTGAATATTTTGTGTCATAAAAAAATCGCATCATAAGGTCTCATTTTATTAGATCGGGAGATACCGTAGGTAGATATTTTAACAAAATGCTTGAAGCAATTTATCACATACATGGACGGTATATGAGGCAAGCACCAAATGATGTACCGAAGGAGATCCTTAACAACTGTTGATGGTCAAAATCACACAGGTAAACTAATATGAACCAAGTTAATTAGGGGCCGCTAACTTTTCTAAATATCTGGTTTTGAGTTGAGTTGTTCATCCCTGCACAAATAGCAACTTGCAAGAGGGCAGAGTCTATTTTCCCCGTTGTTCCTCTGACAATCAAGTTAGCAAGGTACTTGATTGGGAAAGTGGTGAACTGTGTGAGTTCTCAATTGTAGTGGAGTGGAGAAAAATTCTGGGAAATTGCTTACCTTTGTATTGGGAATACTTTTCCCTCTTATAGCCATGTAGGAGGCGCATTTTAGTCTTTCTTGCCTGAGTCTGAGATAGCGGTTGAGTCAGCATCAACTTTACAGGTGTCGGCCATGGAGTGATTACGGAATGAGCGTGGTCACTTCGGCATTAACTAGATGGGATAGGTGGCGTACAAAGCCGACGTGGTCTTATGTGTCATAAATATTGCTGGGGATGGAGAAATAATGGCGTCTCTCATGCATTTAATGTGATGTCGATGTGCTGTCAGTAGGGGGTTCGAGGTCGAAGTCGCCTTTTGACTTGTATCGAGGGGTGTTGAGAAGTATCGCCTTTCGAGTCGACCCAGTGAGATGCTGACTAATTAACTAATTGAGTGGACTTGCAGTGAGACATCTTTTAATGAGATGACAGACAAGATTCTAGTCAACGTAGCGAGATGTCAAGTTGGCAAGTTGGCTAGGTCGAGACTCTAGCTGTCCCAAGTTTCGAGTTGACTGAATGGTGAGCGATGGAGGATATTTTCCTATTGTTAGTGAAGAGACATAATATGACGACTGAAACACCATAACAACAGCCATCGATACTACCCTTATTTCAAGGTATATCATTTATAGTTTATGAATTAGTATATATTCATTTAACTTTATATTTAAAATAATTTCATTTATTTATTTGATGGTTTACTGTCTATGATTGCATTGGTATGATAGATGATACTCATATTGATGTCATGCTTCTTGCTAGACTTGTTGCACATTTTCGTGGTCGCAAAGGAGTCACACAAAATATTCTGGCAGCTTATACCCCTAATAAATTATACACATACATTTTTAGCAAGGTGGGAAGGTTATGCAAACGACTATAGAATCCTACAAGATGCATTATCTAGAGCACTACCTCATGGTTTTAGAGTCTTTGTTGGTAACTTCATCAACTTTTTAGCATTATTTAAATTGAGTATGAATACTTGATTCACTTTTCAAAATAAACATGGTTTAATGCATATATTTTCATCATCATAAGCGTATGCAAATACTACTTGTGTGATGCGGGTTACACAACCATGCCATGTTTCATCTCCTCTTATCGTGGCGTTCGATATCATTTGAAAGAATAAATTGGAAAACATCTAATAATAGAAGGGAGTTGTTTAATCTTAGACATTCATCTTTAAGATCTAAGATTAAATCCACCTTTGGAAATATTAAAAAATCATTTCAAGATTCTTTTTGCTAAGCCTAGTTACCCATTTGAGATACAGGTTGATATTGTCTTGGCATGCACAGTTCTTTACAATTATATTGCCACTATTGATCCAAAAGATGACATACTCAATGAACCCGTACAAATTGAAGAGGAGAGGTTAATGAAATGGCAAATGAAGATAATGACAATATTGTTGACTTCTCTCTAACTTATACCCAAAGAGAACAAATACAATTAAGAACCAAATGGAAGGATCATAGAGATCAAATAGCATGGGAGATGTGGGTTGATTATTGTGAACGCTACCGTGGTGAAAATATTACTAAAATTGGCATGTGAACTTAGGGAGTCTTTTTAGTGATGTTTTGGGTCAAGTATTTTTTTTTGTTATTAATTCTTAGAGTTAATGCAGTTTTGGTTGTAAAACTATTTATATCCATATATCGCAACTACTTTATGTAATGCTATAATTTTAGGATATGTTTGATTATTAAATTTTAAGTATTATTTGAATTACCATATGTTTAGTTTATTTCATATAAATGCTTCATTTCCATGTTTTATATCATATATTTGTCTCTAATTTTCTGTAGAAATGGTTGAAAATCTTAATTTTGAAGGGATTGACAAGAGCAATACAACCACACCATCCCCATCTCCTAGAACTCCAATTGTTCTAGTCAGTGATGGTTTTAACATGGGGTTTTATGCCCTACCAGTCACCACTATTTGGTAATACTTTAAATGCCTTCCACAGTATGCCCAATTATGATGGTGGTTACTTTCCCACGACACATCCACCAATGCCATTTACTCATATGCTTAGTTGTCTTGCCTCCATGTAACAACAATGTCACATTATCTAGTGGGGTTCATATCACTCTAAACATTAAAGGGGGAACCAATTTTGAACCAGGGGGTAGTAAGAGAATGGCCACTGCTGCCTGTGGTGAAAATCCTTCTATAAATCCAAAAAGAAAAGGAAGATGGTTGCTTTAAAGGGAAAAATGATCCTACTACTAAAGGTAAAAGTGGCTCACAAATTCTAGCTAAGTAAACATGATGATATATTGATTCCATTTCTTGCAAAAATGGCAAAGTCTAGCCATGAAGCCGACAAAAATTTCAAGAGGACCGCTTTCAATATGGCAGCCACTCATATGAATGAACACTTTGATGATGTTTTTACTACTAAGCATGTTATCAACCATATAAAAAGTCTTTGAATAAGATTTCTTGATATGCAATTCTGTCGCAATGTAAGTGGGGTTGGATGAGATCAATCAACAAGTACGATCATCATGGATAAAGACTATTTTGATAGATGGAGTGAGGTATTTCTATACTTTGTCACTGTCTTCCTTTCATTTTATTACATTGTCATTTTTTCCTATATTATAGTTTGATAACATATTGTATTATGCAGGATAATAATTTGAGTAGCTCCAAGCTTAAAGAATACATCAACAAGCCACTAGTTCACTATGATGACCTTGCAATTATTATCGGTGACGATCAAGCTAAAGGAGACTATAGTAAGAATTTTAACACACATTTTGGTGGTAGTGCTCCTATTAATATTGGAGATGATGATGACAGTCCTCTACTCAATCAACACTCACCTTACATTCATAATCTAGATGAAGATGATCCGCCAACTCAAGATAAGGAAATCTCTCTTCCCAGAAATAGCCAAGCTTACAATGAATTTGAAAAGTAAAAAGATTGGCAAGGGAGGGACTAATAGGGGAAAGGGTAGTGGAAGATCTAACACTGATAATAAATTAATCCAACAAATGATATATCAGGTAAAAGAAATTACATCCTCTATCAAGAATGTTAACATGCACTGGACTGAAAAGTTGTCCAAAGAAGTCTATACCCACCAAGAAAGCTATCCTATTGAAATGCTTGAGAGGTTAATGACACACTTATTAAAAGTGAACTTGACGGGAGGTAATTTATTGTAAAGACTGACTTTGGGCAAAAGGATTTGTTTGAAAAGTTTATGGAAAAACTATGTTACTTAAAAGCTATGTTACTTTTGGTAGCATGAAACTAGTTTTATTTTTGTAGCATTTTCGGATACTAACTAGTATATACATCTATACTTTTGACTTCTTTTTGTAGTTATGGCTAATTTTGAGACAAACAATATGCCTAGTTTGTGTGATGTATTTGAGCAAGATGGATGCTCATAAATTTAGATTTCCAGTAGTTCATATGTGTATGATATCTTTGACTTTGACTTGATAACTTAAGATGTGACTTTGTTGCATGCTTTGTACTGGTATAAGTTTAACACATGCATATATGTTGATGCTTACTTGTCTTTTCCATTTTATTTTTAATACCAATCAATGATGATGCACTAATTAACTATATATTAAACTGCTTGAGTAACATGTGTGTGGAAATTGGGCTATGAACTTGAATCTCTTATCTAATATTCATGGCTCATTGTTGCAGGATCCTCTAATGAAAGCAGCGAGTATGGATTTCTTAACTATTGTCATGAGTCGTTGCTATGATGTTTGGCCAATTTCAAAGGATAGAAACCTACATTTAGACCTCGTGTACTGGTATGACAATCTTCGTAGATTGTTGGTCATTTTCTGAGCACTCACTTAATTTTGGAAATTTCAATAATTACCAATATACTTGTTTTCCTTATTCAGCATGATTCTTTCATGCATTCATACTATCTGAGACATCAAGTAATGATGATAATGAAAAATATTATGATATGCAACCTACATTTAGACTCATGTATGTCATAGATGTACAACATGCTTTTGATCAATATTTACGATTTAGCAACCTACATGAACCTTATTTATTAGCATGTCTATCTATAATGATATTGATCAAGTTCTTGCACATCAAGCACTACATGGACACTTATGTATTCGATGTCTGTCACTATTGATTATGTTCAAATTCTAAGCTTACATATGTCTATGATGATTTTCAATAAATCATTTGTGCAAGTTAGAAACTGGATCATATTTATCAATAATTTTTCAATCTGATACTTACATGTGTGTGTGTGTGTGTGTGTTTATGTATATATATGTATGTATATATATCATTCAAAATATTTTGGATTCAATCTGTTACTTACAAATTTGAGTATGATGTGAATTTATACATCCTCTATCAATAGCGGTTTCTGTTTTATTTTTTAATTGTTGATGGTTTTGAGCTATGATGCTAAGAGAATGTCTCCAGTCGCTTTCATTTTGTTTCCTTTCACTTTTTTGTTGTCATGGTATTTTGACAAAAAAATGATGTTTTTTTGAGGTATGTATACTCCAAGGCTTGTTCTTACAATAGCGGATTTCTGATGGAGGCTTCCTTTTTAAAGTCTCAGCATTTAGGTATAATACTCCAAGGCTTGTTCTTACAAATATCATTTTTATTTTGAGGTATGTATAAGATAGGCATATGAAGATTTGAGGCATTTTAGGTGACATGGTACATATCCCAACCTCCCTTTTTCTATATGGCTGGTAGTTGATAATACTTTTTCAAGTGCCTTTAGACTTTGTCGTATCATTTTATGGTTAGGATATATAAAGGGTATGCATGATACTATATCAGTTTGGTTCAATATTGAAAAGGCTTTCATATGCTATCTTATGACTGAAAGCCATCAGCTCATGCTTTGTTGCATGTATAGTTTTTTCATGTGGTTGGATTTATAGGGGAGGACCTGCAACTTTTTGATTTTAAACGGTGATTTTGACTTTAAGGTTGAGTTTTTGACTTTTGCTAATCTTATGGCTCTCTTTTCCCCTCAAATCTCTAAAGTTATGTTTCTGTTGAGATGCTCGGTTGCGAGTACAAAGGGAGAGGAAGAATTTGAGTTTTGTTGATTAGCTAGTGGAAACTATTGGCATTGAAGGAGCTTGTTTATTGCCCTTAATAGACGTTGTGTTTCCTTTTGATTTTGAAGAGGATAACTGCTTGTGTTTTTTGCATTGGATGGTCTAGGTTTTGGATTTTATTATGTGCATGTGATTTCTGTTGTGAGAGTTGGAGTTATTGCATTTTGGTAGGAATGAGATTTTTGAGTTTTTGAAATGTGAACTATTGTAGCAAATTTGAGCATAGGCTGAGGTTTTGAATTTTATTATGTGCATGTCATTTTTGTTTTGAAGTTTTGATGGGAATTTTTTTTATAGCAGATCTAAAGAATTGTTAGAATTTGGTTGTTGGAAAGAGTATGAAATTTGAGTATAGGTATGCTCACCTCTTTTATTAGCACTTTTTTATTTTGTCTCTTTTCATAGTAACCTCACAATGGTGAGCACATCTAGTTTTTCTCATTGTGCACTATTTCTATCCAAACTAAAGAAAATGAGAAGTGGATATTTCCTATTCTTAGTTTCCTTTTTTTAAAGTTGTGAAACAAACAATGGATATGTGAGGAAATCTATTTTCACCCCTATTTTGTGGTGAACCAAACAAATTACTCAATCTTTTAAGAAACCTTTAAAAAGCTATATTTATGTTTGGAAATGAGTTTCCTATAATCAGGGAAACCAACCAAACATCTCCTAAACTATGGTAAGCACGCAAACTTATAGAAACCTGAACTTTGGCGCTTTTCCCACAAAACATTTAAAACTTAGTTCCTACTATGTCCTTCAAAACTTTGGGAGGTCACACAAAATCTTTTTAAACTTTTAAAATTCAAACTTTGACTAATGTCTTAATGTTGTCACAAGTTATTAGTTTGATTATGTAAAAAATAAATAAACAAATGATTGTTGATACATTAACAGTGTTAGAAAGGTACCCATCGTAGGTGATTCGGTCCGTTTGGAAATTCTAATGTGACTCCCACCATCGTGATTCAATTTTGGGCTGTATTTTAAAACAAAAAAAGTTAGAAAGGCCTGTGAGAAGTTTTCCGGATTTTGTGCGGCACTAGAAAGTTCATTACCCTATTACAAACGTTTCATGTAAACTAATTTTAGCAAATAAAGTTCACTAATCTATAAGCCTTTCATCTCTGCAAAACACAAGATTCACCGATTGCCAAGCTTATCCCCTTCATCTTTTAATAAATTTTATATTCAAATGTTATCAAGAATCATAAATAATTCTACGATAATATATTTTGAGGGAAATTCGGAATAGGTACTGCTAATCTCTCTTTCATGGTTACTGAATTTTTGTTAAAACTGTATTGTTATTGTCTCAAAATGAAAAAGAAAACAATTGTACACATAAATAGCCCATCAAAAAGATTAGGCCTCCAAAAATATGGTAGAATCAAATCTAGCCCATTTGTATTAAATTGCCTCTATTAAAGCCATCAAATATGGCCCTGGTATTAGGTAATATA
>BQKN01000502.1:32330-62872 GCA_022839385.1 Asparagus kiusianus | reverse complement strand
CCAAAAAATGCATCCTCCAAGCATTAAAGAAGAAGGTGGATGCTGTAGTAGGGAATTGGGTTGGAGAGTTGCCTAGTATCCTCTGGTTGTACCGCACGACCCTTAAGAACTCAATAGGGGAGACTCTATTCAAGCTAGCTTATGGCACCGAAGCAGTCACTCCAGTCGAATTCAGTATGGCAACCATCTGACTACAACACTCCGACGAAGATCAGAATTCAGAAGGGCTTCGTATCAGGCTTGATCTCCTATGTGAGACCCAAGAGAAAGTGCTCTGGACCCAAGTCACCAATGAGCAACGAATCGATCTCTAGTAAGATCTGACCAAGGAGATCCAGTGCTAGCGACCTCATCCTTCGCAAAGTTGATTTTGACAATGACACCCAGATAGGCAAGCTAGCCCCCAACTGGGAGTGCCCATACACAGCCCTAGAAGAGCTGCGACCAAGCACTTATAGACTAAGGGCCCCATACGGGATAGTCTTGCAACATCCCTAGAACATTGAGCACTTTAGGAGATGTTTTCAATAATTTTATACAGTTTCCTTCATTATAAATGAAATTTTATCGAAACTGACTCCTGTCTTGCACTCCTAAAGTGCCCATTCTATGCAGGAATGCATTATTAGGGTAAACCTAAGGCACTCGCACCATATAGTCGGATCCAACATTCACCTCTCGAACATTATGGCAATAATGAATCCCTAGGAGTCTGCATAAGTCCTTGGCACCTAACCCCTGTGTTGTTATTTTGCTATATTGCCATCAGGGAGGCCCTCAGTAGGATGAAAAACCTAGACGTCCACAGTAAGACCAAGGCACTCGACCTTAGGGTTGAGTTCTAAGCCCTTGGTGCCTTCTCAGGGTAAACCTAAGGCACTCTCACCATATGGTCGACCCTAATGTTCACCACTAAACCATTAAGGTCTTTGCCAAAGACCTAGGTATCTACGTAAGTCCTGGGCATCCAACCTCAGAGTTGTTAATTTGCTAAAGACCTAGGCATCTACGTAAGTCCTTGGAACCCAACCTCAAGGTTGTCAATTTGCCAAAGACTCATGAATCTATGTAAGTCCTAGGCACCCAACCTCAGGGTTGTTAATTTTCCAAAGACATCGGCATCTACGTAAGTCCTGAACATATAACCTCAGAGTTGTCACTTTGTTGAAAAGACCTTAGCTCCCTCATTAAGTCCAAGGTATGTACCTTAAGCCCTTGGTGTCATCATGAGTAAACCAAAGGCATGGAGTTCAATTGTTTGTTCGTCTTTGGCAAAGAGACTTAGGCACATCATGGTAGACCTCATCAACAAAAGACCCAGGCATCTCACCCATAAGAGGTGTGAAACGAGCTAGTTGTCTTGACCCTTCAACACTTAGGATCGACACAACATGACTGACACATAACAATCAACACTCATTCTCTCAGTCAGAACACAACTACAAGCAAACAATGCAAAAATAAGGAATAATTAAAGGTAGACTCCATAATAAGAGAAAAGTCAATCTTTATTCCAACATTCAAAGTTTATTACAAGCTTCATTACAGTATCCATGTCTATTTACAACAAGGCATGTTGATAATTACAAAAAAAAGGGAGATACAAGACATTAGATCTTACGGCCAGACCCGAGAGTAAGGCTTGGGAGGTCCTTAGCAGGGACTGTAAAGTCAGCTAGAGTAGGAGCAACAGAAGAAGAAGTTGCAGGGTCCTCTATAGGGGCATCCTCTGACTCGTCATCATCGTCGTCTAATGCTAATTCCAAACCCCTTCCACTCCCCTTGATCTCTTTTAGGAGGTCGAGACAGCAAGAGACAAGGGAAGGGTAAAGGCAATCAAGCATGAAATAAGAGCTAGAAGGGAGCAGCGAGGCTAAGTAGTAGACACTAACCTAGCAAGCTAAAGCCACCCCCGTTTTACCCAAGGGGTCCTATAGGCAGTCATTGACCACATTCACCCTACACTACTTCGAGTCCAGCTGAGCAAGCTAATCCTTGGGGTCCTTGACCAATGTTGCGGATGCCTGATGAGTCGACCGCTCCTTCTCAAGGTCTCGTCTCAGTTGATCAGCCGAGAGACGACTCGATCGAGTGTCCTCCATAGCCACCTCCTTGAGATGCCTCTCAGACTTGAGCTCCCCCTCCAAAGAGATCAACCAGCCGTCTCGCTCAGAGAATCCTTGCTAGAGGTGGCCGACCTCACTCTTCGGCTGAGCAACTTCATCGTGGAGCTTTTTGGTCAAAGTCGCTTGCTTGGTCCTATGGGATTCGATCCTCTTAATGAGCCTTTCCCTTGCATCCACCTCCCGGTGCCAATGACCCTTGATGTCATTTAGCAAAGAGACAGCAGAGTCCTAGGAGGCAAGGAGAGGTCCATTCCTACTCAAAGCATCGATGGCAAGGAGCTGCTGGGAGCAGTCGGCGGAGGGGTTGAGCTGTCTCCTCATTTGTCCGACTCCCCCTCTTCCTAACCAAGATTGAGTCCCCCTCCTAATGCTTCCACCTCCGCTAACTCATCTAGACACTTAGCCATGATGGGAGGATAGTGGAAGCGATCGGGCGGGTTCCTCATCTCAACTAGGAACTACGCTGAGAGGTAGTCAAATCCTGCCTCATAGGCGATTGCCACTTCAGTTTTCCCAGTTAAGCTTTAGCCATATCCCTCAATGATCCCCTGGCGGTGAGGCTCAGACTCCAGATAGAAATTTTCGCTTTGGGAAGCCGCTAAAGACTCCTTCTAGTGGGCGACCCCCTATGCAGTTTGGCCAATGTTGCATGCTCCTTGTCCAGTTGACGTCTCGCATGCACTATCACCTCCTTCTCCATCTCAACTAACACCATAGCATGGTCCCTCTCATAGAGAGCCTCATCTAGTCTCCTGGCCTTCCTCTTGCTCTCCTCCAGCTCATGTCTAAGCTCATCAACCTCGAAAGCACTTAGGGCTAGCGTCTCCGTGGCCCATTCCAAGTCAGCCCCTCTATCGGCCCTCATAGAAGTAACCTTTCCAAGGAGCTTGAAATATACGGTCCAGACCTACTCCATCAGATGGTATAACTCCGTCTCTAGCAAAGCGCCTCGAACAAAGTAGCTATGAAGGCTAAGGTAGAGACCGATATTAGAGACCCCTTGCAAATTTTTCTCATCCTGAGGGAGCCAGAACTACTTGATCGCTTTCTGCTAAGTTCGACAAGAGCACAGGATAGTTCCCTTGACATCGAGGTGGTGATTAGGCTCGAAGCAATGCTCCGAGTCGGGCTCCTGTCCATATCAAGAGCCATCCCTTGAGAGCCTAATAATGTACTTACTCATCTTATCCCATTCTTCTTCTCCTCCTCGACTGGCTCCTTCGCCCAACGAGTCGACTCACGCAGTGACTTGATGACTCCCCCTACCCAGCAAAAGTCCTGGCCTCGGCTCCTTTTTCTTCAAGAGCCTCCCTGGTTCTTCGAGGCCGACTCATCTAGGTGAATGATGTTAGTATTGGCCATCTCGACCGCTACTTGAGGTACCTGTTCCACATTCGTCTGCCTCCTCTGTCTATAGACGAGGGAGGGAGTAGGCTCCTCCTCGGCCGTCTCGGCATTTATTGGAGGAATGTCATGATGAGGATGCTTCATAGGCCTAGCAGGCGACCCTTCCTGGGAAGCAACCAAAGAAGCAGTATGCACAGTCATCGCTCCTATTGTCCCCACAACAAGAGGTGAAGTCCTCCCATGATCTTGTTCAGAAGGAAGCACAACCAATATACCGACAACCCGCAAGACCGAGCTGTCAAGCAGATGGTCGACTCAACGAGAGACAGTGTATACCTTGATTTAGTCAAACGCATCCCTCTCGATCTCAAGCAAGTCACCCACCTTGAGTACGTCCCTCTTTATTTCGGGCCAGCTTGAGCAGCCCAGCTCCAGGTCATCCCCCATGAGCCAGACGAACTTCTCCTTCAAGTCTTTCTGCGAGTTTGGAAGGCCGGTGATGAGCCTGAACTTTCCCACTATTTGAAAGTGGAAGTAGGACTAATCTGATTCTCCTTCACATCCACCAGCCAGCCTAGGACCCGCAAAGATGGCTTTATCGCCAGCCAGTGGCAAATCACTACGTATCCCACCAGGATAGCAATGGAGTTTGGCTTCATCTACGCTGGTGATACCCCTAGCCCTGTGAATACTTATTGGAGGAAAGGGTGCAGGGGCAACCGCAGACCACATTCCAAGTGCCTCAGATATTGTAGGTCCCGTTTTGGTCCATGATTGAAGATGGCCTTCGTCCTCATCGGAGACAACAGACCGTACTCTTTGGGGATGTCAAATCTCCCAAAGTGCATCCTTAACTGGGACTACGTCACTTTGGAGTAGATCCCCACCAGAATAGCTCTCCGATCAATAGGATTAGATGCCATCGGAGATTACAGAGATGATCGCCAAAAGAGATGAGTGAAAAAATTCTAAGTTCTCTGGAGGGAATTTTAAAAGGCAGTAACCGCCATCTCTCTAGCTTTGGTTCTATATATAGGTAACTAATTTTATAGCTATCGAGATTAGAACCATCAGATCACATTTCGACCAACGACCAAGATTAATTTTTAGAATTTGAAGTACGATCTCATGAATCGAGGCGCAACCTACTCACCTCGAGTAGTCTGCAATCTATCAAGAAAAGCATAGCTATGACAGTCAAAAAGAACGTGCAAGTGACGTCAGCCATGTTAATTCAAAAGGACTTTTTAGTTATCGCATTTAAAGCAGCCGTGTTCATTCAAAGCAATTCTTATTTCACTTGGACCTGGCTAAAGCCTACTCGAAGCGCAAGAGGCCAACTGTTATGGTGTTTTCAATCACTTAAGTGTGACCCTTTGCTAGCAGCAAATAGGTGTATGTCTGCATGCAATGCCTCAATCAAGTTGGTAGCAGAAGAACAACAAAGGTTACAACTCAGCCGACTCGTTGAGTCGACATTCCCTCATGTCGACTCGAAAGGCGGTACTTGTCGCTCATTTTGTCGAAGATGACTCACAACGAGCTCACTCGACCAACTACTCGATGCCTCATGAGGTCGACTCGAAAGACGTTACTTCTTGGCAAAGATAGAGGACAACTTCAACCTTGAGCCTCTCCTACTGACAGTGTGTTAGTACCATATTCAATGCTTAGCATGCGCCATCATGCCTCTAGCAGTGATAGTCTCCAGGACTCATCGGACCATGTTGGCATCACCATTCCTCCGATCACTTCCTATTTAATACTAAGGTGATGTCTCCTCTAACCGCCAGTTCACACCTGTAAAGAAAATGCTGACGTAGCTGCTAGCCCATGCTTCTTTACCGTCATCTTATGCTCGGTCATATTGAATGTTTTACCCTTTCAGTATCACTATAAATATGAGGTACTATTCTAACAAATTTTTTTCTTCTGACAAAGGGTTCACAAATCTAATCTTCTCGGTGTGATTTGCAAATCATACTGCACACAGAAGAACTTACAGTTCTTTACTTTCCCCACTCAAGTTTACTAGCTGACTTGATCATCGGAGAAACCACTGGGGGAACCAGCCCCCATTCTCTCACGTGTTTTTATATGTGCAAACTTTTCAGCCACCTAATTTAGAACTGGATATTTGGGGCAAAAATCGGTCCCTCGTCTACTTCACTCTCATCCAACCAAGAATATAATTGACTGTTTGATCAAAAAACATTAACATATGAGCTTAACTTATATGATCCTACTTTAATTGGATTAGATAATTTAATTTATATTTACACCCAGACTCTTCCATAAAACCAAAAGAGAGTAACAATGCTATAGTTATATATATGGGCTTTTTGTTTTTAGGTCCATTTGTTTACCTAGCTTTATCTTTAAACCCAAGTATTATTAGTTGTATCTTTAAACCCAACTTTCTTTTTGCATTTATCTTTAAACCCAATTTTCTTATATAGGGGGACCCACATATGAGAGTGTTATATTTTAAAATTGGGTTTAAAGATAAATACAAAAAGAAAGTTGGGTTTAAGGATACAACTAATAATTCTTGGGTTTAAAGATAAAGCTAGGTAAAGAAATGGACCTAAAAACAAAAAGCCCTATATATAAACCCACATGACCACACATATCTTGAAAATAAATGAAGAAAGCCACATAAATAAAAACCATATTAATTACCCCCACACACCCATTGTTTTCAAAACTACCCTTCTCCATCTCAATCTAAAATATATCCACACACCCATGTTAGCCCTTATGTTTTGATGATGTTTTACAACCACCATTATCGGTACTAATTGTTTGTTGAGTGATATTGTAGTTAATATGTATATCAACCTTGTTAGTACCACTTATGGAGGATTGGATGGAATATGAACTACAACGATGATACCTAAAGAAGGAGGAGACATAGTGATGAAGCAAATGTTAATCAAGAACAACACAAACAAGTCAAAGCTTCATCAACTCAAAGCTATATCAAGACTCAAAGAATTGTAATTCTATGTGAGGATATTAGCTAGTTTTTTTTCTCTCTAGTTCTAGAATGTAGGCAAGTAGTTGTAGATTTCACTTGAAGCTATTGAGATATCATACACACGTTTTCATACTTATATTTTTTGAGCGTTTTGACAAAATATTATTTTTCACAAATATGAGGACCTATTTGCAAAATTCCCTTTCTAAACAATTTTTTTTAGTGTTA
The DNA here is from genome assembly GCA_022839385.1 of Asparagus kiusianus. Lineage (NCBI taxonomy): Eukaryota > Viridiplantae > Streptophyta > Magnoliopsida > Asparagales > Asparagaceae > Asparagus > Asparagus kiusianus. The sequence continues at coordinate 56,191 of BQKN01000502.1, read as the reverse complement.
AAAACAATTTACAAAGTTACATAATTTTTGGAAGTCATTTGAATATTTTTACAGATTTTTAACGAGTCAAAAACAGATTTTAAAAACAGTGTCAGCATGTATCAGTTCGCGGTCGACCGCCACGGTCGACCGCGCCTATGTTCTTTTTCTGAGTGGGCAGCAGAAACTTTCGCGATCGACCATCACGGTCAACTGTTAGCTCGAAAATTCCCACGATCGACCGCCACGGTCGACTGTAAAAGTCTCTGGAAATTTTTGAATTTCGAAAGTAGCTCGCGGTCGACCGCGAGATTTTCACGATCGACCGCCGCTTACTCCAACGAACGTTTTCAGTATAGATTTGCAAAATCATTTCTTACAGGCTTAAGGGGATCTAGGTATGGGTGTTAGTGTTAGCCCTTATGTTTTGATGATGTTCTTACAACCACCATTATCGTTACTAATGGCTTATTGAGTGTAAATGTAGTACTTTCATTTATCAAGCTCGTTAGTGCCATTAAAGGAGGATGGATGGAATATATGCTACAAAGATGATATCCAAAGGAGGAGGAGGCCAAGAGATGAAGCAACATTATTTCAAGAACAACAAAGTCATTCAAAAGCTTCATCCGATTCAAGCTATATCAAGCTCAAGTATCACTTTCAATTTGAGGATAGTAGCTTTCTTTTATGTTTCTCTCTAGTGCTAGAATGTAGGCAAAGAGTTAATATGTTTACTTGAAGCTATTGGGACTCACACACACGTTTTCATATTTAAGCTTTTTTAGCGGTTTTCACAAAACCTTATTTTTCACAAGTATAAGAACCTATCTGCAAAATTCCTTTTCCAAACAGTTTGTTTTTAGTATTAAAAACATTTTACAAAGTTTCAGAATTTTCAGATGTCAAACAAATATTTTGCAAATATTTTAAACTCGTCAAAAACCTGTTTTCAGCAAAATGTCAGAAAGCGGTCGACCGGTCCGGTCGACCGCCCCTAGAGCCATTGCTTAGTATTTTTCCAGAAAGTCGTCGGTCGACCGGTACGGTCAACCGAAATTTTGATTTCTACATCGGTCGACCGCGCCGGTCGACCGAAGCGGCTCTGCTTGTTTTTCTGAGTTTTTGAAGCAGCTCGCGGTCGACCGAATGTTTTGGTCGGTCGACCAACATGAATTTTCGGTCGACCGAACGTTATTTCGGACGACAGCTCAGTTCTTTTCTTCAGTCAACGAGATTTTTTATAAACGGTCGTTTTTACATCGATCGCTGTGCTTTCACTCTTTGGTGCTTGGCTCAGTCTGAGCTAACACTCTGAAAAAGAGATTAACTTCCTTAACAGGAAGATTGGGTTTTGTTTTTAAAATGTTTTTATCATTTCTATAAAAACCCCCCCAGCTGCTTCTTCTTCCTCAGCCCTACGTTTTTAAAAACCAGAGAGCTTATCTTGTTTCCTGAGAAAAATTTTCAGAATTTGTTTCTCTCTGTTTCCTCTGTTTTTAAGTGTGAATCACCTCCCAGCTTCAGTAACTTCATCTCTTTGCCATAGGGTTGTGTAAAGAGAGGTTCTTGCTTATTTCTTTCTGCTGTGTGGTTGAGATCTTGAGTAAGATCTACTGTGAGGGAGTGATCTGTTGAGATCAAGCTGTGTAGTGAGAGAGATCGTGTGGGATCGCTGTGTAGACGAAGTTCCGGCTTCCAAACCGGGTGTGTGTAGTGGATTTCTCCTCGAGAGTGGGGAGCGGGGACGTAGGCCAGAGGGCCGAACCTCGTTAACACATCGCGCGTCAAGGATAACGATTCCTAACCCTCTCTTATTTACTTTGTTTGCATCTTTTACTGTGGATTGCTTGTTGTGTGTTTTAAATTGCATATTAGAGCCTTTTGACCCTAATCACCCCCCCTCTAGGGTCCAACAGTTAGCAGCTGATCTTTTTCCTATTTAAACTCTCATACCCCTCTTCATTCAAGTGCTCTTGTCCATTTGAAAAATCATGCAATCTTGTTTTACTGTTTTCAAAAGAGCTCTAAACTTTCAAACCTGTTTTCTCTCTGTTTTCAAGTTCACATCCCAGCTTCAGTGTATCTTTCTCCTTGCCATAGGGACATTATAAAGAGAGAGTTTTTACACCATTACTACTGTTGTGAGCTTGATCTTGTAGAGATCAACTGTGTGGGAGTTAGATCTTATGGTGATCAACTGTGTAGTTGTGAGATCTTGTGGAGATCGTTATATAGAAGAACTTCCGGCTTCCAAACCGGGTTGTGTAGTGGATTCTTCTCGAGAGTAGGGAGCAGGGACGTAGGTCAGCGGGCCAAACCTCGTTAACACATCGCGCGTCACTTGAATAACGATTTCTAACTCTATCTCTTTTATCTTAGTTGTTCATTATTATGACGTGTTGCTTGTCTTATTTTTATTGCACAATTATAGCCTTAAGACCCTAATCACCCCTCCTCTAGGGTCCAACAATTAGTATCAAAGCTTAGTCTCTATATTAGTTTTTGGTCTAACCACCTTAGAGAAAAGATCTTATGGAGGCTTTAATGAATGTGCATATGCTAGAAGGACAATCCACCACTAGACCATCACTATTCACTGGTAGTAATTTTGCTTATTGGAAGGCTAGATTGAGAATTTACCTTCGTTGTATTGATCTTGACATTCTAGAACTCATAGAGAAAAAGTATGTAGAAAAGTCCAAGATTGGTAACATGACCGATGAAGAAAGGTACCAAGCTAATCTCAATGCAAAGGCTATGAATGTCTTAATTTATGGTCTTTCCCCTAATGAATACAATAGGGTTTCTACGTGTGTAACCGCATACAAAATTTGGGTGAAATTGTGTATTACACATGAAGGAACCCCCCAAGTTAAGGAATCCAAAATTAGTAGGCTTATGCATGACTATGAGTTATTTAAAATGCTTCCTAATGAATCCATTGATGCTATGTTTTCTCGCTTCACTAACATAATCAATGAATTGCATGGTCTTAACAAGCATTTGACTATCCAAGAGATGAACTACAAGATCCTTCGTTCATTGACTCTGGCATGGGAACCCAAAGCTACAGCCATAGAGGAAGCTCACGATCTTACTACTCTAGCTCTCGATGGCCTTATCGGCAAGCTTAAGGTTCATGAGAAGAAGCTCAAGGGAAAGGAGAAGGAGGAAGTGCCCCCACGGGAAGTTGAGGAGCCATCACCAAAAATGACGACCATAGCTCTCAAGGGAGCTAGTGATAACTCCTCATCATCATCGGATAGTGAAGTTGATTTTTCTAGAGAAGTGGCTCACCTCTCCAGAAGAATATCTAGACTCATTAAAATGAATAAGAAGTTTAATCCCCAATCTAACAACAAATTTTCTTCACGTGTAGGGAAGTACTTTGAATGCAAACTTGAATTGCATTACTTCATTCCATAATTCTGCCAACCTCCATTGGATATGATCGTGAATGCGCAAATCAATCCATCCTCCAACTTATTGTTTGTCTATAATAAATAAGAAAATACAAATACTAGACAAACAACATTAGTGGTAAATTGTTTGTTAAACATTATCAAAACAAAAAGGCTAACATAGTCGACTAATACAACTTGTAGTCAACTACTCAGACAGTTTTTCTACCTGTTTGACATTTGAATAAGTGACTATTTATAGCCTTTTTTGGATGTTTCTTAGGTTTGAAAACTTGTCATTTCAGACACTATAAATAGGAAAAACATCAGAAAATAATATATAATTGTTGCACTCAAAAGATTAAACAATTGTGCATTCTAAGGGTTCTAAAACTCAGATTTTGCCTTAGAATAAAAGTTCTGAAATAGCCTATGTCCTTTGATCATTTCATACTAAGTGTTTAGGCAAATTTCAGAGAGAGAAACCTATAGCCACAGTGAGAAACACGTTCACAACACATTCAAGGCTTACAGTATTGGAATTGTACATTGCTTCAAAGGAAGATTCTCTCGGTTTGTGAGAGGGGTTGATCTCTTGGTCTAGAGATCGGTTTATAATCAGCATGGTGTTGTCAATTGGGTTTGCAATTTGCATGGTCTTGCAAATTGGTCAGGTTTGCTTGTGATTTTGTAAGATTCCAAAATCATAGTGGAAATCTCAAGCGGTGTTTTCTTAGGGACTGGATGTACACCAGGGAGATGGAACTAGTATACATGCTTGTGTTTGTGATGTTCACTTTCTAAGATTGTCATTCTTTCTTTGCAATTTATAATCTACTTTGCAAACTCACCCTCTAGTGTTTTAGTGTGAGCATTATAAGAGATCCTACAGCTCTTGTTTATGATTGGTTTAATGGTTATATTTATGTTTATCACTAGAATGAGGATATTAACACTTAGCTCCTAATCATTCGAAACACATTGTATATATATGGGAGGTTCCTTGTTTGGATTTTTCACCCGACGAGCTAGTTCCGCTTAGTTAGGAGTTAAGTGGGAGTACTCGTATTTTAGATGGTTAAGTGTAGATATCGCTATGTTTCATATTTGGGGATTAATGGTATGAGATATGTACGGGAGGGTTTCCTTATCTGGATTATCCCCTCTTAGTGCTTTTCTCACAATGTTAATCCCAAAGATACGATTACGGAAATTTAGGGCAAAAATTCTTTTAAGAGGGGAGAATGTAAAACCCCGTGAATTTGAATATATTATAATAAATAATGATAATAATGTTTTATGATGATAAATAATATATTTGGATGTTTGAGTAATCTAGGGACTGATTTGAGATCAATCTTATATATATATATATATATATATATATATATATATATATATATATATTTATATATATATGTGTGTGTGTGTGTGTGTGTGTGTGTGTGTAGGCTGTCTAAAAATCACAATAGATAGCTGATCCCTACGAGATTACAAGGCAATGGTTCCTTCGAATCAAGAAGCAGAATTCATCCTTGCGATCGAAACAGAAGAGATTTCTACATTCGCAGCATTATAATCGCTACAAACACGACCTCATGTTTGAGATGATTGATCTTGATGGTTGCGACAACAACATGACCAATATTATATTAGCAACTATTAGAGATGCTGATGAGTAGTGGAATGATTTCAGAAATAAAAGGTTGGACTTAGTTAGTGAGTTGCTTGGTAGAGAGCTGTGGGCAAATATTCGTCTAAAAGACACTATGGATGTTGATTCCCGACAAGTTCCAACAACGAAAGCTACAATCAAATAGTTTTCGAGTCGATAAGCAAAAACTGCAAATGGAGGACTTTTCACATAGATCGAGAAGAGTTACAATTCGACGACACTTCCGACAACTGATGGAAACTCTATTCAGCAGTCTTCACAATCTACAGTGAAAGTTACAATCTGACGACTTTCACACTCCACAACAGCCAAAGTGAGGATTACTGAACGATGGTCCTTGCAACACCTTACAGAAGAAGTTACAAGTCAACTAGCTCCTTCTAAAACGCGGAAGTCATCCACGCGTTACAATTCTGGAAGTTCAGGCGACCCCCGTGTTTCCAAGTCACAAATCAAACGTGAGCGACCCTCGCGTTCGTAGGGGTTCAACCCAAACCGACCCCCGCGTTTCCAAGCAAGCAACAAGCCAAAACGCGAGTGACCCTCGCGTTCATTAATGTTCAGCCAACACCCAACCTCGCGTCTCAATCCTAAGACACGAAGTTGGGTTCTGAACGCCAGATTGGGCGTTTGACTTGTTCAAACATAAGTCAAACGGTTTCAGAACTGTTTTCCCACGATCTGAGGAAATCACGCCCACGTAGGAGCAGATTTAGAGGGCAGTTACAACCTCTTATCCCCCTATAAAATCTCAACAAACTCAACTGAGTTAGAGGCTGGCTCTTGGAGGATCGGATTTGGTGATAATCAGATCAGGGGGAGATCCTCAGGATCAAAACCACTTAGCTTTGGCGGTTCAGCAACAGCAGCGGCGAAATCCTTGAAGATAGGATTTTTGAATCGATCTCAGAAGATCAAATCTGAGAGGATTCTTCAACAACAGAATAACAGCTTGATCATTAACCGAATTTTCGATTCTAACAACTCTATCTACAGAGTTTTAACTCGTTTAGAGTTCTTAAACTCGTTGAAGAGTTACGTATAAAACTTCCCACAGAAGTTCATCGTTCCCACGAGATAGGACGGTCAGATCGTCAACGGAGAGCAAATTCGACGCGAGCAATCGAAGGAGGCACTCCATCACTACCGAGAAGGACCCAGTTTTAAACAAAGGAGAAAACCAAATTCGTTTTCTTCTCTTTTGTAATCAAGTTGTAATCGGAATCAAATAAATATAAATCAATTTTCTTTTATTCTTTTCATTGCAATTTTCCCACATACAAAAGATGGCGACTCCGCTGGGGACTAGCTTTTCCGACGAAGAAGTGGTGGCGCAGTCCGACGTCCACCTCATGGGAACGACTGTAGAAACTCTCGTCGTGGAGTTTGATCAAGCTAAATATGAGGAAGCCTTGTCCTCTGGATCGCTTAGCCCCAAGGCTAAGCGTGGTGTCCGCAAGATCTCCAAGGAGGTCGATTCTGTTGTTGAAACCTCGAAGAAAGCCCTCTCCTTCGGCCAAAGCCCTCTCCTTCGGCCAGGAACTCAAACTAGCTCTACTAGTTGAAAATCCCACCTCCGCGTCAGCTGGACATACTTCGGGCCACAAACGGCCTCCGGAGGAGACGAGTTCCATAAGCGTCAACAACGCTGCTGCTAAGGCTTTGAAACAAGCCAAGAAGAACGCCGCTCGCAGACGGAGAAGATCCATACGACGAGCGCACTTGCGTGAAAGCCGAATGCTGGCGCAACGCGAGAATCACGTTCCTGAAGCTTCACCCGAACCTAGCGTTCCCAAAACAGAACGCTCACTTCGTGGCAATGAGCCCGACTACGAGCCTCGGCTGATACAGCTGAAACACGACCCTGAGTAGCGCGTTGTTCAGTCAAAACGCAGCCCTAAGAGGGGAACTGCCGAAACCAAACGTGACCCTCAAGTGCGCGTTCAACGTGACTCTCACGAGTCTGTTTCACCAACCAAACGCGACCCTCAGGGGCGCGTTCAACCAAAACATGACCCTCAGAGGCCTGTTTCATCATTTAAACGTAGGCCTCGGCCTAATGTTTACAAATCTAAATGCGACCCTCGCGTTATTCTTCAAGAACGCGACCCTCGCGTTTCTCCTCAAAAACGCGACCACCAAGAGGTCCGCCAAGTTCAGAAGAGTCAGCGTGGTTTCAAAATCCACATTCGACAAGAACCAATCTCACACACCCAAGGGCAGGGGGTTCCATCTCCACCTCCACGCCCGGGGAAAAGTTCCTCCCAAGTTCCTGATTTGCGGGAATTATTGTCAAGAGGAAAACCAGCGCAGCAAGCAGCTCACTCATGTCAATGTGAGAGGCTTATATCGGCAGTCCTGTCAGAATGCCATTGTTGCACATCCACACCTCGGCAATCCGTGTTCGACAGGTTAACAAACGTCATCAGGCCTGCCAAATGACAACGCCGATACAAAAAGAAGGCAGATGAATCTGAGTACCCTCAGGTCACTATCAATATGATTGGCCGAGGGAAAGCCTCGCAACCTGATTCTGAAGAATCGCAAAGGAGCCATTCCCCGACTGTTCGGGAAAGGTGCGAAGAGTTTGAAGGGGTGTACCAACACACCCAAACTCGTACAGGAGCTATTCGTACGGTTAACTACCAGAGGTTAGCCAAGGGGATCGCTTCTAACGAGGAGCATTCGGCAATAGCCGAATCCCAATCTTCCAGCTCTGTTGTAGCTCGTGAAGTCTCTGTTTACACAACAGGGAATCATGAAGACTTAGCTAAGAGAGTTGATGAACATCATGTCATGCTCCAAGCGCAAGAGGAGACACTTCTCCAAGTGAAGGATATGTTGGCCCAGCTCCTGGCTGAAAAAGGCCAAAAACCTGAATCCTCCCGGAGGACGACCTCCAAAGGGAAACAAAAAGCGACTGAACATTCGGATCGTGAAACTCACGACCTGGAATCCTCCTCTGAAAACGAGAAGGAGACAAAAAGAGACTTGCACCCGCAGTCCACCAAAGTGGACGAATTGGAGGCTCGCCTCAATGCAATTGCTAACAGGAGAGAGCTCCGCGAAGAAGGAGTGATACGGCCTTATCCTGCAGAGTGGAATACAGCCCCTTACCCACCAAAGTTTAAGGCCCCTACCCTGCAACCGTTTGATGGCACAGGATTGCCGAACCAGCACATTTACTACTTCAAATCACAGACTGGAGATGTGGTAGCAAATGACGCCATCTTGACCCGCTTATTCATCGACACTCTTAAAGGAGTTGCCTTTGAATGGTTTATGAAGCTGCCTGCTGGCTCTATTCAGAAATGGATAGACTTGGAAAGGCTATTCTTGGCCAGGTTCTTTGAGGATGACACGGGGGTCTCGGTCCCGACTCTTCTCGCCACCAAACAGAAGAAGGGAGAGTCCATCAAGGCCTATGTGGAGAGGTTCCGCAGAATGGCATTGCGATGCCCCTCAGGTATGACCCAATCAACCTTGGTTGAAACTTGCAGGCACAACCTGCAGACTCAGCTCCTTGCCCAGATGGGGGTAGCGGAGTATCACTCCTGGAGACAGCTGGTGTCGCAAGGAGAACAAGCTGAAGAGATAGTGGCGCGAGTCAAAGCTGAAGAAGTGCCACAACCCAAGCCGCAGCAGCAAAGCAATCAGCAAAATGCCCAGCGATCTAAGGGAAAAGAGACTTTAGCAGCCGACTACACGCGAGTACCACCGCCCAATAAGCAAGGCAAAGCACCCAATCAACAAAGATCACCCAAGCAGTATTCGTTTAAGGAAGAGCATGTGGACACCCTATTCCAGTTACTTCGAAAGAACAATAAGCTGCAGTTGCCTAAAATCAGGAAGCCGGATGAAGCAGGGAAAGTGGATAACCCTAACTATTGCCGTTATCACAGATTCCTTGGGCATCCTACCAAAAAATGCTATGTCTTCAAAGACATCTTGCAGAATTTGGTAAATGCTAATGTGCTCACCTTGAAGCCAGAACAAAAGACCGTGTCTACCAACTTGATAGCGGTCCAATTTGGCGACTTCCCACCAGTGACCACTGCAAATGGCGTCGTTCCCATTCATAAGGGAGAGATGCACCTGAAGAACGTTGACTTGCATAGTCAGAAGGACAGGGGGTTGGTACCCCTCACAACCCCAAAAGGGGAAATCATATGGGTCCACCCTGACCTGCTAAGAGATCAACAATGGACGAACACCTCGTCCAAAAAGAAAGGAGGCAAGGCTAAGTCTTCCAACATGATTAGCCCCTCCATTACTGAAAATGATGATCACCTCAAACCTCTCACCGATTCAGAAGAAGAGAGGATTGTCCTGGCAGCATACCCGGGAGACAACCCTAGCACTCGGTCAGGAAAAGCCTACTTGAGGGATTACGGCCAGAATGCCCAAGAGGTGGAAGAACAGCCCCAAGACGCTGGGGGTTCTGTACCGAAGAAGCCGGTTGACAAAGGCAAACAAAAGGAGCTCCGGTTTAATAAAAATCTTCACCAAGAATCCGGAGAGTCGAGCGCTCTATTCCAATTCAACGTCATGGCGCAGCTGGCCAACATACCGGCCAGGATTACCTTATATGAGCTCCTGAGGTTATCCAAAACTACCAAGGAAGCTCTGATCGAAGCATTGAAGAATACAGAGAGCTTCATCACACAAGTTGCCCCAATCCCTGAAGCCTCTGAAGATCAGCCTTGCCTGCAATGTCTGTAAGCGGCAAGAAGCCTACCCTGCATATCCTTCACTCAGGAAGATATGCAGGTCAAACACCAACACGACAGACCGTTATACTATACGGGGTATATCGTATCCTCCGAAATCAGTCGTGTCCAAGTAGACCCGGGATCAGTACTCAGCATCATGCCTTACAGGGTCATGCAGGTCTTAAGAATCCCTATACATTGGCTGAACACAACTCAGACAACCATCTTCGGGTTCAACGCAAATAGTACTCGGCCCCTGGGGAAGATCAAACTCAGGTGTCAAATCGGAGACCTTAAGTCCGAAGTGACTTGCTACATCATAGATGCGGACACGTCCTACAATCTCTTGTTAGGACGACCATGGATACATGCAAATCGCATTGTCCCATCTACTCTGCATTAGGTCATGAAGTATGCCAACGACGAGGGGGAAGTTCGAACTCTAATTGCAAAAAAATACCCCTTCCGAGGAGTCGAGAATTTCCACACCGACTCCGTCTTTTACCTGGAATCCCAGGAGAAAGAAGATGTAGACAGCGGTAACGAAGCTGACATTGAACCAGATCCTGAGGAAGATTGTCCTTGGGAATTAAACTTTGATGTAATGGGTCCAAGTGAGAGTGATAATAATGTACCGAGTGGGGGCGAGTGGTGCATTAATGAAGATTTTATTTTGGCGTAATTGTCTGATGTTCCTTCTAAAAATAAACAAATAGTGAATAATCCTAATGCAGGTACCAACCCATGGCACGCGTTGTGCGCAGAGGCATCACTCACATTGCCAATCGAGTCATCTTTCGTTTCAGATGAAGAAATAGAAGATGCACGGAAGGCTTTCTTCAAAATCTCATCCAAAAAGAAAGGGCGGAAGCCGATCTGTTTCGGGAAGGTCAAACCCATACAACTCAAACGAGGAAGTTCGGAGGAAGATGATGGAGTTCCTCAATTCCATTATCACGAACCTAACTCCCTCCGGTTAATGAAACAAATGGGGTATGACTTTGACGAAAAGCAGGGTCTAAACTTCGGGAAGGGAAGGCGAACACCAATCCGAATGTCCCTAACCCCCGAAGGAAAACCCCCAGATTACTACCAAAAGACTAGAAGGGGTTTAGGATTTGTCACACCTCCCGCTGTCTCAGAGAATGAAATAAGTAATTATCTGCGTCGGGACCACTCATCCGGAACATCTGCTTACGAGTCTGATGTCAGTGTCGGACCTTTCTTTAGAGATCTGACCGTGAATATGGTTTCAACTAGTCACCCAGATGAAGACGTAGGGGGTGATGAAGAACTAATTGAATCAACCAGTGATCCTTGGATCAAACGCCTCAACGTCTTGTGGGATATGTGGTTTGAACAACGCGAACCACCTACTGAGGACAAAATGGTCCAGATTAACATGGGAGATGAACAAGACCCCAAACCAATTTTCATAAGCGAAAGCTTATCACCATCTGAGAAAGAAGATCTTGTATCTCTCATCCGAGAATATATAGATGTCTTTGCTTGGAATTATGAAGACATGCCTGGTCTTGACCCAAAAGTGGCCACGCATCGTCTCAATATCGATCCGGATGCAAAACCTGTTAAACAACAACAACGTAGGTTTCGTCCGAAAATCATGGAATCAATCGAGTCTGAAGTGAAAAAGCTTATAGACTCAGGTTTTGTCAGGGAAGAACAACACCCAGACTGGGTAGCCAACATTGTTCCAGTTCCCAAGAAAAACGGTAAGGTTCGTATATGTATCGACTTCCGCAACCTTAACGCAGCTTGTCCGAAAGACGAATTCTCGCTTCCTATCATGGACGTTATGATCGATAATACCTACGGATATGAAAGAATATCTTTCATGGACGGATTCCCCGGGTATAATCAAATCAAGATGTATCTGGAAGATGAGAAGCATACTGCATTCAGAACACCGCTGGGGGTGTATTGCTACACAGTGATGCCCTTTGGCCTGAAAAACGCAGGTACAACTTATCAACGTGCAATGAACGCTATCTTCCACGAACATCTACGTAAGAAGATAGAGTGCTACGTCGACGACATAGCGGTGAAAAGTCAAAGTAAGGATGATCATCTTGCAGACTTGAAGACAATGTTCGAAATCATGCGGACACATCAGCTGAAGATGAACCCTACAAAATCATTTCTCGGAGTATCAAGTGGAAAATTCCTGGGATTTATTATCACGTCTAAGGGAATTTCTCTCGACCCTAAAAAGGTGCGTTCTATCCAAGACATGCCACCGCCAAAGAATCTCAAAGAACTCAGAGGGTTGCAAGGCAGATTGGCTTACATCCGGAGATTCATATCCAATCTTTCGGGGTGCTGCCAACCTTTCTCTAAGCTCATGAAGAAAGGGGTATCCTTCGTTTGGGATGGGGAATGTCAAAAAGCGTTCGAGGAGATCAAGAAATATCTCACCCAGCCACCTGTTCTCGTGGCCCCTATATCAGGAAAACCATTCCTGTTATATGTGAGGGCCATGGATCATTCTCTCGGAGCTTTGTTAGCCCAGAATAACGATCAAGGGCAAGAGCAAGCCATCTACTATTTAAGCAGAACCATGATGGGAGCCGAACATCGGTATAACCCGGTCGAAAAAGAATGTCTCGCTTTGGTATTCGCAGTTCAAAAGATGCGACATTACCTAGTCGGACAAACAATTCATGTCATCTCTAAGGTAAACCCTTTAAGAGTTCTGATGACAAAACCATCGTCTCTAAACTGCCGGCTTGCAAAGTGGGCCATACTCTTGTCACAATATGACATGCAATTCATGCCCCAAAAAGCAGTCAAGGGTCAAGCATTGGCAGACTTCTTAGCCGATCACTCGGTGCCAGGGACATCTAAGCTCTATGAAGAATTACCTGATGAAGTTGCCGAAGCTTGCGTCATTCAAGAATCTACGCAAGTGTGGAAATTATTCTTCGACGGTGCATCTAGAGCAAACCCTCATGGAGCGATTACTGCGGGAGTAGGAGTGGTGTTCGTCTCTCCTAACGGTCACATAATCCCAAGAGGATTTTCCCTAATCGAACCTTGCACCAACAATATAGCTGAGTATAATGCTTTGTTACTAGGGATGCAACTTGCTGAAGAACTTAATATTCGGCATCTTGAGACTTATGGTGACTCTCAGCTCATTATAAATCAAGTCCGAGGGGAATACGAAGTACGTCATGAGGATTTGATCCCGTACTACTTTGCAGTGCTGAAGCAAGCTAAGAAGTTCGAGGGATTCTTTATTGAATACATCCCACGGGCCCAAAACGCTTACGCTGATGCTTTGGCTTCATTGGCAACTTTGCTGGCATTACCGCCAGGTACCGAAACAACGATCCCCGTCGCAGGGCGTGAACTATACTGCTCTAAGATTCCTACGGAGGGAAATTCAGACAAGACGATGACAGAAGAAGTCTGTACAACCTCTATAGAATTCGAGTCTAGAGATTGGCGATTTCCATATATTGACTATGTCCTATACGGAATTTTGCCTGATGATCCTAAGGAAGCGGCCGCCATCAAACGAAAGGCCCTCCGATTCTATTACGATGTAGTCTCTCAGACTCTGTATCGTAAATCCCATGACGGGGTTTTGCTTCGATGTCTTTCTCGAAAGGAAGCAAGGGAAGCTATTAAAGAAGCTCACGACGGAATGTGCGGAGCCCATCAACCCGGAGCTAAATTAGGAGATCGCCTCCGTAGAATTGGCTATTACTGGCCAAAGATGTTCTCAGACGCGGTTGACTACGCTAAACGTTGTCACACGTGCCAAATTCATGGGGATTTCATCCACCAAGCACCTGGGAATTTACATCCCACATCTGCATCCTGGCCATTCGAAGAATGGGGCATGGATATCGTCGGACCGATTTCCCCTTCGACGTCCAAGGGACACCGGTTCATCCTAGTCGTAACCGACTATTTCTCCAAATGGGCGGAGGCTATCCCGTTGAAAGAAGTCAAGACTTCAAATGTGATCAAGTTCATCAAGCATCACGTCGTTTACCGTTTTGGAGTCCCGAGGCGAATAGTTCACGACAACGGGACACAGTTCGTCAGCTTTGGGTTTCAGAGATTTTGTGACAAATTCAAAATCCAAAGTGTTGCATCTACAGCATATTATCCGCCAGCAAATGGTCTTGCAGAAGCTTTCAACAAAACCATAGTGAAGCTTCTCAAAAAGTTTGTTTCTAAGAGTCGGCGCGATTGGGATGAAAGACTCGGTGAATGTCTGTGGGCTTACCGTACGACGGTGAGGACCCCTACGCGAGCTACACCATTCTCTTTGGTATATGGCTGTGAAGCTGTATTGCCACTCGAGATCCAGATCCCTTCTCTGAGAGTCGCAATCACAACTAGACTAACAGAAGAGGAGAAATATCAGCGGTGTCTGTAAGAACTTGAAGCCCTAGACGACAAGCGACTTCAGGCTCAACAGCAAATTGAATTATATCAAGCCCGTATTTCTAAAGCCTACAACAAAAAGGTTAAAGAACGGGTCTTCAAGAAAGGCGATTTGGTTTTGGCCAACAGACGACCCATAGTGATGACACACAAAACCAAAGGGAAGTTCAATCCTAAATGGGAGGGGCCCTTCGTAATAGAATCAGTTTATTCGAATGGAGCCTATCGCCTTATCAACCAAAAAGGAGACAGGCTCATGATGCCAATCAATGGGAAATTCCTAAAGAGATACTTCCCATGAATCATGTAGCCCCCTAAACCCCAGCTAAATCAGGCTGGGGGTTGCCAATTTATAGTGTAATTCTATTTGTATTTCGTCATGTTAACACTACACCTCTGACGATTGAAATTTTCTAGAATTATTCCAAGTAATAATAAAGAGAATTTCGTTTTCATATTGAGTTAACACTATATTTACAGCAGTCGCATTACTTTTCATTGTCTTGAATCATACTTCAACAAAAGAGATGATGAAAACCAAAATGAAATCATTTCCATTCAATATTGTTAATTTGAATACAAAGGTGAAAGCAATTGAAAGGAAAATGATACAAATCTATTCCTCCACCAAAAGTAGCGCAAATCCTAAGCATCGGGACTCATCAGTCTAAAAGACTTGAGTTTAGATTTCAGCGCTGATATACTCTCCTCGCGAGCCTTTCTGATTTCTTCAGCAATCTTGCTCTTGAGCTCCTCTTCATTAGGTGTTGCTTCTGCAAGTTCTCGCCGAAGCTTGTCGGCAGCAACAATTTCATCGCAATAGCATTTGAAGAGTCCGTCACAGTAATCAGCTAACCATTTTAAAATTTTCGTACCATCAGCTAGCTGAGCGTTTATTTGAGGAATTTTAACACCAGCGCGAGCAAGTTCTGCTGCGGTATCTCGGAGACCCACAGCGAGATTGCCCATGTCCTCCTGTACCCGGATATGTTCCTCACGTAGGTGAGCAAGACGAGGTTCTGTTTCGGATAAACTCCTCCGAAGAGCCTCTTGCTGTTGTGCCTTCAGAGCCTTGGCCTCAGAAAGAGCCCGATCCACTTCTGGCCCTATGTCGTCACGTTTCAACATGGAAAGGAACTCCAGTTCATATTCCAAGATAATGATGTTCTCGCGACAGTTCTCGGTCCATATCTTATCGCCCTGATTCCTAATCTTGGATAGACATTCCAGCAAGTGAGGTTCGAAAACCTTGAAGCTCACACCCCCGAGGCTAACAGCGTCGACAGTCATTTGCATCCAACGCTCTAGTTGTTCGATGAGCTCTCTCAAAGTTTCTGAGCTTGGAGGTGGAGCAGTCGGATAAATAAAACAATTCGCATAATCAGTGCGGGTAGAGGTGTGCGCCGCCTCAGATAATGCCTTATCGACCATATCTGACACTGAGTCAGAGATAGTCGGTTCCTGCCTACCGCTTGTCGTTCCTAGACTCGGAGGGGCAGCTGGAAGCGTAATATCCTCTCTGTTTTTAGGAGATACAGCACGTGCTGATCGTATCGCGTCTCCCATCAACTTGGCCTTCTATGAATTTTTGGCTATGACAGGCAGTCGTTTATGTACCCTCCTGTCATACTCGCCTTGCTCAGCAGCAGAAAGAGCCTTCTTACCCGATCTCAGAAGACGAGGTTCAGGAACAGGCGCTTTTGGAATTGGCTTTTCTTCGGGAGAGTCAGCAATCGGTGTTCCCTCTTCAATCCCCATAAGAATTTCTTCCTTAGGGGGTTCGATGGTGGACAAATTCCTAGGAGCTTCAACGGCTCCAGTTGTTTCTTGTTCGCAGGATAGATATTCTTCTACCCCCGGCAAACGAGTGCTGGAAGAACGACTCCTCGAACGATACAGTGCCCGAATTTCACTTATACATGAAGTATAAATATCATATCCCGGGACTTGGGAAACTTCTTCAAACCAGTTGCGGAAATCGGCAACAGTGGAGCAGCCAGGCGGCGAATTAGGTAAAGTGAATTGCGCATGGGTTCCCCTGATGGAAAAGAAATACCATGCACGAGCTCCTTCATATAAATTCCCAATTTGAGCTAACGCCGGGTTAGGATTGCCAACATAGAGTTGGTCATATCTAAACTGTCTGGCGAACCGAGAAGGCACGTCGGGCTCGATGATGCACTTCTCCCGCAAACGGTAGACCAGGTAGCCCAACCTGATCATAAGAAGCCAGTTGAATGTGCCTGCTTCCAAAGAAGACAAGCCCTCAAAAAGCAAGTCCATGAAGCGGGCATCCTTCACGTCAGCTCCGTTAAAATTAGGAGCGCGGCAGAAAACCCGGTAATTGTCTTCCCGGGATAGGAGTTGTCGAGCCCTGACTATGTAAGAATAAGTCCATGTGGCCGACTCCAATCTCTGTACAAAGGGAATATAAGCATCATCGCCCTCGTATACTCCTGTCATCAGTGAGGAGCAGTGCAACACGAACCAGGCCACTAGATATGTGTACGACATTGGTATACGTGGTTGAGGAGCTTTCATAGCTTTCTTCTTAGTGGCTTTGATTTCGGAAGCACTGAGAAGTTCTAAGATCAACATTCTCAGGCCATTTTGCATACAGCCGACCATAGCGGTGAGGAGACTCACAGGTCTTCCATGCGCTAATAAGGTAGCTGGGTACACCACCTCAGCTAATATAGCCTCAGTTGGTTTTGACGGTACCACGCACCGCTTCAACCAAATCATGAAGAAACCTGCAAGAAGAACCGTGTCAGAGATAGGAACTGTGGCTTGGTGGTGGAAACTTTCAAATTCGACACCAGCCTCAAAATCACCCTCTGCATGCTCTGTCCTATAGGTAGCATTGAAAGCCTTAATTCGAGCTTTGGCATCCTTACGAGAGATAATTGCAACACGAGATACGGCTACATCTTTCCGGTTTAAATTCTGAAAGAGGTATTCCGCCCACGTGGTATGCATAATGCCCCCTCCACGCATCCCTAAGACTTGAGCATATATGTGGAAGTGGCACATCAACTCCCAGAAAGTAGCATAAATTTCTGGGTGCGCCAACCTCAGTCGGGAAAGCTCTTCGGTAGTGGGGATGAACTCCTCGTAGGGTGTTTTTCTAAGCGGCAACCCCGATGCTGCCTGCATCTCATGAAGAGCAAAACCTAACTCTCCTGCAGGTGTGAAAAATGTGCAGCTGTCCGGATTATATTTCTCCAACATAGCGAAGAAATTGTGGAAACTCTGCACAACTCCCCGTCGAACAGCTAATACAGGAATTGTGAGACCCGATTGAGCGAGCGATTCCTTAAGCTCCTTAAGAACAAAGTCAACCATACGGGTCCACCAACCTCCTTCTCCAGAACAGACCCATCCAGGGGACCTGAACATTTGGGTAGAGAATTCACCCTGAGTTGTAAGGAATTGGCGAATAAAGATGTTCACTGGACGTGGCATCTCCTGAACCAGCTCCTTCTTCTCGAACAAACCAGGTCTTAACCCCTTGAGTTGTCCCCCGATTTGTGTATGAGCTCGCCGACTAAATCCAAACGACACATTTTCCTTCTCTTTGACTATGTCGAAAGTCAGACTCCGACGGCGGCTTGCATTCAAAAAGTAAGAGAGGGGGTACATCCTCTTCATGTTCGGAAGGAAGAAGTAGCGATTATCAACTTTCCGCAACAGCTTCGAATCTTCTGCATGTATGAGGTGATCATCGATGGATATTCGATCTCCGAAGATGAACGCCGGTTTGGGAAACTGGGCATGACCAGCAGGGGTCTCCATGTCTAAATCAGTGATTAAAATTCTAAGAGTAGAACATCGAGGGAATCTAATCATGATCGTTCTTTCCGAGTCAGCGAAAGTACAAAGCGGAATTATGTTGTGAAGGCAGAAAATTTCATTCGCATCAGGCCCGCCAATATACCCAAAATGATGCTCTTGTGAAAGCGGCACGTTTGGTAAAAGCACTGCACAATCAAAAGCAGATGTTAGCAGCTATTAGCGAGCTATCGACATAAAGATAGAACCCGAAACATAATGGGTTAAAGTCTCATGTCAAAATCTCCAACGCGAGGGTCGAGCCTCGCGTCAGAAGTCTCAAACGCGAGTCGAACCTCGTGTTGAAAAATTGGAACGCGAGGGTTAGGACCCAAAGGGGATCCCAACCCCACGTTTTCTTCGAGTTAAAACGAGTCATCTTCCTCGTTATCAAGAACCCATCTAGGGTTTTCAGAAAACTTGCCAAAGCAAGTTATTTCGGTCAGCACTCACCACGACAGGGAGGCCCCTGCGACGGCGGAGACGACGACGATGTTCCCGTACGAACAAGAACACCGCCGGCGTCCTCAGCCGACGGCGTTTCGGAAGTCGATCTGACGACTTTCTTGGAGCTCGAGCCTACTCTTCGAGGCGCCATTGATGCAGTCGATCGGAAGAAATGCTCTTGAACGAAAGAGACGAAGTTCGTCCGAGATCTCACCAAAATCAAACGAGATTTCTCGTTCTTGGAAATGGCCGAAAGTGGAAAGAGTCGAATGACTCTTGACGTGACCACTCAGGTCTATTTATAACAGCTATCAAGCTGTTAAGATGGTTCGGGACTCTAAAAGAATCCCAACCGTTTTATATTTTAAATCGTAAACCTTTTACATTTTTGGATAAGGTCAGTTAAGACTTTAATCTTAACGCGAAGTTCACCCCCACACGCTAGGCTCAGACCAGCGTTATGAAGGTTTTTTTTAACCTCGCGTTTCATACCTCAAACGCAAGAGTCACCTTCGCGTTGTAACTCTTCTAAATGAAGAACCCATCCTTGATACTTATCCTCTAAGTTTATGGATTCTTTCAACAGAGTGCTTTTAAAACTCTGTATCTCCTCAACTCATCAGGTTAATATTACACCTCAGATGGTCATCACCCTAACAGAGATTGAATTTAGTTATTATCATTACCAATATGACTACAATTCCTCTACAAATGTCTATTTATCGATTCTCATCAATAGAACGATAAATCTCCCAAATTATCCAAATCCTGGTTAATTGATCAACTATCCTCAATGGAATATCAAATAACCAATTGACCCAATTCGTTTCAGTGGGATCTTGTTCAAATCATAAGTGGTACAATTCGTCACCCTGGTGATAAAACACTTAGCAGTTCTCCTCAGTGAGACGCTACAATATTCTTTCTCCACAAATGTCACGTTAAAATTACACCTCTGATAAAATCAACTTATCGATTCTCATCAATAGAACGATAAGTCCTCGAAATTGCCCTGATCGCAATATTTCTCATGTCACGTTAACCTCACACCTCTGACAAAATCAACTTATCGATTCTCATCAACAGAACGATAAATCCCCTAAAATTGCCCTGATCGCAATATTTTCCCTGTCACGTTAAAATTACACCTCTGACAAAATCAACTTATCGACTCTCTTCAATAGAGCGATAAGCCCTCAAAATTGCCCTGACCGTAATATTCCCCTTACCAAGTCAGAACTACATCTCTGGCATTTATAGACTTCTTTCAGTGTTTAAAACCAAAATAACACAGGAAGGATTCTGCTTTGCAACTTGATTCTGGGAGAATAATCAAATATTTGTCCCCAGCAGTTGAAAATTTTCTAGAGTTATCTTACGATAGAAAATTTTTGAGTATTCCTCGTGATTCGTTGTTTAAAATCAAGACATGATAAATGCAAGGAACACTAAAGGATCAATATCACTTTTTTATTCAAAAGCCAAAAGAAAGTGATACAAGACAAACTTGTTCTTATCAAAAGAACCTTACAAAAAAAAACAAGTTCACTCACGCATCAAATCAAAAGCTGTGAGTTGAGTCTTGAGCTCAGCTAATTCTTTCTCGTGACTAGCTCGCACTATAGCTTCAGCCTTGGCACGGAGTTCATCCGCACTTGGTATGATAATGGCTGCCACTTCATTCCTGGCCTGCTCCAGGGCTTGGGCCTACGAATGATATTCCAAAGTACCATTTGCATTCTGGGTACTAAGGATATTGACAACATTTTCTTCACGAGAAACTTCAACCTTTAAGCGTAAGACTTCAGCCTCAGCTTCGACGAGTCTATCACGAAGCGAATTCAGAGAAGTAGTTGAGTGTTCTAGTTCTTCTCGCTTCTGAATATTACGCTCACGAAGCTCCGCAACCTAGCGCTCTTTTTCAGCTAAGTCCCATTCTAGTGTTTCTCGGTGTATCACTTCAGCAACCTGAAGACTAGCCAGAGTTGACATAATTTGCGGCTGAAGGTCACTATGACCCATGGTCTCGAAGCGTTGTAATTTCTCCTCCAAACGAAGGATAATCTCTGAGCAGCGCTCGAACCATTGAGTTTCGCCCACGCTCCTGACCCCGTTTAAGCCCGTCTCCAGAAGAGGTCGAAAGGAATTCAAAGTTCCTTGACCATTCATCAGGGACTCAACCACCGTCTTCGCATGACTGTTTAGATACACTAAAGAGATTTGAAGGAATTTAGGTGCATTAGCGAGACTGCAAACTGCACCCGAAGATACCCCTTCAGCAGCTGAGATTGGTGCGTTAAGATGATGGCTAGCGGGCGATCCAGGTGCCGAAGCTGCAGAAGCAATTAAAATATTCAGTTGCGAAGGACTTGAAGTCAAAGCCATCAATGCCTTCGCTTGAGATGAGCTTAGCCCAGCCTCTATTGGGGTGAGTGAGATCTTCATCACCGCTTTCGGTGAAGTAGCTACCACAGAGGAATCATGTAAGGTTTGCTCCCGCAAAGGAGCTGACACCTGCACGACCGGTTGTTCCAGAGGAGGAGTCACGGCAGTGGTCTCAGGCAACGCTACAGATGAAACAGTCGCCTTAGGTGAGCCAGATAAATGTTGCTCTTGTGGAGGAGCCGACATTTGCACAGGTTCTTGCTCTAAAGGAGCAGCTGAAGTAGTCCCAGGAGTAAGTGAACCTGCACGGAAAAACGGTCGGAACGCGGAAAAAGCGTGCGGAATAAGTCGAAACAAACTAAGCTTACCGATGAGATAAAAAGGAGTATAACCAGATGCCTTATCAGACGGAGCCTTAGGAGCATCGTCAAAAATGGTTATGTCATCCATAGAATTACGCTCCTCATCTTCCACATCACCACCTGGCAAGTTGCCGACTTCAGCATCCTCATCATCTCTATTTTCGCCAGCTTCATCGCCAACCGAGGAGCCTCCATAATCGACTTGCTCCTCATCATCTCGGGTAGCTGAAGGTTCAGGAAGATTGGTTTCAGCAGCTGGTTTGGTCATAAGTCCCGTTGTAGGACTGGGCACCAGATCACCAGCTTGTAATATTAATAATAAAGGAGAAGGGGATAGATTCTCTTCGATATCCCTCTGCTCCGATACCGGAGACTTAGGGAGGTTCATCACCGGTGTAGATTCTACAGCTGCGGTCATTAACTCATCCTCTTCGTCCTCAGGAGGATGATAAGAAGAAGCTTCGCCTGATAGGGCTGGGCCATGAGAACGAAGTCCAGTTCTATGTGGTAGACCCGCCACAGAAGATTCCTGTTGTTCTTCATCTTCGGCAGCTCTGATGGCATCTGCCATCAACTTAGACTTTCGTTGGCCTTTAGGGGGAGGCGAATCAACCAGCAACTTCCGACGAATCTGTTTATCATATTTGCCGGTCTCATCCGCTGAGAGTTTTCTCTCCCAGCTGCCCTGGTCATGGGGGGATCAACCGCTCGTTGCTCTTCCGTCGGAACAGGCTCAGCTCTTTGTTCCTCTTCCTGTTCAGCCGGTTGATTCTCCATGGATAGGAACTCGTCAATCCCTCTCAAGCGGGATGTCTTGGACCCCTTTCTTAAAGCATACATATGACTAATGTCTTTTAGGCAAGATGTATTCGGGTTGTAATTGGGAGTCTGAGAAGCGGCGTAATACCAATTACAGAAGCTTATGAAAGTATAGGAGTTAGGAGTTTTGTGGGGAAGCTTGAAGACGGCCTTGGTACAACCTGCCACAGAATAATACCAGGCCCTGGCTCCTTCATATAAATTGCCCACAACCGATAGTTGAGGACAAGGGTTCCCGACGTACAACTGATCATACCCAAATTGGCGTGCAAACCTATAGGGTTGGTAGGGCTCGACGAAACAGTTGACGCCTTACCGGAAGACTAAGTAGCCTGGCCTGATGGAGAGAAGCCAATGGAAAACGCCTCCGCTCAGCTGAGTGAATCCATTAGGACCTGCTACGTCCTGGTATTCTGCACCATAGACGCCGCCCTCGAAATCAGGGAAACAGCGGTAGATATGGAAGTGGGTGTCTCGCGCTAAGATTTGGCGAATTCTAACCATGTAACCCCCTTCCCATTTCGCAGACTCTAGTCGCTGCACAAATGGGATGAATGAGTCTTCCGGGGGAGAGGCTGCGCTCATCAAAGGAGGACAGTGAAGCACGTACCAAGCCATCAAATAGGTATATGGCATTGGCACCCTAGGATTGGGAGTTTTGAAAGCCTTGTGACCCTCAGACTCCACCTCCGTAGTGTCAACGAAATCCGAGGCCAACTCCCGCAATCCAAACTGCAAACAACCCACCATAGCACTGAGGAGGCTCACAGGCCTCCCATGGGCTAAAAGGACAGCCGCGTAGACCACTTCAACAGCAAGGGCATCGACCGGTCTAGTAGGAACGACGTAACGCTTGAGCCACAACATCAAGAATCCAGCCAGCAACGCTGTGTCGAAAATCAGAATCAGAGCTTGATAGTGGAAGCTTTCAAACTCTGTATGAGCCGGGAAAATATCTTCCTTCGCCTCATTGGTGTAGTGGAGAGGTTCTAATAAAAACCTAGAGAACTAAAAACCAATCCTAACCTAGAGAACTAAAAACCTAGAGAACTAAAAACCAATCCTAACCCTCCAATCTATCTAATCCAATGGCCTACATTTCGATGGCAGAATTATAAATATAGACAAATTTAATACACATCATTAATGTGAAAAGGGTAAAATTGGAACAATTCATTACATTAATGGTGGCTGGCAACATTGGAAACTGAAGATAATGATTAAAACAAAAAATACAACACGTCCTTTAATACTCTCTCTTCCTATCAACGTGCCACGTCCTTTTACTTCCCCATTTCTCTCTCTAACTCACTTCCAGCTCTCTGTAACTCACTTCCATCTTCTATCAAGCTTTGATCTTCCATCTTCGCATGAAGAACACAACAACAATTCATTAAAAATGATCCTAACCATCCAAGCTTTCGCTGGAGTGAATCTGGATTCACTCCAGTGAATCTGGATTCACTCCATTGAATCTGGATCATATTGAAGCTCGATCCATTGGAGTGAATCCAGATTCACTGAATTGAATCTAGATTCAGTGAACTAAAACTCGTTATCAAACAATAGCAAATCTGCAAAAATAAAAAACAAAAAGAATAAGAAACTTATGGTAAAAAACAAGCTATAAAATTTTAAACCATGATAAGATTTCACATTTTACAGCAAAAAGTTACGATTTTTATGGTAAAAAACAAACACCTCACATAACTAAATCTGGATTTACTACAGTGAATCTAGATTCACTCATGCGTTTATTTCTTCGAAATTACAGCACATGCATTTATTTCTTCAACAATTCATTAAAAACCATCCTAACCATCCA
>BQKN01000502.1:0-17330 GCA_022839385.1 Asparagus kiusianus | reverse complement strand
ATATATATATATATGAGAAAAATGTGTATGCTTGGTACCAAGCACAAGTTTTTGTGTTTGGTAGTAAGGTGATATATTCCCTTCCGCTCATTAAAATTTGGGAATTGGAATGGGTGGATGGCACTACTAGAAAATCAAGTATCTAGACAGAATTTTTTTGCTCAGATAGCTAGATTTTTGTCTAAATTAGTTATCCTAGACGGAATTCCGTCTAGGATGTTGGTCTAGTGTGTTTCCGTCAAGAATGTATCATCCTATACGCAATTCCATCTAAGATACTATCATAGACGGAAATGCATCCTAGACGGAATAAAATACCGTCTAGAATATTTCTAGACGAAAAAAACAATCGTCTAGGATAATCTTAGATGGAACTTCCATCTAAGATGTATCCGAGACGGAATTATCCTAGACGGAAATTCCGTCTCAGATACTATCCTAGATGGAATTTCCATTTAGGATACATGTAAACATCCTAGACGGAATTTTCGTCTAGGATGAGCATCCTTGACGGAATTTTCGTCTAGAATGAGCAATGCTACAGTAGTTTTTTTTTGTAAAATATACTTTGCACGGTATATAATATCACATGTGTATGTGCACAATATTACACAACACCAAATTATATTCATATCCAACACAATCTAATTATATTTCAATATCAAATCCAATTATATTCAAATAATACATTCACCAAAATACTAGAGCGATACATAAATTGTTTACAATTGTTTACATAAATTATTTACAATTGCTTACATAAATTGTATTCATCTGCTAATTCCTTCAATAAAAATCCAGCTGATATCATCAACAGTTGTCCTGCATGTCCAATCAATTTAATAGCTCAGTACACTTCATATTCACAATTGTTCTAATGACCAAACACGCTTCTAATTTAATACTATTATACAAAGTAAACCCCTCAATTATAATTTATTAATTACTCAAGAAGTCTCTTAGTTTACCAAAAGCACGGCATTATGATATAGTTGGAAATAGTAGCAAGAAAATAAACGTGGACAGGTTAAGAAGAAGATAAAGTTGTGCTGCATAGCGGACCCTTTTTGATTCTAAAGGGCTTGCATGATGATGTTATTAGCTTTTAACATAACATAATCAACTGATAAGTATTTACTGCTTTAGAGGCTATACATGCAAAATTATCAAAACCAAAATAATACTTACCCTTGGAGTCTATTCTAACGAATTCATCAACCAGAAAAGCATCCCGGACCATTGGTACAAGACTGACATAGTATCCATTCTTTGCTGCATAAACAATACCAAAGGATTTTACCTAGCTACAAAGCATTACTATAAGCACATGTTGTATCAATGCAGGCAATAAGAGATATGCATAATATAAAATGGAAAATATTAATAAATATGATTCGTAAAACAATTCACTGGGGGTTGGTAGCTTCGTCCGTGCAGCTTTCGACCATACATGTCCAACGATAGAGTACGTGCCTTACCAGTGTCTAAGTAGAAGAAAATATCAGTAATAAATGTCCTTTGGCGTGTCAACTGTCCTTAGTGCGAGGTTCACAGCATGAAGACAAGGGAATTATTGACCATTAAAAAAAAAAGAAAAATATCTCATGTAATTAATGTTCTTAAATCGCATATCCTTCAAGATCCTTGAAGCCACAGCAACCGATTCAGAGTGTTGATTTCATAGGTCCAAGGCAACTGACTGGCTTAATTACTACTAAAATTACTGAACAACCTTATATTAATTGATAATATAATTGATTATTACAAAACAAAAAAGTTATTATGCAATACTCAAGATATGACATTGTTGGGCACAGAGTCACGCCCTCACGCCGCGGAAGCGATATTACCCGAGAGAAAGCTCTGACTTTTACTTTTACAAAAACTCAAACCAACCTCTATATTCCCGTTTCACTGAGGAAACAAGAATAGAAAGTGAAATATCTCAACAAAATGAAATATACACTCTTCCTCTAACCAGTTCTAGAACTGACTTGTCGAGGGAACCTACAAGCAATAGCCAACACCCAAAAAACAGTAAAGATACGAGATTTACATGGTTCGGCAAACTTGCCTACGTCCACAGGAAGGGTGAGGGGAGATTCCACTATGAGTAGAACACCGACGACTTGTATAATCCACAAGCTTGTCTCAAAAGAAGAATCTTTGATTTTTACCCAAAAGAAATTGACCTCTCTCTTTTACATGGTGCTTGATACCAATTGTTAGGCGCAGAGTCAAACCCTCACGCCATGATCATGTACTTGACCTCTGTAGTAGAAAGTGTTACTGTAGCTTGCAACATCGATCGCCAACTAAGTGGAGCCCCATATATCCTGAATACATAACCAGTAGTAGATTGTCGTCTATCTAGATCGCCCGCATAATCTGAGTCAACAAACCCATCAGTCTAACACATATCTCTACCAAAATACAGACTCGTATCAACAGTACCCTTTAAGTACCTCAGGACCCACTTCACTACTTCCTAATGTGACTTTCCCGGATTCGTCATGAATCTGCTGACCACACTGATCGCCTGTGAAATATCGGGGCGTGTATACACCATGGCGTACATCAAACTGCCAACTGCACTAGCATAAGGAACATGTTCCATGTGTGCCTTCTCTTCCACTGTAGTGAGAGATTGTTTACTAAAAAGCGTGAGTTGTTGAGCCAATGGAGTCACCACCGACTTAACATTTTGCATCCCGAAGCTTGCGATAACCCTGTTCTTCGAAGCAATAAGCATGTCATCCACATACAAAATGAGATAGATATAATCACCTCCATGAAGCTTCCGAATATAACCACAACAATCATAATCGCTTCGGGAAAACCCATGCTTCAGCATGAAGGAATCAAATTACTTGTACCATTGTCGAGGAGATTGCTTGAGTCCATAGAGTGACTTCGTCAAGCGACATACGTGATTCTCCTTGTCCTCAACCTTGTAACTCTCAGGCTAATATATGTAGATATCATCATCTAAGTCTCCGTGCAAAAAAACTATCTTTACATTAAGTTGTTCCAGTTCAAGATCACCATGAGCAACAATACTCAATAGCACCCGAATAGAAGTGTGTTTCATCACCGGAGAAAATATCTCATTGTAATCCACACCCTCTCTTTGTGCAAACTCTTTAGACACTAGCCTCGCCTTGTACCTTATAACACCAAGCTCTGAAGGATCTTTTTTCTCTTATACACCCATTTATAATCAATAACTTTTCTTCCTATGGGCAATGGGACCACCTCCCATAGTTTGTTCTTCCGAAGAGATTCCATCTCCTCCTCCATCGTAGCCAACCAACTCTCATTATCCTTGTCCGGAATAGCTTCCTTGAATGAGACTGGCTCATCATCTTCTACCAAGAGTGCGTATTCCACCAAATTAACCTGTCCATAGTGTTTCAGGGGTTGATCAACCTCCAGATTCGGTACCTACTTGTATGCTCGCCTTGGCTTAGTGGAAGACAAACTATCCTCGAGCTGCTATTGTTATAGTGCTTGTTTATTCTCCTGCTGAACCTCCTCCTGCTCAAGCTCATCATCTACATGATTTTCCACTTGAACATGACTAGAACTTGGTTGGTCTTTTGGTTCTATCTCAATAACCTGGAACTTTGAAATCCCAACAGTCCTAATACCATCATCCTTGGACGCATTAGCAATCATGGATTTCTCATCAAAGGTAACATCCCTACTGATCACGAACATCGAATCTTCTGTACACCAAATACAGTAGCCTTTTACACCCTTTGCATATCCCAAGAATATAGCCTTCTTGGTGCTCGCGTCAAACTTTCCCTAATTGACTTGATAATAGGTTGTACACCCAAAAATCCGAAGCTTCTCATAATCTGCATGCTCCCCTGACCACACTCTATAGGGTGTATCATCATCCAATATAGAATGTGGAGAACGATTCATAATATAACAAGTTGTAGCCACCGCTTCTGCCCACCATTCTTTTCCTAATCCAGCATAAACTCGCATACTCATTGCTTTCTCCCGCAATGTTTGGTTCAGTCTCTCCGCAACCCTATTCTGTTATGGTGTAGATCTGACTATCTAATATCTAGCAATGCCTTCATGATCACAGAACTCCTTGAAGGTACCATCTATGTATTCTGTACCGTTGTCAGATCTCAGTGTCTTTAATTTCTTCCTTGTCCTATTCTCAATCATTGATTTCCACTTCCTAGATGTCTCGAACACCTTATTCTTATGCTTTAGAAAATAAATCCAAACATACCTTGAATAATCATCTATGAACGAGATAAAATATCTGGAACCCCCTTTGAAAGTTGTTTGAGCCGGACCCCAAACATTCGTGTGCACATAATCTAGTATCCCCCTGCTCTTAGACTTGCTTCTCAGAAACTAGACTATGTGTGCCTTTCCATACACATAATCCTCATAAAAATCCATACAAGGTTTCTTCAGATTCTTCAGCAAACCCTTCTTACCAAGCAGAACTAGACCCTTCTCTGACATGTACCTAAGTCGCCTATGCTATAATCGTGTATGCTCACATAGGTCTCCACCACTTCCTTCAGTTCCAACCTTTGCATCTTTTGTCATCATCGTACCTGAGAGAGTATATAAATTACCATGACAAACACCCTTCATCACTACAAGGGAACCCCGAACAACCCTCTTCACTCCGATCTCTGTAACAATCCTACAACCACCGGAGTCCAATGCACCAACTGAGATAAGATTCTTCCGTAAGTCGGGAACGTGCCTCACATCCGTCAAGGTTCGAACCACTCCATCATGCATCTTGATCTTGATATTACCTAGCCCCACCGTTTTACAAGCATGGTTGTTCCCCATCAATACGGTTTCACCATTAATGCTTTTGTAGGTAGTAAACCACTTCCTATTTGGGCACATATGGTAAGAGTAAGCTGAATCAAGAATCCATTTCCCTTAGATATCCTCGCCACCCGTGAAGACATAGCATTTCTTCTCGCGCCCTTCCTCTGAAACATAGCTCGCTTCTTCCTTGCCTTCTCTCCTCTCAGTCTTGTTGTTGTTCTTTTTCCCACATACTCTCTTATTTGGACAATCGACCTTGAAATATCCAACTTTACCGCATTTGAAACATGATCTTCCTGTAAGAGGTCTTGATTTAGATCTAAACTTTTCTCCTATGTCTTTTCCTCGCTCATTGCTCCTTCCTCTAGCAAACAATCCCTGCGCTTGTTCTTTGCTACCACCAGTAGTCATGTTACTGGTTGCAATCTTCCAAAAGTCATCTGTTAGAAGTACCGTTCTAGTCTTATCCATCGTCATAATTATCAATGTTTGCACCAAGTTCTCATAAGACTTCGGCAGAAATAAAAGTAGAAGCACTTGATCCTCGTCTTCAACTGTCATGTCTATGTCCTTTAAGTCTGATATAATCCTATCAAACTCGTTGATGTATCTCGATTGATGAGCCCTCCTCCATCTTGCAAGTATACAATTTGAATTTCAAATAGATCCAGTTCGTTGAACTCTTCGTCATGAAGGTGCTTTCTAACTTTGACCACACGCCCGTAGCCGTTTCCTCTCCATCCACCAAGAAAGCTACATTCCTTTCAAGGCAAAGGATAATCGACGCCCATGCTTTTAGATCCAGCTCCTCCCAATCCTCATTAGATATATCCTTATGCTTCTTCTCTTTTCCAGCCAAAGCCTTGTGCAATTTTTACGAAATCAATGAGTTTTTCATCTACATCATCCAATAAGAAAAATCATTCTTTTAATTGAACTTCTCGATCTCGTACTTTTTAACTTTAACTATTTTATTTGTAGACGTCATTCTTCGCTTGTATTAATAAATCTGTTTCTCTCAAGAATTCCAACAAACACATTGTGTTCGCTACACAATAATCACGCACCACCTTTGATTAGAAGTTCGACGACCACTAATCTGAATAAAGGGCTCTGATACCAATTGTTGGGCGCAGAGTCATGCCTCACGCCACAAAAGCGATATTACCCTAGAGAAAACCCTGGATTTTACTTTCACAAAAGATCAAGCCAACCACTATATTCTCATTTTACAAAGGAAAAAAGAATAGAAAGTGAAATATCTCAACAAAGTAAAATATACACTCTTTCTCTCATCTATTTTAGGACTAACCCGTCGAGGGAACCTACAAGCAATAGCCAACACCTAAAAAATAGTAAAGACACGAGATTTACATGGTTCGGCAAACTTGCCTACGTTCACGAGAGTGGTGAGGGGAGATTTCACTATGAGAAGAACACCGACGACTTGTACAATCCACAAGCTCGTCTCAAAAGAAGAAGATTTGATTTTTACCCAAAAGAAATTGACCACCTTCTTGTAAAATCTCTCCAAAGCTCTCTCCTTTTTTCTCTCCTCAAGATCTCAGATCTAAGCCTCCTGAAAACTCCTCAAAAACAGCCGACCACTAGTAAAAAGATGCTCAGCCCCAACTGGTGTATAGAACCGTTGGGGCTGATTTGACTAGCCCCAACGGTTTAAACCGTTGGGGCAAAGTTGATTTAGCCAAAAGCTGAGGGAGGGAAATTTTCCCCCGTTTATTTTTGCGAAAAAAGAAGAAAAAAAAATCCAGAAACCCCCCAAACCACCGTTCTCTCCTCTCTCTCTCTCTCTCTCTCTCACTCTCATAAGAAAACCCTCCAAAACCACCGTTCTCTCTTTATCTCTCTCGATCTCTCGCTCTCTCTCATAAGAAAACCCCCCAAAACCACCGTTCTCTCTCTCTCTCTCTCTCTCGATCTCTCGCTCTCTCATTAGAAAACCCCCCAAAACCACCGTTATCTCTCTCTCTCTCCCTCTCATCAGAAAACCAGCCCCAAACCCCTTGCACCTTCTCTGAGTTCGCCGCCGCCATCAGAGGTCGCCGCCGCCATCGAGTCCTGAAGTTTGTCGCCGCCGTCAACCCTGCAGTTTTCCGCCGAATCCCCTAAAAAACCCTGGTTCTTGCAGATTCCCTCCCCAAATCGGAATCCCCATAAAAAACCCAAATGGAGAAGAAGCTCACACTGATCCAAACTGTAGCTGCTGCAAGAGTATTCTCTGCTATCTCCTTCTGGTAATCGAATTCCGGAATCTAGGGTTAGAGTTCTCTTTAGCCTATCAATTTCTTTGTTCTAATTGAAAGAATTTTAAACAAAAAAGATCACTCTTTTAGGTATGGATTCATGTTTGGAAGGGAATCTGCAAGAAAAGAGCTCAGCGGACTCATGGACGACCTTCGTTGATCCAATGCTGCGTCTGAGAGCTCATCAGAGAAGAATTAAGGTATCAAACAGTTTTTTTAATAGCAATTACAGTAGATTTCATGTGAAAGTAGCTATTTTTGGTAACTTACACAGGAATGCATCAGCTAGAATGGAGAGATTTTCGGGATCTTTTGAAGAAATTTATTTTCCGTCTGTGAGTTGATAGTCTCTAGTTTTGTGTTAAAAATTGAAGCAAATGGAAAATTATTTTGATGTCATCTATTCTATGACTACTGTTAAAATGAGATGCGGCTTTGTGACATTGTTAAATCTATAAGAAACAGTAACTTTATGTTCAAATTCACCACACCTTGCATGAAGGAAACTTTAGAATTAAACGATTTCTTCTTGTTTTTTTTTGAATTAATGAATGTCTCACACCCATATTATTCTACTGTATTTGAGAAATTTATGGATAAAAGCATCAGTAGGTGTTTCAGGGTTTAGAAGAGTTGAAAACTACACATTGGCTTTGTTTCACAACTGTCCACACCCATGCCAACTGGCTGATGCAAAGAAGTTAGATTATTGAGTTTGGTTTCCATCATAAAATGGAAAGAATCAGGAGGTTCAAACTTCAAGTCTCGACCATAAGTAAAATAAAATACATTCATCAATTGAAGTAATTTGAAATAAAGCAAAAAATCATTGTTTGCTAGTTGGAGAACAAATTGTTGGGAGAACCGAGCTGCATGACAACAATATAGTTCACTTTCACCATCAACATATATTAGCAGAATTCAAAAAAGTGAACACATCAGTACTTTAAGAAATTCCCACAGACCTCAAAATGTGCATTCAGCAGCTGTAGGAAAGACAGAACCAATCATATTGTTTCCCATATGATAATATTTGATATTCACATAACATGGCACGAAGAAAACCTGATTATTCTCTCCACCTACAAAGGAACAAAGAGTGTCTAACGCAATTTCAAACTCAGGGCTTACTCCAACTAAAAGGGCTGGAGACTGCTTTCAGAATGTCATTCCATTCAAACTGAACTGTGAGCAACTGAGTCTCAAAGTGCGGCTGAAAAATTCGATACAAAACAATGATCATTATATGGTGAAAATGAAAAAAGAGGTTAAGAAGCTACAATCTTAGTAACATTTTCAGCTCGGAAGATCGATGCCTATGAAAATCTTTTGAAAGATTAAACAGGGTGTAACGTGTATCATCATTGTAATGTTATATACTTACAGGAGATCGCACAAAACCTGACACACCCCTTTGGAATTGCTGCAGACATGGCCTGTTCGAACCCCTCGATCCGTAGCAACGAAACTTGCCGTAGATACACCACTTTTGACTGGACAAGTAATCAATATAATCTTTTCCTCTAAGCTTCATCAATGAGATTCTTTCTTAGGCCTAGCATCATTTCTTTTCTAAATACAGTTTAAATGTTATACATGTTTCTAATTGTTTATTCATGAATGTTTGTCAATGTGTTCTCAATGCTCTTTTCCCCTCTGTGCTTGGAGGAATTTGTGCTATACCTGGAGCTTTTGGTTGTGGTAAAACAGTCATCAGTCAGGCACTTTCAAAGGTAACATTTTCATTTTTCATTTTGATAACTTTCTCGGTACTTAAAATATTACCCCCCTATACATGTTTTGCACTAATTTTCTTCTTTCTTCCAGTACTCTAATTTCAACACAGTGGTCTATGTGGGCTGTGGAGAAATAGGAAATGAAATGGCTGAGGTATGTTATCTATATGCTTCAGGCATATGAATTTTATTTGTTGTTTTTGTTTTCTATGATTCACATTATTAAAATATGCCAGGTGCTTATGGATTTCGCACAATTAACGATGACATTGCATGATGGTTGTGAAGAATCTATCATGAAACGTACTACACTTGTCACGAATACTTCCAATATGCATGTGGCTGCCAGGGAGGCTTCTATTTATACAGGTAATCTTTTCAGTTGCTTTGTTGAAACGTGCTACACTTGTCATCTAATTTACACATTTGTGTCATTAAACTTTTATGACTGTACTCTTCCAATCAACCGTCTACTGTGATGTCTCATTTCATGTATCTTGATCTCTTCCTAGTAGCCAAGCTATCCTTTTTCTGTTGAGTCTGTTAGATATATACTCGGCTATGTATCTCTAATAGGCGTCATGTCTAGTCTAAAAAGATCTAGCATACTAATCAGTTTGCAAGGTTACAAATAAACAAATTACAAGTCTTTATTGATTGTAAATGCAAGTGTCTGCAGAAACTAAAATATATTATAAACCATTTCTTCTTTTTGATTGTCAAAAGGATAAAAAGCAAGCAAAAGAAATGAGAATATAACACTTCTTCTTTTGATAGTTAAAGGTTATTGATAGATTTTCATCATGTTTTACACTGCATGTGAATTGCATGCCAGGGACAGAAACTTCAAATGACTTGCTTTTATCTATGCGCTTCATGTACAGGAAGGAGACTATTGAAAGTGCTTATTATATTCAGTTGGTTGGTGAACATTTCTCTGTTAGATTTCCTCGGGGACGAGGCAGCAGCATAAGCATTCTTTGCCAAAATGGAAGCTTTCTAGACTATGGTACCCAGATCAATTCCCAAACCTCTTTTAGATATCTGAATAGGTGAATGTGGGCTGAAGTCTTGGAGGCTTTGATCTACAATACAGAAAAGAACAATCGGTCATAACGTGAATGATGCTGCAAAGAGGATCGGTATAAATTTGCAGATGCTAGTTACCTTGCAAGGAGGCTTTGACCATGCAAGGTGAGCTTGAGTTCAAGACAGAGATTGAATTACGGGGAGGAGGACGTCCACAAGGCTTTTGTTGATTTTCCTCAATTCAGTCTTGCTGATTTGTACTTTTTAGATATTTGAGACATTGTATTTTGGATATTTTTTACGTTTGTGATTTAGTTGTTTAAAAATTACTAGCATTTCAGTTTAGTAAATTTTTTGTTTTGGCTTATAATTGCGTATGGTGTTGGATCTTGAATTCATTTTATGACATTTATGTTTTTGGTTATATAATTGCATGAGAATATTGCTATGAACAGGTTGATTATCATTCTTGAATTCTCACATTACTATGGGCTGATAAGGTGCACGAGTTGAAACCGTTGGTGCATGGTTTTTTATATTTTAAGAAATAAAATTAAAAAAATATCAGCACCAACGGTTGGAACCGTTGGTGCTTCTAAAACAACCGTTAGGGCAAACTTTGCCCCAACGCAATTTGTCCCAACGGGTGAATTTGTTACCCCAACGGTTTGAACCGTTGGGGTCACTATCTTCCCCAACGGTTTGAACCGTTGGGGCTGACCACTTTTGTACTAGTGGACTAACCCTATTTTCTCCCACTGCAGCCGGAAAAAATAAAACCCTGTTTTATTTTTACCTCACATCAGTCAAAAAACCCTGGGCTCCAGGATAGTTTCGCTCGTGGGCCGCACCCCCACATGGGCGAGCATGCTGCTCCGCGCTCATGGGGTCCTCCACGTTCACAGACATTGTTTTCCCAATACATTACCAACAATCAAAACATAGGACCATGAACAAAGAAATAAATGATATATGTGAAAGTACTACAACCTGGAGAAAGAGAACATAGAACTGTTACCTTATTCTCTGCATCAGAGTATGGTTTCGTCCTACACCTACATATATGGGAGAAGAAAGTTAGATAAATCAAACACCTAAAGCTCAATAATGCAGTTTCATGTAATAAAGGACAATAGTCAAGACTTACTGATAGTTCAAAGTGAAAGAAAGAAGTTACGATTTGCTACATTTTAAATTAGTTGGAGGAGTTACTACTTGCTAAAGATTTAGAATAACTCAAGTTATTACTTCCTACAGTCAAGTGACTGATATAAGTTGCAGGTGACATTCATATCTCATTCACATATTTAAAAGTCAATAGAAAGTAAAAGCATTCTTTATCTTAAACCCCATCATCCAAATTCGGGCAATGTCTGAATTTATCAGAACATTCACATAAAATAGGAAGAAGTTTTAAGAATCACAAGGAGTTTTATATAAGCTCGTTGTAATTGCACCTGATTAAAAACAGTCAAACATTAGTTGTATACTATTCTTGTTGCATATCTTCATAATAAACATTATATATCAATTATATATAGCAGACATTATATCTGCAACCGCGCAGTTCATAAGCATGTATGTAAAAGGAACAGATATATAAATACTGCATATCATTATTATTATCCGTATTTTCTTGGTAGGATGTAGATACAAAAGCTCAGTGGAACATTTCAATAACCATATACGCTCTACCCGATTAGAACCTCACCGCTGTATATAGGATTTATTAATGCAATGTGCATGAAGTAAATCCTTAGCAGCGTACATCAAGCAATTGAAATGGGAATGACAGCCAAACAATATAAATGTGGGGTAATTTCTCCACCTGTAACAAAATTTTTCCAAGGAAAAAAATAGATTATAAATAAAACCCAATTCTCACAATACATTAAAAATATAAACATACAGAGCTCGTCATGTCTGAGTCCACTATCTCCTCCATCTTCTGCCTCTCGAACAATCCTCATGTACTCTTCGACGCAGCCACAAATCCCCTCCCACACGCCGCTATCTACAGAACAAATCCATCAAACAATTACAATAAATTGAGAAATCGGATGCTGATGTTGATGAGGTACAAGGTTACGAACATGGGTGAACGCCCAGCTGTTGCCGTATGTAATGGAAAACGAACTCCATAACCCGAAGGCAACAATGCGTGCAAGAGAACATGAACTCATCCTCCTCCTCCAACAGATTGAACCCCCGCATTCTACTGCATGTTTATAAGGATGTTCTACATAGCAAGGGTTACAATGATCATTTTCAATTTCCAATAAAAGATGCAAGTAAAACAATAAATACATGCATCATGAACTGGACTCAAACTTGAAACTGAATAGAGAGCAAGGCGTAAAGATTCAGTTCAATAAATATGCAAGAGACTTTCATAAATAAATGTAGGGAAAAATTCAAATAAAATTATAGCATGTAAAATAAATCCGAAATAAAATAATAAGACAGTCGTGTAAACACTGCCCGAGAAGATTGAGGATCTGCCTATCGCCCTGACGCATATGATCCTCTCTCCCCTAGCGGGGAAAACCCCCGTAAGCGGCTGGCCTTTGTACCCGGGCGAGAGAATAGAGCTTCAGCTCAGACGAAGAATGGTTGCCCAAAAATAACACCAACATATAAACGAAAATAATATGCAGAGGAGAGAAGAGGAAAAAGAGAGAATTATTTCTATATCTTTTCCGAAAGTGAATAAGGGGTGTATATATAGGGTTGAGAAAACCATTATAATTCATACAATTAATACGGTAACGTTCGTCATAAATTTTTATAACGTTCCTCATAATGTATAACCGTTATACACGTTTTAATTGTATTCATAACACTATTCCATGTGGGACTATTCATGAAAGAAAAATTGCATTTTCTCCAACAAAATATCCAACATCCCCCCCAAATGCAATATTGACTGAAAACTCAAAATCAATAAACAAAATAATAAATCACAAAACAAATGTAGGTTGGACAACCTTTCATATCGTGAATTCGGGAGAGCTAGATTTCGGCTTTGATTCTTTCCTTAGTGAGTTCATCGCCGCCTGAAGGACATAATAGACTAGGCCTTGAATTAGGCCCCTTTGTACAAGGTATTGACGAAAACACACACAATACGTCTTCATTTATCGAGCAAAGCGGGTTGAACGTTAAAGGTCATGCTCACAATAACCGACTCATGAGAGTTTCTAGGGGTTAGCCTAACCCCCCCCCCACCCAACTGCGGCCATCACGGTTCCTCTCACATAGGTAAGTCCTCAAAGAGTACTATAGCTGGATATCATACCCTCCGTAATACACGTGTTGGACTTATTAAGAGTAAAACTCAGCCTAACCAGTTGCATCATAAGAGCATCGTCGTCATAGATAAAGTAACACATGCTACTATAATGATATATAAATATATGTAGGTCGATGCTCCACACGAGTGTCACTAGTCCAGTTTGTTTCTACCATATTGAACCAATATTTGGACTACGTCTCCAAATAAGCGTTGGATTACCGCTGTCAGTGACCTCATCAATGGGCTTTACTCCATCTCCCTCGATGAATCCAAAACCACATTCATGTATAGACCCTTTGTTAATAGGCCAGCAATATTCTTTTTAGACTTTACAATGCTTAGAATCACAACTTTGCCTAACAGGCATTGTATATATTTATCAAGTCATTTTATAATTAGTCCTTCATATTGTTTGACATTAGGTCCCCTTCTTGTTTAAGTTTTTTTAAAATCAATCTTTCCTTATAAGGATAAGGGAACCTAATAACAATTTAATTATTTGATGGACTAATTTTAATATAACTTTTATTCATCATATAGATAGAAGTTATAAGACATACATCTTGATTTGATTTTGTAGGACATTGATTCATCACATCTCCTGTAACTAGGCATACTAATTGACAGAGCATATTTATATCAACTCTAATCATTTTTCTAAAATCTCAAAAGAAAACATTATATATGTAGTCAAATAAAGAGCTATAAAAATTAATATTTCTAGTCACTATTAAAATGATATGACATTAAAATATGTTAGCATAAAAGATCATGGTCTATGATCATAAATGATCGTAGTCTATGTATGAAGATGTAACTGCATAGGGTTAGAATTTGCCCTTAATATCTGAACATTTAAAACTAATATGGAACTAAAATACTGCACTTATATCTTTACATGCAGGCATATGCACATACATGAATGAAATTACTAATAATTACATGCAAAACATTCAAGAGAACCTTATAATATGATTTCATATCTTAAAGTATATTTCATACTTCATATGCATAAATTTTAAATTCTTGTATTATAAGAGGTTGCAAATTTGTTGCCTACAAAGGAGACATTCCAAATTTAAATTGGTTGCCTACAAAAGAGACATTCCAAATTTAAATTGGTTACCTATAAAAGAGACTATTCAAATTTAAATTTATGCATATGAATTATTCTTATAATTCCGGTCCTCTTATTCATGCTTGAATATAAAATGTTTCATATAGAATTATAACAATTATAAAATAAATATAATCACATAAGCATATGATGTATAAGCCCTATTTATATGGAAAACCCCATATCGAATGATTTGTAATAAATTAATAATATTGCTTATGATTGTAAAACAAAAGCTATAAATAAAAAGGTTTTTGTCAATACCACTAGACCGGAAACTTAACTAGATCAGCTCCTAACTAAAAACTCCTAAAGTGAAAGGATCAAAGTTTTACCCGAGTAGTTTAGCCAGGTAAGGATAGTACTAGAGGGAGATCAAAGATCAATTAAGTACTTCGTTCCTTGCGGAGCGTGTTACGCAACCCCTAAACCTAACCTTAGACACTAACTAATCCAAAAAACTTAAACCAGTTCACATAATGATTTATAGTTCCTTAACTGTATATGTGAATAGTGACTATTAACAATAAATACGTAAACAGTAACTATAAAAACAGTATCAGTAACTATGAACAGTAAATACTGTTAGACCCTAGAGGGGGGTGATTAGGATCTTATGCTAATCTAATCCTATTTTATGCCAATTAAAACTAATTAATAAATTATTCTTACAAGATAGATATACAATATGTTACAAGCAAGAATAAGCAATATGAACAAATGAATATATCCTAGCAAAGAGATATTACAAATATATGAGCAATGATATATAAACTAACACAATGGTAAAATAAACAATCTACAAAAGAGATAGTGTTGAACTAGACATGTCTCCCTCAAGTGCTCGGATACAACCTCTCCCTAGGTTCGTCAATCGACGCCACTCCCCTTGGGACGATCCCGACTCTCGCCACACACTTCTCTCGGTGTACAAGTGTATTACAAAGTGAATCTCACAATAAGCACAATACAAAGGTGTTTGTTCTCTACAATGGATGAGAACGAATTATAAGCTCACTCTCTAAGTTACACAATCCCACAACCTAATTATACTATGAATGTAAATACAATAAGCTCAATGGTTGTGTGTGTGTAAACAAAGAAAAAATAAAATCAACTAAACTCAATATGAACACTAGCTTAATAAAATGATAATCAAACAATATAAAATATAAAACTAGATTGAGTTTAGAAAACTTTTAATAGATCAAGAGTGGAAGGAAAAGAGTTGATGTTCAAACACCAATAGATGATCTCCTCAAGCTCTTCTGAAATTGATTTAACAAACTCAAACTCTCAAATGCTTAAAAGCTTCTTAAATAAACTTAAACAACACTTAAACCCATGTTAAAACTCTTGTTTAAAAAACTTCTTGGATTACCATGAGAACTGAGATCAATGGGGTATTTATAGCCTCCCAAAACCTCAGCCAAAAGCCCAACAGAAATGACCAAAAAACCAACAGAATCGAAAATAAGATTCTGTACAAAATGACCATTGGAGTGAACGGCGGTCGACCGTGAAAATCTCGTGGTCGACCGCGAGCCACTTTCGAGCCTGAGAAATTTCCAGAAAGTTAGACGGTCAACCGTGGCGGTCGGCCGTGGGAATTTTTGATCTGACGGTCGACCGTGGCGGTCGACCGTGAAAGTTATTGTTGGCTCCGCAGGTTAAAAAAAAGGCACGGTCGACCGTGGCGGTCGATCGTAAACTAACATATGAGAAAACAGGTTTAAAAGTTGATTTTCTAATTTTAAAACTTTGTTTAAAAATATTAAATAAATTCCAAAAAAATATAAAACTTTGGGGAATGATTGTAGACATGATAATAAACATGCTACAAAGACTGGTTTTCAAAAAGGACCTCCCAAATGAAAATATCATCATTTTGCAAAATAGTCCAAAACATGAAAATGTGAATATATGAGTTTTGACATTTTAGCTTAACCTTGTTTTGAAACAATACAAAATAATTTTATAGACTTGAAGAAAGATATAAACTATTGTTATGAAGTCTATAAATAATGAATATAGTATTTTTACAAATACACATATAATGCACTAAAACATGATTTTATTGAACTAAATAAAATTGATATTAATGAAATCATACATATGCATGTAAGTATGAAACAAAAATATTTTTCTAATTATATTCAATTGTTTCATATTAAAACTTAAAAACTATCAAACTAAAACATATATGTATATATGTAACTATATATATACAAAACCAAAACGTGTATGTGTGTATATGATTGAGCTTAAAGTACTAACATACATAATATAAACCTAAAACTAAATTTACCCAAGCTAGTGATCTTCAACGAAGCTCTCTCTTGGTATACTTGCGGATGAAGCTTGAACTTGAATCTTTAACTTGAATTACGTAGGTTTCACTCTTCTATTCCGCCAACCTCCATTTGATATGATCGTGAATGCTCGATTCCATCCATCCTCCAATATATTGTTTGTCT
This sequence comes from Asparagus kiusianus, assembly GCA_022839385.1. Taxonomy (NCBI): domain Eukaryota; kingdom Viridiplantae; phylum Streptophyta; class Magnoliopsida; order Asparagales; family Asparagaceae; genus Asparagus; species Asparagus kiusianus. The sequence continues at coordinate 585 of BQKN01000502.1, read as the reverse complement.
ATAATAAATAAAAAACACGAATACTAGACAAACAACATTAGTGGTAAATTATTTGTTAAACATCATCAAAACAAAGAGGCCAACAATCTTCCCATTTTTGATGATGACAAATAATTTACCAAAAGGATATATGCATAAAGGAAAATGAATATACAATATTATAATTATCATGCATAACAAGGAACGAATATACTCATAATATTTCTCCCCCCCTGACAACATCAAAAAGGGGAAACCATATAGATGAAAGAGAGCTAAAGCTCCCCCTACCTATAAGCATGGGTGAGTATAACACATATAAAGATATAGGGGTTGCTGCCCCTATCAAAATACCTCATGAATGTATGAAATGAATGCAAAGGCATACATATGTGAGAAAGCATAGATTAAAACCATGTTAAACATAACTCACATACAAAAAAGATAATAAGAACACATATAAATATGTTAATATGAAAGAAGTGTCTCATTACACAATTTTAAAAACATAGTGTATAAAAATAGATTTATGAAATCAAAAGATAGAACATGAGAATCATGCAAAAAGTTTTCAAATCAACCAAATGAAATCATAAATCAAAGTAT
>BQKN01000501.1:28735-42010 GCA_022839385.1 Asparagus kiusianus | reverse complement strand
AACGGGGTCTTACATTCTTCCCCCCTTAAAAGAATTTCGTCCTCGAAATTCAGGAATCATATCTAACTCGCACTGATGCTGAAAAGCACAACAAGGGTCTAATCCAACCCGCACACATACTCATTCACACATATCAATCACTAAAATAAGCATATAGTGACATTTACACTTAACGATCTATAATGGTAATATTCTTATTCGACCCCTAACCTAACGGAACTAGTACGTCGGGCGAAAAATCCAAACAAGGAACCCCCCATGCATATACCATGTGTTCCGCAAGATTAGGAATTAGATAAAAATACCATCATTCTAGTGTTAAGTATAGGTGTCAAGGTATTCACATAAATATACAAATAGGAATTCACGTCGAAAATACTTTAGTTAATTTACCTGCTCAAATAAGTGTGGGTAGTCACGTCGCATGTCCTCCTCGCGCTCCCAAGAAGCTTCCTCCACTCCGCTTCGGTTCCACCGAACTTTCACCAATGGAATCACCTTGTTTCTGAGTCTCTTGTCTTCTCTAGCAAGAATAGATACCGGGATTTCAATAGTAGTCAAATCATCCTGAAGCTCAATCTCCGGTGCATCCAACACTCGCTGCTGCTCCTCGTCATGCAAGTGCTTCTTGAGCATAGAAATGTGGAATACATTGTGTATACTAGACATAGAAGCTGGAAGATCTAGTCTGTATGACACAGCTCCAATGCGCTCCAAAATCTGAAATGGTCCAATATACCTCGGTGCAAGCTTCCCTCGCCTCCCGAATCGCTGCACGCCTTTCATAGGCGACACCTTCAGCATAACCAAATCCCCAATCTGAAACTCGAGGGGTCTCCGTCTCTTATCTGCATAGTTCTTCTGCCTACTCTGAGCGGCTAGAATCCGCTCCCTGATCAAGGCTACCTTCTCAGTAGTCTGCCTCACTAACTCTGGCCCAAGCATCAAGCTGTCCTCCGGCTCGGCCCAACATCTCGGTGATCTACAAGGTCTCCCATATAATGCTTCATACGGGGCCATACCGATCGTCGCTTGATAACTATTGTTATAAGCGAACTCTACCAGTGGAATATGATCCTCCCAACTGCCTTGGAAGTCAATGACACATGCCCGCAACATGTCCTCCAACACCTGATTCACCCTCTCTGTCTGACCATCCGTCTGTGGGTGGAATACACTGCTATAAGATAGCTTGCTGCCAAATGAGTCCTGGAAACTCCTCCAAAAGTGTGAACTGAAAACTGATCCTCGATCCGACACAATCATGTCTGGTACTCCGTGAAGTCAAACTATCTCCCGAATGAAAATCCTCGCATAGGTCTCGGCTGTATAAGTGGTCCTCACTGGAATAAAATGTGCTGACTTCGTCAACCGGTCTACTATCACCCAGACTGAATCATTCCCCTTCTTCGACTTCGGCAACCCCACGATAAAATCCATGGAAATATCTGCCCACTTCCACTCCGGAATAGGCAAAGGCTGAAGGCTACCTGTGGGTCTCTGATGCTCTGCCTTCACCTGCTGACAGGTAAAACATCTAGCCACATAGTCTGCAATCTCTCTCCGCATATCACTCCACCAGAAACGTCTCTTCAGGTCCTTGTACATCTTGGTAGTCCCTGGATGCACTGTGTACCGAGTACGATGAGCCTCATCAAACAACTCCCTCTTCAGCTCTGAACTAGCTGGCATGACCAACCTACCCTTCATCCGTAGGCCTCCATCTGCTCCAACGGTCCAATCAGCCTTAGGCTCCTTGGAGATCTCCCCCTTACGGGTTTGAATCCAAGAGTCCTCCAACTGTGCTCTGACAATCCTGTCACTCCAAGATGGCTGCACTGACACAGCTCCCAAAAACGCACTGGTTCCTCCAACCTCGGGTCGAAAATCAAACTGGCTAAGAGTGATAAGATCTCTATGCAATGAACACCTCAAAGCCGCAATCCGATGTCGACGCTTCCTACTCAAGGCATCTGCTACGACATTCGCCTTCCCTGGATGATACTGAATCGCGAACTCGTAGTCCTTGATGAACTCAATCCACCTCCTCTGTCTCTGGTTGAGTTCCTTCTGAGAAAAGAGATACTTCAGACTCTGATGGTCTGTGAATAGCTCGAACTGCACTCCATACAAATAGTGCCTCCATGACTTCAGTGCAAACACCACTGCTGCTAACTCCAAGTCATGAGTGGGATAGTTCTGCTCATGCACCCTCAACTGCCGTGAGATATAGGCTACCACCCTCTGGGTCTGCATCAATACGCCTCCTAGGCCTGCCAATGATGCATCCGTGTACACCACGAATGTCCTGTCGCTGCTCGGAATAATCAGAACCGGCGCTGTAGTCAACTTAGCCTTTAAAATGTCAAAGGCCTTCTGGCACTCCATGCTCCATGTGAACTGTACACCCTTCTTCGTAAGGTATGTAATCGGCGTCGCAATCTTCGAGAAGTCCTGAATGAACTTCCTGTAATATCCAGCTAAACCCAGAAAGCTGCGAATCTCTGTCACCGTCTTCGGTGGCTCCCAATCAAGAACTGCCGTGACCTTAGCCGGGTCCACTGCTATGCCCTCTCTACTGATGACGTGGCCAAGAAATCTGACTTCTGAAAGCCAGAATTCACACTTGCTGAACTTAGCATACAGCTGATGCTCCTGGAGGGTCCTCAACGCTATCCGTAGATGCTCCTCGTGCTCTGCCTCCGATCTCGAGTAGATAAGAATATCGTCGATAAAGACGATCACAAACTGATCTAAAAAGGGACGGAAAACCCGGTTCATCAAATCCATGAATACCGTGGGTGCATTGGTCAACCCGAATGGCATGACCAAGAACTCGAAGGATCCATATCGAGTAAGAAAAGCGGTCTTGGGGATATCCATCTCCCGAACCCGCAACTGATGATAGCCAGAACGAAGATCAATCTTCGAGAAATACTGCGCTCCCTGCAGCTGGTCAAACAAGTCATTAATCCTAGGTAGTGGGTACCTATTTCGGATTGTGACCTTGTTCAACTCTCTATAATCTATGCATAATCTCATACTACCGTCCTTCTTCTTCACAAAGAGGACCGGTGCGCCCCACGGAGAATGACTCCGGCGAATAAAACCCTGAGCTAACAACTCGTCCAACTGGGTCTGCAGCTCTCTCATCTCAGCTGGTGCCATGCGATAGGGTGCGCGGGATATAGGGGCTGTGCCAGGCTGCAACTCGATGCAGAACTCAACCTCTCTCACAGGAGGTAACCCAGGTATGTCCTAAAAGACATCCGGAAAATCTGAGACAACTCTAGTCTCCAATAACTCGGCTCCCTGATCCCGTCGCAGCACCTCCTCGATGTACGCCAAAAACGACTCCGCAAATCGGTTACCCTGAGAGGTGGCTACAATCAACTCGGACCCATCGGACGCTCGCAACTTGACTGTCTTCGCGAAGCAGTCAATACTAATATGGTAGGACGATAACCAATCCATACTAAGAATAACATCAAACTCGGACATATGCAATACTATCAGATCAACTATGAACTCCGACTCGTCTAAACTGACGGTACACCTCCTACACACGCTCTCCAGAAGCGATACCTCACCTAAAGGGGTGGAAACTGACAAAGGGGTGTCTAGTGGCTGAGCTACAAGCTGGAGTCTAGCCATGAATGCATGCGAGATGAAAGAATGCGAAGCTCCCGAATCAAATAGAATACGGGCGGGAAAGGAATTCACAAGGAACGTACCCTCCACAACTGCTCCGCTAGCACCGTGATCACGGGGGACCACTGCATAAACTCTGCCTGGAGCTGGAGTCTGCTCAACTGCTAATGCTGGGGAGTATGGAACAATCTGCCCCTGAGGAGCCTCCTGAACTGCTCGAACCTGCCCCTCTGCCCTCTGCGTCGCTGGCGGTGCCTCAAGTCTGTTCGGCTGACCCTGTCCTCTGCCCTGCTGTCGCTGCTGCGGCTGGTTCGGGCCCTTGCCCTGCTGAGCTCCTGCTGGTGCACTACGACACTCTGAAGCCTTGTGCCCGAATTTGTGGCAGTTGAAACAAGAACCCTGGAACTTGCGCTGCTGGTGCGCTCGCTGATCCTGCTGGGGTCCCTTCTTATGAGGGCCCTGATGCTGCTGCTGATGTCCAGAAAAGCCTCTCTTGTTCTTGCCCTTATCACTACTCTGCCCTGTCTTGGTCTTCCCCTCCTTGTCCTTCTGGAACATAGAGGTCTCAATCTCCTGGGAAGTGGCAGCCTCAGCTACCTCCCTAACTGAATAGAATCTCCTCGACACGAGGTATCGTCGGAGATTTGGGCGGAGCCCAGCCAAAAACATCTGAGCCTGACGCTCTCCGGTCTGCCACATGCCCGTAAAATGCAATAGCTCCATGAACCTGCTCTCAAACTCTGCCACGGTCATGTCTCCCTGAGTCAACCGGGATAACTCGAGCTCCTTCCCAGTCCATGCTGAGGAAGAGACATACTGTCCATCAAAGAAATAAACGAAGTCCTCCCATGTGAGGGTCATCCTCTGCTCTGGGGTAAACTGTAGCCGGTACCATCTCCCGGCGTCTCCCTTCAAGCTATAAGATGCCAATCTCTGCTTCTGGACTGAATCCACACTGAGAATATCGAGAATGTTGCTCACATCCTCCTTCCACTTGTGGGCTGCAAGAGGGTCTGGTGACCCCTGAAACTCTGGTGCCCTCATCTTCTGATATCTCTCTACCATGCGGAGCCAAGCTTCCTGCTCCGTGGCTCTAACAGGTGCTGCTGGAGGAAGAACTGCAGGCGCTACCTCTGGATCTCTCTCTCTGATCGGGACGGCTGGTATCCCCGGCTGTTGAGCTACAGGTGGTGGTGGTGTCCGTGGTGCTATGTGAGTCGTCACCATCTCCTCGATAGCTGCCATCCGAGCAATGAGAGGGGCCATGAGATCCACCAGATACTGAGGAGCCTGCTGCGGCTCGGGTGGAATCTGCTGGGGCTCGGACTGAGCTGGCTGCTGATCAGGTGGAGTCTCCTGTGACTCTGTCTGACTAGCTCTCCTGGTACGTGGCCTACCTCGTCCTGCCATCTCTCTCCTGATGGTAAGAAAAACAAAAGTCCATAAGTCAAACTAGATTCTTATAAATAGCGTATCATAATACAATTTTTCACAACATATAGTATGCACACAAATACTTTGAATTTATGCAAAATAGTTGTCATAATAAAAAAAAATATCCTCAATTTTTAAGATATACGCATATATCGTCCTCACTCATACTAGGAAATCCTCTCGGACTCTGTACTTGAATCCTAGAAAACTCTATCCTAGCTCCACGACTCGACACAGGATGATCCTAAGGATACTGGAACTAGAGCTCTGATACCAACTGTGATGCCCCTGGGTTCACACACGGCTGTAGTCCGAGGTGAAACCATGGATGTCAAACCTGCCATGCACCACACCGTACAGTAACATGTTTCACCATCACAATCACTATCTCTCTAGTGGAGTCAACATCAGGTGTAGGTACAAAGCAAGTGAAAAGTGAATCAACAATACTAGATGAAATGATAGAACACAATACATCTCATCAACGAAATAAACTGTAGTACATAGTCAAAGTCTGAAATGAAATAAACTGGAGTTCTTACAAGTCTCAAAATACAGCAAGTCTGAGTAAAGGAAATTAAGGCAACACAGCCTTTACAACTCTAGAATAAACTCTCAAATGTCTGAAAACACTACAGTGGAGCCCACAGAAAATAATACATAGATAAAGTAAAGCTGAACACTAAAGTAGTCCGCTATCAACCTACGGCTCTCCGTGCTCCTGGCTCGTGACCTAAAAAGGGGGAGGGACAACGAGCGTCAAAGCGCTAGCGAGTAACATCACAACCAAACCCAAGGGATAGGGCTCGTTGTATAAGAAAATACAGTAATGACAGAATATATATATATATATATATATATATACAATGTCCTAATAGTAAGGGGTTTTAGTACTTAGGAAATCTCAACACGAGCATAGGTACGTCGAGCGAAATAATCCAGACAAGGAAACCCTCATATATATACCTTGTATCTCAAATTGAAAATCCCTAAGTTTCCAAACCCGAAGTCTAATATATGAACAATAAAGAAAAGCAAAGATAATACTCCCATGTCTACCAATAAACTCAGCTGTGCCAAAAATACATAGTCGAAATAAGTGTCATGTACACTTAAATCACTATCATGTCCAACTACATCAAAGTGTCGTGCTCACAACCCAAATGTGTAATATGCTCAAGGTTTAGCAAAGGTTGCCCAACACGGGGTCTTTAGTCGCTTATAGTCCAACACGAGGACTTTAGTCGCTTATAGTCCAACACGAGGACTTTAATCGCTTATAGTCCAACACGAGGACTTTAATCGCTTATAGTCCAACACGAGGACTTTACATGAATCATGAAGTTACTACTATTAATGGAGTGTCCATTCAACTCTTATACGTGCCTTGCCGTGCATGTCCAAACTTTGTATCATGTCAAGTCGTCTTACATATATAACGTGTGTGTTCAGTCTATATGTTTGTACACAGCAAGTGTTTAAACAGGAAACAAAAGAAAACAGGAAAAACTCAGATGAGTCGACTCATGCACTCTTATGAGTCGACTCATACATCATGGGTCGACTCGTATACTGACGAGTCGACTCAGCAGAAGATAAATGACAACAGGAAACGAGTTCGTGAGTCGACTCATGATTAGCCATGGGTCGACTCAACATGATGAGTCGACTCATGATGAGTCGTGAGTCGACTCAAGGGCTGAAATCTGCATTTGTTTGAACTGAACTTGTTCAACTCGTTCCATATCTCAATTTTACCAGTATACATGCATCTAGCCTTCAAGTTTAGACTATTATACAGAGAGGAAACATATATATAACATGAAACAATTACTTGCATGTTAACACTAACATTTAAATCCCTAATCATGAAGGAAAACATTAAATTAATATAAAAACTCTTGTTTTTATTCTTTACACAAAATTCCAGATCTGGGTTTTCATTAAAAACTTGTTGGTGAGGATTTAAAATCTTAAACACATGATTTCTAGCATTCACCCTAACAAGAATATTGTTTTGTACTTAAAATAAGTCTTAGGCTCAATAAAATCCATTAAAAACATTTACAAACAGTTAAAAACATGGGGAAGGGTTTGGGTGAGATGCTTCTCGCCTCAGATGTGAAGAATAACAATCCCCCTCGCTGCAATCCAAGAGAGAACGCTAAAATCCTCCTTGAAATGCCCCCAAAATCTCCAAGAACACCTAGGGTTTGAGAGAAAAGGGAGGGGCTAGGGTTTTCTTGGGGAGATCTGATGTAAATGGGTGTTTTTCGGGTGCTAAGCAATATATAGGAGCCAACTAAACCCGACCCGAAACCCACAAACCCGAATCGAAAGAAGCCAGAAAAAATGCGATGAGTCGACTCATGACTCATTATGGGTCGACTCATGGCCATGGGTCGACTCATAAAAAATTATGAGTCGACTCAGCAGAAGAAAATTGGGAACAGGACTCGATATCATGAGTCGACTTATGACAGGCGTGAGTCGACTCAACCTGATCAGTCGACTCATGACATGTTATGAGTCGACTCATGAACAAAAATCTGCATACATTGATTCTTTTGCACACGATATGCAAACTTACAACTCATCCTCATACCTGAGGCATATACACATGCTCATAAGCTCAAATATCATTTCCCATGCATGACCATGCCACAAAAATATTTATAATATATATTAATTATCTTTGTTCACTCATATTCACACTTGAAAGTTGTCAAAATCAACGGGGTCTTACATAAAATCTCCTCGACACAAGGTACCGTCGGAGATTAGGGCGAAGCCCAGCTAAGAACATCTGAGCCTGACGCTCTCCTGTCTGCCACATGCCTGTGAAATGCAGCAACTCCATAAACCGGCTCTCATAATCCGCCACTGTCATGTCTCCCTGAGTCATCCGGGACAACTCAAGCTCCTTCCCAGTCCGTGCTGCAGAAGAAATATACTACCCTTCGAAGAAGTAAATGAAATCCTCCCATGTGAGGGTCATCCTCTGCTCTGGAGTAAACTGTAGCCGGTACCATCTCCCGGCATCTCCCTTCAGGCTGTAAGATGCCAATCTCTGCTTCTGTACCGGGTCCACACTGAGTATGTCGAGGATATTGCTCACATCCTCCTTCCACTTATGGGCTGCAAGAGGGTCTGGTGACCCTTGAAACTCTGGTGCCCTCATTTTCTGATACCTCTCTACCATACGGAGCCAGGCTTCCTGCTCCGTGGCTCTATCTGGTACTGCTAGAGGGATAGCCGTAGGTGCTACCTCTGGGTCTCTCTCTCAGATCGGGACGGCTGGTATCCCCTGCTGCTGAGCTACAGGTGGTGGTGGCGTTCGTGGTGCTATGTGGGTAGTTACCAACTCCTCTATGGCTGTCATCCTGGCAATAAGGAGAGCCATGATATCCACCAAGTACTGAGGAGCCTGCTGCGGCTCTGGTGGTGCCTGCTCTTGCCCGGATGGAGCCGGCTGCGGCTCAGGTGGTGCCTGCTGGGGCTCTGCCTGAGCGGCCCTTCTAGTGTGGGGTCTCCCACGTCCAGCCATCTCTCTGATCATAAGAACAAAATAAGGTTCATGAGTCAAAGTAGACGTATATACATAGTTCATCACAATATGATTTTCACACCACATAATATTCAAGCATATACTTTAAGCAAAGGTAGTTGTCATATAAAAAAAATACTCTCAAAATTTTGAGATATACGCATATATCGTCCTCACTCATACTTGGAAATCCTTAGCGGACTCTACACATGAATCCTAGGAAACTCTAACCTAGCTCCACGACTCAACATAGGATGATCCTAGGAATTCTGAAACTAGAGCTCTGATACCAACTGTGACGCCCCTAGGTTCACACAAGGCTGCAGTCCGAGGTGAAACCAGGAATGTCAAACCTACCATGCACCACACCGTGCAATAACATGTTTCACCATCACAATCACTATCTCTCTAGTGGAGTCAATAACAGATGTAGGTACAAGGCAAGTAAAAGGTTTTACAACAGAAACTTGGTGAAATGATAGAACATCAATTTAACACATCTCATCAACACAATAAACTGAAATACATAGACAAGTCTGAAGTGAAAAGAAAGGAAATGACAATCTGGAGATCTCACATGTCTCGAAATACACAATGTCTGATACAGGAAATTAAGGCACACAGCCTTTACAACTCTAGAGCATAACCCTCTCTAGTCTAAAAAATCTCAAGTGGAGAATGAAAATAAAAATACATCTAATAAGAGGATCAATAGACACTAGTAAGGGTCGTCCTCAACCTGCGACTCTCCGGGCTCCTGGCTCATTACCTGAAAGGGGGAGGGACAACGAGCGTCAAAGCGCTAGCGAGCAACATCATAACCAACCCCAAGGGATAGGGCTCGTTGTATATGAAAATACAGTTAATACAAAGTAATATAAAACATTTATAGAAACATTAACGGGTCTTAGTACTTAGGGAAATACAACACGAGCATAGGTACGTCGAGCGAGATAATCCAAACAAGGAAACCCTCATGTATATACCTTGTATCTCAAATTGTAGATCCCTAAACACAAAACCTGAAATGTTTGGTTACAAGAAAAATAAAGAAAAGGAAAGCATACCCATCTCTACCAATAACATGGAAGTGAAACAAGGCTACAATAGGTATCATGATCAACCTAGGTAGCTATCATGTCCCGGCCCAATACAATATGTCGTATATCCAACTTTATTGAATAACGTGCTCAAGGTTTAACAAAAGTCTAATACATGTTTGAAATGGATTATAGTCCAACACGAGGACTTCTATGGATTATAGTCCAACACGAGGACTTTAATGGATTATAGTCCAACACGAGGACTGCGTACAAAAAGTATACATGTCTATATTCTCTTACATACTCTGCTGTACTGGCTTAAACTCATGTTCGAAGTGTCATCTCACATGAACAGATAAAATCATAATCACCGTATGCATAAATACTTACATACACTCAACATGTGATTTAAACAGAAGCACGAACGAAACAGAAAGAAAATACTACGATGAGTCGACTCGTGCTCAAATATGAGTCGACTCAACAGAACACATTTAATATCAGAAAAGGACCTTGTGAGTCGACTCATGACAGTCATGGGTCGACTCATAGCTTATGGGTCGATTCATATACTGACGAGTCGACCCAGTAGAAACAACAGGCAACACCACTAGACTTCGTGAGTCGACTCATGACAGTCATGGGTCGACTTAACCTGATGAGTCGACTCGTGATGAGTCGTGAGTCGACTTACGAGCTAAAATCTGCAAATATCACAAGTTGAATTCGCCAACTCGATTCATCCCTCTATTTCACTGATCTACATCTTTATAGCTATCAATTCTAGACTATAATGCAGAGATAAATTCACATATAGCATGAGGAACATTTACTTATGTATTAAATCTAACAATTTACCCCTAAACATGAAAAAAAGGGCATTTGATCAAAAAGAAAGCTCACATTTTTAATTCTTAAAAATATTTCCAGATCTGGGTTTTTCTTCAAAAATATGTGGGTAGGGGTTTAAAATCTGAAACACATGATTTCTAGCATTTACCCTAACAAGAACATTGTTTTATACTTGAAAATAAGTCTTGGGCTCAATAAACCTCATGGAAAACAATTGTAAACTATTAAAAACGTGGGAGAGGGGTTTGGCGAGATGTTACTCACCTTAGAAGTGATGAAGAACAAATCCCTTCGCTGAAATCCTCACAAAGCCGCTGAAAAAGCCTTCGAAACGTCCCAAAATCTCCAAGAACACCTAGGGTTTTAGAGAGGAGAGAGGGGGCTAGGGTTTCTGGGGAAGACTGATGCAAATGAGGTGATTTCGGGTAGGGGAGTATATATACAAGTGGATAAAACCCGACCCGAAACCCAACAGACCCGAACTGAGAAAACTAGAAAATCCTCAATGAGTCGACTCATCACAGTCATGGGTCGACTCATGACTTCCTGGGTCGACTCATAACATAATGAGTCGACTCAGCAGAAACAAAAGGCAACAGGACTCGATTTCATGAGTCGATTCGTGAAAATCATGGGTCGACTCATGGACTAAAAACTGCATATCATGACTTGCTGCATAAGATCGAAATTTTTGCACTCTCAACTCATTACTGATGCACATAAACATGCTCAAAAATCTACGGGGTCTTACAGGTGGCTTGGTGCAAGTATGCCTTAAATGATCCACTTCATCGCAGTTATAGCACTACCGAGTCTCCTCCTTGGATCTAGAGTTGGAGGCTGCTAGTGCTGACTTCACCACAGGAAGTCCACATGTCCTCGCCTGCAGCCTAATACGAGTCTCCTCCTGGATCATGGCCGAGACTGCCTCCTCAAGTGTGGGAATCTTCGGCTGAGCTAGCAGCAATGTAGTACGCTGAGCAAACTCTGATGTCAGCCCCTTGAGAAACACCATAGTCCTCTCCTTAGAAAGGTCTCCCTCTCTTTACACTCCGGGTCCTTGCAGCTCGCCCAAGGTGAGAAGTGATCATAATCTAGCCACAGGCGCTCCAGCTCTGTGGCATACTCCTGTACAGTCCTCTCTCCCTGGACTGTGGCGTCGATCTCTCCCTTGATCTAGAACACCCTCAGGTTATTCCCCACTCCATCATAGGTCCTCCTCAACTTCTCTTAGACGTCCTTCACCTTCTCAATGTCATCCACTATGGTGGCGATCGACTTGACCAATGAGTTGAGGAGTCAGATGTACACCAACATATGAGTGGACTTCCACTCATCTCTTCCCTCCGAGTCCTCATCCGGCTCTGTCTTCTCTCCTGTCAAGTAACCCTCCAGGTTCCTCCCTGCAAGGGTGTATCTCACCCGCCGTGACCAGCTCAGGTAAGTACCTGGTCCATCAAGCTTCAGATCGATGGTCTGAAGCTCCAACTTCTTTGATGGTCTTGTCGCGCTCTCATTAGCCGACAACTTCATCAACTTCATCAAAGTTGACACCTCCGCGGGGTTCAACTTCTTGATGATCTCCTCCATCGATCAGGCTTCAGATCCAATACATGTTCACCTTATTGTGCGTAGTGAGAATTTGGGCAGCACTTCTGTTGCATAACAAGAGTAAGATCTTAACAAAATTCTTGTTTCTCAGAGGAAACAAGAATTGAAAGTGATATATCTCATTCCCGTGAGATATACACTCTTCCTCTCATCAGTTCGAGGACTGAAATGTCGAGGGAATCCATGCCAAACTCTAGGTTCGACAGGGTGCACGGTCAGAGGGCGAGGTGGCAGCGGGGCTGAGGGGTTTTGAGCGCGGATCTGCAGGTTAGGGGCGCTTTGAGCGCGGGGGGGGGGGGGCTGCCGCTGCCGCGCGCCCGAGCCGCCGCCAGCGCCGCCCAGGGGGGTCGGGGGCTTTGAGCGGGTAAGCAGCAGGGGGTTGGGGCGGGGGGGCTGGTCGTGGATCTGTGAGATGGGCGGAGGGTTCGGTGGCTGCGGGTCTGAGTGGGAGGCGTGAGGGCACGACGGAGACGGCTAGGCGACGGGTGGGTGGTTGAAGGCGGACGTGGGGTGCGGGAAAGGGGGGGCTGGTGGCTAGGGTTTTGCTCTGATACCAAGTTGAATTGAAACCCTAATTTCATAGATGAGATAACATGGGCTTATATAGGCCCCTACACACATCTTACAAATAACTCCCTAACTATATTAATATGTCAACAGCTAGAGTTGCGGAAGCTAGATGGGTAATTAATTTTAGTTTTAGAAGATTGAGAATGGTGGAAGTAGAAGGGAAATGAAAAGTTGGAATAGAAGTGGCTAGCTTGAAGATTTATTTTAATTGCTTTAAAGCTTGTTCCCAATGTTTACATCCATTGCTTATTTATAGGCACATAAAGAACTATCTAGAGCATATATATTTTGTATGAAACATTCTAGAGTATATTACAATATTCCTATATTCTAGATATATCTTATTTTTATTATATTTCTAGTCCTAGTTATCTCTAGAAGCTTTTCATATTACAAAGTTATAGCAGAGTGTTCTAGAATTACAAATTATCTTCTAACAAAAAGAACTATTGTCACTTGTTTTTGGTTTTTTTTTTGCCTAATTAATTTTTTTTTAAAATCTATGGTTGTAGATTCATTTAGAATGATTAGAATCAAACTGAACACCTCTTAGAAGGGTAATATTTC
>BQKN01000501.1:0-23735 GCA_022839385.1 Asparagus kiusianus | reverse complement strand
CCCCCCCTCTAGGGTCTAACAATTGGTATCAGAGCTTGGTGCTCTTTGATTTAAGGTCTAACCGCCTTGAGTTAAAGATCCAAGTTATCTTTTTGTGCTAATCTTGTTTTGATTGCATTTGCATTGCTTGCATATATATAGATTATGGATATGAATGATGCATCTTGTTTAGGCTATGATTCTAGTGTTGCTCCTAGATTAGATAATTTTCCCTATGCCCAATGGTGTTTTAGATTTAAGCTATTTGTTAGATCTAAACATTTTGACTTATGGGAAATTATAGATGATGCTTATATTGTGCCCATTTTGGAGAAATCCAAATGGAATAAGAATGATCATCGTATGTTTACAATGAACAATATTTTGTTAGAATATTTGCTAAACGCTTTTAATTCATTTATGTCTAACAAGTTTGTTCATTTTGATAGTGCTTACAAACTTTGGAAATTTATAGAAGCACATCAAGGGGACTTGGAGGCGATCCAACAAGCTTTGGAGGATCCCGCTTCAAGTTCTAAAGGAGCATCATGCACACGGCCACTAGGCGATAGCCCTAGTGAGGTTTGCAAGTTCAAATCTACTAATGATTTACCTAATGATGAACTTGTTTGTGCTAGTGAAAAATTATTACATGCCTACAACAAATTGCAAAATGATTTTAATGATTTAAAATGCAAGCATGATAATTTAGAATCCGATCATGAGTTGTTGATTTCTAAGTTTGATAATATTTCTAATGAGAATGTGATCCTCAAAGAAAAGATTGATAAATTAACTTCGGATCATGATTCATTGCTTTCAAACTTTGCTATCTTAACTCGTGAAAGAGATAATGCCATGTTAGAAGTAAAGAACATACAAAATGATACGGAATCCTTTATAGATAACTATATATGTTCTACTTCTAATAACAATACTTGTATGCATAATGATGAGTTGAATCATATTAAGGATCACATATCATCTTTAGATTCAATCCTTAAAACATGTATTGTTAATCATGATAAGCTTATGAACATGTGTGCTAAGTCTCATGCTAAAACATCTAAACATCCTATTCATCATGCACACATGTATAGCAAAGTCTACAAATGTACAAATTGCGGTCGTAAAGGCCATCTTGCTAGATTTTGCTATGATACACATAACCCCACTAAGATTCACTTTAATCCTCCTTGTGCATCTCATCAAGCTTCATCATCACATTTTGCACACACACATGCACCCATTGCTCATCATAAACATGCACGTGTGTATAAATGTGATCTATGTGGTCGGTTTGGCCATTTGGCAAAGTTTTGCTTTGACTTGAAAAAGAAATCTCATTTGCCAAATGTTTTTCATAGACCACATGTGTTTAAGTGTGATGTTTGTGGTAGAGTTGGTCATTTGGCTAAGTTTTGTTATGATTTGAAAGAATGTTCAAACTTGCCAAATTTCTCAAGTAGACCACACTTATTTAAGAATGTTTCACATTTGCAAAATAATTTTAAAAGATCATCCATGTTTGCAAATGTTTCAAATGTTTCCCGTGCACTTTTTAATGGTCAACATAAGCAAATGCTTCCTTTTCATTGCACAAATTGCAATCGGAGTGGACATTTGAGTGATTTTTGTTATGACCGTATTCGTGCACCATATGTGCCTAAGAGGGTTCATAACCCTAGGGCTTTGAGCTTAAATGATAGGGGTCATGTCCCTAAATCTTTTGGTACCAAGAGTTCTTGGGTACCAAAACAATTTTAAACTTTAAACCAAGAATTTTAGTGTTCTTATTTTTTTCTCCTTCTTGGTTTTGAAAAATATATTTTAAACTTTATGAAAACAATTCCTTTTAATTGGTTAAATTCTTTTGTTTTCATGATTATTTTTTTTGCTTGATGAGAGGTTTGCATTTATATAACCCTCCGGGTTTATTGGGTGTTTATTCCCAAATCATGTTTACCGGATACTAAAATGATTATATGGGTTGGAACAAGCTTAAGAGCTTGATATATTGTTGCCTCTCTTGAAATTCGTTTGTTAAAGATTTTGTTTTGATTGATTGCTTTGAATTCATTATATTTCACTTATATGATGATATTTATATGTTTGTGCTAAATGGATCATCTATTCGTGCTTTATAATGCATTCTATGAGTGGTTTGATCAAGTCTTACAAAGAAATTTTTTTGTTGATCAAACATCATTTTTGGATATAAACCTTGATTTATGATTTCCTTTGATGGATTTGTTTTCATTCGAAAACTTTTTGCATGATTCTCATGCTCTATTTCTTTTGATTTCATAAATCTATTTTTACATAGTTTTTATGTTTTTTTTTATATGAGACACTATGTTCATCTTGACATACTCATTTGTTTTCTCATTGCCTTTATGTATGTGAGTGATATTTAGCATATTCATGTATGCTTCCTCACATGTTTTGCCATGATCTTCTTTTCATATTTTTATATGGCTTTTTGATAGGGGGAGCAATCCCTATATCTTTCTATGTGTTATACTCACTTAGGCTTATTGATAGGGGGAGCTCTCGCTCTCTTAATTCATTTGTCCCTTTTTGATGTTGTCAAAGGGGGAGAAATATTGTGAGTATACATTTATATGCATGTGTATTATCTTGTATATGTTTATTTCCTTCATACATATATTACTTTTTGTAAATTGTTTGTCATCATCAAAAAGGGGGAGATTGTTGGCCTTCTTGTTTTGATGATGTTTAACAAATAATTTACTACTAATGTTATTTGTCTAGTATTTGTACATTCCTATGTTTTGTAGACAAACAACGTTGTTGGAGGATGGATGGAATAGAGCTTCAACGATCACATCAAATGGAGGTTGTCGGAATTGTGGAGTGAAGCATCGTACAATTCAAGTTCAAGATCCAAGTTTAGCTTCATCCGCAACGTGTACCAAGTTGAGCTCAATGAAGATCAAGATCAAGCTTGGGTAATTTAGTTTAGGATTTATATTATGTGTGTTAAGTACGTTAAGCTCAATATAATATACACACACATTTTATTGGTTTTTTCGTATATATATATATATATATATAGTTATATATATATATATATATATACATAAGTTTTGGTTTCTATGCATATATATAGTTATATATATATATATACATACAAGTGTTTTAGATTTTGATGTTTATATATACATACACGTATTTGATTTCTAAGCTTAAATATTGTATTCTCAGTTTATAGACTTAACAATCATCATATACATATTTTATCAAGTCTATATTATCATTGTGCAAAGTTTCAAAACATTGTTTATGTCAAAACATCAAACTTCATGTATATCACTTTTTCATGTTTTGAACACTTTTGCAAAATAATGATATTTCATAATTGGGAAATGCAAATTAGAAAATTCTTTTTGTAACATGTTCAAAATATCATTTGCAAACATTTCTCAAAGTTTCATCAAGTTTGGAATTGATTTGTTATGTTTAAAGGAATTTACAAATTCACGTTTTCGTTCGTGCACATGTTCGTGCATGTTTTACAAAACTAATGAGTTTTCACAAATAGAAAGTGATATTTAAAAAATTCTTTCTCTGACATGTTTATCTATATGTTTATAAACTTCCCTTAAAATTTTACTATTTTTGGAGTTGATTTACTGTATCTAATTGATTTTACAAAATCGTGTATGTCAGCAGTTTTTCAGAAACTGTAAATCTGTGTTCAAATATTTATTTCTCTCAACTGGGAAATGCTTTTTCAGAAATTCTTTCTCTAACATGTCATTCTACATGTCTAGAACATTCCAACAAAATTTCATAATTTTTGGAGTTCATTTACTATTTTAAATTGATTTTACAAAACATCTGCGTATTGCTACAGTAACTCCGGTCGACCGGACCGGTCGACCGAAAATGTCTCAGGACGTTACTCAACTTTGCAGATAGCTCCCGGTCGACCGTACCGGTCGACCGAAGTTACTGTAGCATCCGACCGTTGCTACAGTAACGGCTAGTTCTGTTTTTTTGTTTATTTTAGTGTTTTGGGGTGTTTTTATGGGTTTTTGGGGTTGTTTCATGAGCCTATATATACCCCATGCCCTCATACCTCTCAGAGCTCTTAAGAAATATTTTAAACAAGTTTAAAGGATTCTAAACAAGGGTTTAAGTTTGTTTAATGTTTGTTTAGAAGCTTTTAAGCAATTGGGTGTTTGAGTTTGAGAATTCAATTCCACAAGAGCTTGAGGAGATCATCTATTGAAGTTTGAGCTTCCAACTATTCTCCCTCCATCTCTTGTCATCTATAGAGAAGTTTCCTTAAACTCAATTCTAGCATTTTATAAGTTTTGTTCTTAATTTCATAAGCTAGATTTAATATTGAGTTTATATTGTTTTATCTCTTTGTTCACACACAACCTATTGAGCTTATTGTATTTACATTCATAGTATAATTTAGGGTTGTGGGTTTGTGACTAAGAGTTGTGCTTAATTGAGTTCTCATACTATTTAGAGAACAATCAATTGATTGATATTTGTGCTTATTGTGAGATCACTTTGTAATACACTTGTACACCGAGTGAGGAGTGTGTGGTGAGAGTCGGGGATCGTCCCAAGAGGAGTGGCGTCGGTTGACGTGCCTAGGGAGAGGTTGTAACCGAGCACTTGAGGGAGACACGGCTAGGTCCAACACTTAGTGGGTGTAGAGTGTGATTACAAGAGTGTGAGTTGTAGAGTTTTCGGTTAGCTAGAAAACCGAGTGTGTAGAAGAAGTTCCGGCTTCCAAACCGGATTGTGATAGTGGATTTCTCCCCGGGAGTGGGGAGCGGAGACGTAGGACGGAAGGTCCGAACTCCGTGATCATATCTTGTGTTTGAGTGTGCTTTGGCGTTTATTCATACTTGTGTTTATATTTCTTATCGCCATTGTCATTAGCTCATTATTTATATGATCCACTATCTAGTTCATATTGTTTACCCTTGTGTTAGTTGACATATCATTGCATATATCATATTGAATATCTCTTTGGTAGGATATATCATCTTGTGTTGGTTCATATATATCCTTGCACATATTTCTATCATATAGGATATATCACCTTGTGTATATTGCATATTCTTGCACATATCTCTTTGTATATCTATCTTGCAAGAATACACTTGTTAATTAATTTTAATTGGCATTTAAATCGGATTAGATTAGCATAAGACCCTAATCACCCCCCCTCTAGGGTCTAACAGAAGAATATTAATTATATCATGGAAATATGATAATGACATTTTTAGAAAAATTATAATAAATTAAAAGAATTTAGTTCGGCAGAAGAATTATTTTTAGGTAATTATAATAATTTAAAAGAATTTATTTTGGAAATTGAATTAGTTTAGATTAATTGTTAAGCAAAATAATTTAAAATGAATTAATTTAGAAAAGATTATTTTCTAAATTATGTAGATATTGTTTATGATTTATAATTCTTAATCTTGATTATCTGATATGTTTTGACATTATTGCACATGGTTAGTTGCATTGATTGTTCCGGATTGTGTTTGAGAACCCTTAGTAGTTCATGACTTAGTGGCCTCGTGCGTCATGAACAGACTTAGTGACATGTGTGAGTGAGTTAGCTGAGTTTAGGTGGTGAACCCGAGTTTCAAGAGGATTATGGTTGATTTAGAAAATACAAGAGAGTTGGGATGGGAAAGTCCATGTTCATGTGATCGGATAAGGGTGTTGATGTATCTTCCAGGCCTCCCCATGATCCAGTGTAGCTTGGGGTTGGTTTGTTGGGTCAAAGTGGAGCCAGTGTAGCCACTTTGGTCCGTGAGCTTGATATTCACCTGATTCTTGCTTGAGTTCGAACCAGGCCGGAATCGGATTGCGTGTAGCCCTCTGACCGATCTAGTGTAGCGGCGTATTGGGTGCACGTAGAGGATTTGTAAACAGCCAGTTATCTGATGACAAGAGCATTGACTCTGTGTGAGATGTGACCAGTGACCTGTTATAGGATGGCTAGTTACTTGACCACGTTTCTTGGCTAAGTATGAGTTCTTGTGATATGTAGTCCAGTTATGTTTCTTTTCATACATAGATCGGTGTTAATATTTAATTATCTACAATTTGAGACATATGGTATATACATGAGGGTTTCCTTGTTTGGATTATTTCGCTCGACGTACTACGTCTCATGTTGTAGATTTTTAAGTATTAATTCCATCTAGTTGTATGATCTTGTGACTTGGATGATTAGCATGATCGCTAGCTGCATGACCTCGTTACCTCATCGATTTTGGATTCTTATGTTATCATGATTTAGTAGTATTTTCATGTTGATTTGTGGATTTCAGTTGTACGTTCTTTTGTTGTTTCTGTTATCGTATCGTTTTTCGCATTGGATTTCCGTTCGTTCTATTCTTCTTTGTGGGGTCGGGTCTTGCCGTGTGTCATGCACCTAACGTACACCTGTTTTCTCTGGTGTACGTCAGACTTAGGAGAAGAGAAGGTTCAGCAAGAGCCAGAGGATTCTCAGCATGAGTGCCTAGCAGACGGAGCAGAAGAAGCCGAAGTTTAGTTATTCCCTCCAGTTGTTCGATGGTCTTAGCTTACTTTTGAAGTTCTTTCTATTTTCGCCTGATCGATGTATTTTGTATCTCTTTAGTGTTCATTTGTTCAGATTTGTATAAGGGTATGTTTGACCCGTATTTTATGTCTTGGATGATATTCATTTGTGATATGTACTATCTTATTCTGTGTTGTTCATTATATTCTTGCTATCTGTGATCGGGGACCTGTGACTTCGTATTGTTTTTATTTCTAGACGTTTAGCGTATTGGATTGAGAAGAAAAGAAAAGAAAAAAATGATAGTGTATATTTCTTCTCAATCTAATACGTCGCGGGCTTGTTCATGTTCCGATTCCCGTGTTTTTTTGGGAAGCGGGGCGTGACAGAATTCTTCTGTATTCAAGATATGATAACTTTGTGACATATAACTGAAAAAGAGCAAGATGATAAAAGTACTTATTGAGGAAAGTTCGCAGACATCAGTATTTATCAAACAATCAATAGGTCGTCCAGAATTTTTCCCAGTATAAGCAATGAGCATATTGTCCTTTGTCATTACTGTTTTTCTCTCTTTCCACACATCAAATATCCAAAATGAAAAATAGCTAAATGTTAAAACAGTTTCTACATATAATAGCTACGTTGAAGTTCAAGTTTCAGTTACATAGATTCCTAAGATCACAAACTGCAACAATACCTTGATAAGGCTAGCCAAGCAATGAACATCAATATCATTTGGCACAATTCCCCTATTCAGCTGCTCTCTCACATGTTCCTCCTGGCTGTTCTCCGGATTTATTCGAAAAATTCCTTCTGCTTGTTAAGTGTTATACCACATGTTCACTTATTGTGCATAAACAATAAAACATACATTTTTTACAAAGACTTAGTACCTTGATTCTCCCTTGTGTATATAACCTTTCCTGCAAGAGTAAGAGGATTGTCGGCACCCTATTGCCTTTGGAATCATAACAACACTGCATAGATTCTGCTGAGACGCCGAATACACTTGCACTACAAAAAAGAAAAGCAAATTCAATATATAATCAAGTATCGCTACAAACTTTTTTATAAGAAGATTTAATGATGAATTAAGAAAAAATTAGATGAGAAATTTCTCAAAAGTGCAGCTATATGGCTAACATAGGAGTTTACAGTAAAGACTACAGGAATAAATTGCTCAAATAGAGACATAATTTATTGGTTTATGTAGTTTATAGTAATAACCAAGATTTGGCACTAAAAAGTACCAAGGAAAGTTAATATCTTCAGTGTTGACTCTTCGTCTACTATTTTTACACCATCTCTGTTATGAGCCTGAAATACCAAAAACAAAAAACAAAAAAACAAAAAAACAAAAAACAAAAAAAAACAAACAAAAACAAAAAAAGAGCTGATTTTTACAAAACCAATTGTGCCAAATATATGGCAAGCTATTTTTTACCAAAAAAAACATAACAAATAGTTATTGTGCAGTTAGATTTTTACCAGTATCATTATCTCATGTGCAAATAATAGAATCTCTATTAAATTCTATATGAGGTTTAAAAGCACAAAGATCAAGTTAAAGTGGTCAACTATCCAAAAAAATATGTTGCGGAGTCAGGGAATGTCAACTATCCAAAAAAGTGAGAAAGCTAGTGAAGGCTCTAATTCAATTCAATTTACCTTTAGAATTTTAACCACTTTTTACTTTTTTGGGTACAATAAACTTATCATGAGTAGAAAAACACAGAAAAAAGCAAGCGCAGAACAAATAAATTTATCTCCTCGTTATATCAGCATATTTTAAAAACTCACAAGACGAAAAATGTAACCAGGCCTAGAGCGATCCAGATTTGATACTAAAATAAATTCCTATATCGAAATGTTCTATTCATAGAGAAAGTGCATTTTAATCTTTAATATGGACAAAATTATTATTAATTAAAATATAAGTAAACATCACCACTTGATGTATTAGAATTGAATGTATAATTTAATGAGATAAACACCAGCTCTCAAGGCGTACTAAGGTTTAAAAGATGAGAGGTGAGTGTGACGCAAACCGAAATAAGATTGTGTAACGCACAGGTGTAAATACTGGTCGATCAATAGGTTCATAATCCATCCATTTTCATGTAGAGACAATGACCCTTTAAAAAGCTACATTTTTTTTGAAAACTCACAAAATACATAAGCTTCGTTTCCAGATTAAACCAATATGTATTGCTAGTAACTTTGAATTTCAAAAGTTGAAAGCTTAAGCAAATTCACAAGTACACTTCAAACATTCGTTTGTATCAATGAGGATCTAATCTGTAAAAATTAAAAGTAGTCAAATTTACCTTTCCCTTCATGAAAGTGACAAGCCTCTTGAGCGAGATCAGTGGCTTATTAGTCTTGCTCATGAACAACCTCTTCAATATCACCGCATTGGAGCTGCTCCCTGTTCTCCTCACCAAAAAGGCAAAAACTTATACAAATGCGCACACACACACACACACAAATCTTAAAAATTACCAAAAAATAAGAAAAAAACGACATATTTGCGAGAAGGATGAGAGGGTTAATATATTTTTGGAATACATGTACTTGAGATATGAGATTAGTAATTACAATCATGGAGAAGTAGAATCGACGGGGAGAATACCAAGAGGCAGAGGGATTGAAACGCAGAGACCGACCTGTCGACCTTCAGTTAATGTTCTCAAGGCGATTTTGGGAATTGAAGAGAGAGGAAAGCATCGACCTGAAAGGAACATTTATGAGTAGCTGAAAAAGAATACGAATATATACTTGCAGCTAGTCGGCTACCAAGGTAGTAATTGATCCCATTATTTTATGCAAAGTTATTAAATGCCTCAAAGAGCAAGGGCATGGAAGATATATAGCTAAAAGAGAGGGTGCTCGAGTGATAGGATAAGTACCTTAGAATAAATGAATAAACACACATTTATGGGCTTAGCAAAATTATTTCAGATCTGGAAGAGCTTAACAAAAAATCACCCATATTTCAAAAGGGTTATTCTACAAATCAAACTTAAATCAGAACAAAGCATCAACTTGAAATTAACATTTATGAGTAGGAGAGGGGGCAAAAAAAATACAAATCTATACATACAGCTGGCTACCGAGCTACTGATCTATCCCGTATTATTACAAACTAAATTGGAAAGATTATTCAATTTCCTCAAAGAGCAAGAACATGGAATAATAACAGCGTGCAAGAGAGGGGAGATAGGATAAGTACCTGAGAATAAACCCACATCAGGGTTTAAAAAATTTTAAAAAAAATTAAATATTGAACCTTGGTGCCTGATCAATTTTGTTCTCAGGGAAAGCCCATCTCCTGATTCCGTTCCTGCAACAAAAACCCAAGAAAATTGAAACCATAAAGGGCCCGCAGTTCAATAGTTCTCCATCTTCATAAATTGAAAGAGAGAGGACAATCAGAGCCATTACTTTCTTCATCAGGGCACGATTACATAAAACTGACTGAAAATTTCATACTCATTTGCCACAAAACAGAAGAAGAAGAAGAAGAAGAAAGGGAGAAAGGGCTTACAATAATTCGAGCTGAAATCTTCGCCAATCTGAGATAATGGAGCAGCAATGCAGTAAATGGGTTAAAAGGAGCATCGTTTAGGATTTTGAGGGGGCTACTACGAAACCCTAAATATAGAGAAATTGAAAAGGAGAGTAAAGACAAAGTGTAGAATCAATCATTAACCAGATAATATAGATGAGGGTGCTGGGGTTTTCCGTCAGGATTGTTTCTGGTACGGTCGACGTCATCTTCGAGCTTGGGCTTTTGGAGAGGGAGGTGGTGATCGTGAGAGTCCATCATTAAGAGGAGCGAAGGATTCAAGCTCTAGGAGACGAATACGAAGAGGCGATCTTGGGAAATGAAGAAAGGGGAAAACACTGACGGAGACGAAGAGGCGGAAAAATTTTCTCTCTGAGGCGAATCCGAAGAGGGGAGCTTTGGAAATGAAGGAAGGGTAAAACACTGAAACCAATGTATTAATTGCGTTTCAATTTGCTGAATCAATTTTTTTAAGGAAATTAAAAAAAAGGAGAATTTGCCACATGTCATTTTTGCCAAGTGGCATATTGAAGGGTAACACTTTTTAGTAATAGTATATAGATTATAGTATTCCAAATCTTAAAATATTGTTGAAACAAACAAAGTTATGGAATCCCAACCCATAACAAATTACCTATGGATAAAGTTTATGACGAGACCTCCAACCTTTATAGAATTCCAAAAAGTTTATGGAATTCCAAAAAGTTTATGACGAGACCTCCAAGCCAACCCGCAGTCATCGGCAGAAGTATGTCGCGTGGATAAAGCTGCAAATTCCAGGGGAATTTTGATGAGCTTTAAGTTCGTTCCTCTTCAAGTTGGTAACTTTGTTGTAATTGGTTGTAAGTTCGACAGTAAAGAACTTCATGACATTCTCACGAGCTTGATACTCTCTAATGCTGTACATGACTAAAGCCTATGATGTGCATTCATGCTCTGATAAGTGTAGCTACGTTACTTTTCAAGTAGAACTTACATTATTTGCAATTTCTGTTGTATTAGTGTCATTGTGATTCTTTTGATTCTCAATGTCTTCTATTGTATTAGTGTCAGTGTGATTCTTTTGATTCTCAAAAAAAAATAATATTGTAACTAAGATTGACTATCAACAGATGATATTTCAGTGTGTCACCAAAAGGTGGAAAAGTACATATTAAGTTTGAACGGTTGGAAATTCTCGTGTTAGTATATATAGTATCAAATTTATGAAGAATAAAACGGAGTGACAATATTAAGTCGAAAGTTATGATCAATGCCTATATTATTTAAGATTTTGGATTCATTTGATAGTCTGTTAGAATAAATCTGATTATGAGCACATATGTTATATTAGTGTGTAATGCTATCTTTAAGGTTGACCCGCATAAAGTGATTAATTAGTATAATTTTGGGTCAATGGATATTTAATTTTAATCATGGGCTAATTGTGTAGATACCAGACTGTAATTCTAATTAAATGAGGGGCTAAATTAGAAAATTAAAATATCTATAAATAAAGGGTTATGGTCCCTAATCTGAGGTGAACGTTCTCTAATTCTCTTAATCCCCATTTAAAGAGAAACTAAAGGAGATACCCTCAAGATTAGAAGATCAAACCCTAATTCATATCGGTGCAAATCATTATGGATTCAGGTATTGCTTCCGCTCTTCATTGTTGTTTTAATTGCTTTGAATTGATCACGGTTATTAGTTTATTTAGATCGATTAAGGTTGAACAAGTGGTATCAGAGCCACCATGGTTAATTCTTAGGGATTTAGGATTAAGAAATTAGGGTTTGTTTGGATGTGTGCACGTTTGGATCTATTGCAAGCATGAACAGTAGCAAATTTTTCTTTGTCTTGTTTTCAATTTCTGTCAGGTTTTTTGGTCTGTTGCACGCATGAACAGTAAAGTTCATGTTTTGGTTTGATTTTCTATTTTGGCTATTGAATCTGGATCAAACACTTGATCCAGATTGTGAGAAAATCATCAATTTTTTGGATTCAAGATCAAATCATTGATCAACTGTTCGCGTGCAACATAAAGAATTTGTTTGGCTGTCGATCGCTTTGCTCTTCACCGGCGATCTATTCGTTGGCGGCCCCGCTGTCAAATGAAGACAGCAGCGGCGGCATCAGGAAACCCTAGGGTTTCAAAACCCTAGGGTGCAGGAGATTAAGCGGCGGTGGCGATTCAGAATAAAACCGTAAGGGGTGTTCGTGCAGGAGCCCAAACAACAATGGCGTTTCGTTTTTTAAAACCCTAAGGGGTGAAAAGAACGTATCGAAATTAATTAAGGAATTAGGGCTAAAGAGTTTACCTGATTCAGGCGAGCTCAAAGATTATTTAGGCGAACCTCGTCAGCAACGTATGCAGGCGAGGTGGATCTTCTTTTCAGGCGAGCTCGAGCCTACTTAGGCGAGCTCATGCCCTAAATTAGGCGAGCTCAAGCCTTGTTTACAAGCATGCTTGGAGCTTCGTGTCAGACGAGTTCGAATTAGGAACTGCAGGCGAGCTCGAGCCCTGACTTTAGGCGAGCTTTAGCTCGATTCATGCGAGTGATAAACACGTAAAATGTGCATTATCTTAATGTGTTTCGAGTATGATTTACAGATTTTGATGCATATTTAGTGTTTAGATCGAGGATACTGCTGTGTTTTGTGTTCTTATATGTAGGTATTGGCCCAAGATTGAAAGATTTGATGATCGTTGGAAGTTAAACAAGAGTTTGAAGCAACAACAAGATTTGGAATGCATAGTTCGAGAAGGAAACGGATGCACGGGTATGAAGAATTGGAAATTCAACCATGATGCAGTTCGAATCAAGAAAAACTAAATGATGAAAGTTGTAAATCTTTTCAACAGCTTTCCAACGCAATTTGAATCACCTCATTCCGAGGTCGGACGAAAAAGTTACGGCCAAAATACCAAAACCTGTACAAAGAAGCACGAAATCAGCAAAACAGCCCCTACCACACCCTGGTGTGGTGCAGACCACACCTGTGACGAGGGAATTAGTTATTTTCTAGATTTTTGGAGACATATAAATAGATGTTTTGACTTAGGGTTTTGGATATCTTTTGTTTTCTTCTTTTAGCCATCAATTAGCAACTACTCTAGGGTTCAAGTATTGAAGGAAGACATTAATCTCTTGTAGAAGATTGGATTGCAAGTTTTTACTTTGAAGATTTCAATTGAAAGACGGGTTAATTCTTTCCTCTCTTTGATTAATTTCTTCTTATGATTGATTTGCATAATTATTTGATGTATTCTCTTATTCCAATCATGTGTGAGTAGATTTCTTGTCTAAGGTTGGGAAAGAACCCAACTTTTTGGTGATTGATGATGAGTTAATATATATTCTTGGTGAAAGTTTAGATCTTTAAACTTAATTTCTTGAGTTTTAATCTTGTTGATTCGTTTGATCACCGGATTAGCAATCATAGGTAATTAATTGAAGGACTAAAAGGTGAAAATTAATACCGGATCCCTAGAAATTAAGCAGGGAACTCGAACCACGAAAGTAGGCTAGATTCCTTGGGGTTTTGATTAGGATTAGCATAAAGCTTAATGGGTTTAATTTAATCTTGATTCCACGAAAGTAGGTTAATTAGGATTGATTAGGCACGATCTTTAGACCTTGAAAGAGGCTTTAGATTAATTTAGGCTAATTCACCCTTTCTAGATTAAACCAACACCAAGAATTGAAATAATTCATCATTGAACACCTAAGTTGTGGTGATAACCCAATCCTAGTCCTTCATTATATTGAATTCCATCCGATTAGTTGTTTATTTTATTTCTTTTATTAAATCTCTTCTAATTTACTCATTGATTTAGCTAGTTGAAAACGTGAAACTTGGTAGATAACCCCTAGTCCTTGTGGGATCGACCTTGATAGCTACAACGAGTCCGTGCGCTTGCGGATTTGCCCTATCAGCGAGCTCTCGAGTCTCCATTCAGGAGAGGTCTCGAGTCCCATTTCAGACGAGCTTTCAATTTTTCAAATCAGGCAAGCTTGATATTTTCGATTCGGCAAGCTTGAGTTCTAAGAAGCATGCGAGCTTCGTTGGCTTAAAAAGCAACTGGCGAGCTTCTTCGGATATAATCACAGGCCATAGCCCACTAAAGAAAATTGTTTTAGGCATGTGATTAAATTAAGGATCATTTGAATTTCTCAAATGATTTCAACTTATGTGCCTACAGTTTACTTATGTTTTGGGGCCTGGATTATTTGAATTGCTCAAATAATTCATTAAGTTTAGGCCATATTAAGTTATGGGTCCTCTTTTGTATGCCTAATTTAATTAATTAAGTTATGGGGCCCTAATTATGCTGTGGAAATTTATTTAATTTAAATTAATTGTTTAATTTGAATTAAATTTGGTAGTTAACCAATTATTTAATTCAAATAATATGACACTAAGGTATTAAGTTTGTCTCTCATTCCAAATGATTAATTAAAACAAGATGTTACCAAAGTAACCTCTCTTGTGTAGAGTTTCATAAGGAATGTTAGATGTTGTGTGTATGTTTTTATGTAAATATTTAATCGGCCCAAAGGAAGGTTAATATTCATTTAGACTACATACACGCGTGACCATTATAAGGTTTCCATGTGAATAATGAATCAATCTAAATATAGTTTCATTGTTTAACATGAGTTATTATTAGTGTTTGATCATTGCAACAAGATATCACTTGTAATTAATATTACTATCTAAAAACTTGATATTAATATTGTGTCAGATATCTTAAAATGTGATTTATCATTATTTGAATTTTATTGATTACTAACTATAGTTAATAATGTGAAAATCTTTTATTTATTTTAGCTAATGCATCTGCTGCAACAATTTATGCTAATATCACTTCAATTCTCATGTTCAATGGGATAATTTTCAAGGTTTGAAAAGAGAATATTCTAATTATTCTTGGCTGCATAGGTCTAGACCTTGCATTAAGGACTGAACAACCCCAACTTCTTAATGTGGGTAGCACTCCTGATGCAAAGAAGGAGTATGAGTAGTGGGAGCGTTCAAATCACATGAGTTTAATGATCATCAAGCGCGGCATTCCGGAAGTCTTCAAGGGCACAGAATCCGAAGGGATTACTAAGACTAAAGATTTTCTTACCGAAATTGAGAAGTGTTTTGTGAAAAACAATAAGATAGAAACAAGCACGTTTTTAGCTTGCTTGATTTTAATGAAGTATAAGGGCAAAGGAAATATCAAGGGGTACGTTATGGAAATATCTCATATTGCTTCAAAACTTAAGTCACTTAAACTCAATTTTTGTGATGAGTTATTGGTACATATGGTTCTGTTGTCTCTTCCTGCACAGTTTAATCAGTTCAAGGTCAGTTTTAACTATCAAAAGGAGAAATGGACTCTAGATGAGCTCATTTCATACTGTGTGCAAGAAAAGACAAGTTGAAGCAAGATAAGACTGAAAGTACTCATTTGGCTTATGGCTCTAAGAATAAGGGCAAGAAAAAAATGATAATGAAGCTGATAAGGGTCCAATTCAGAAGAAACAACATAAGGATGATCAGGGTTATTTCTTCTGCAATAAGGCTGGACATGTAAAGAAGAATTATACCAAATATCACGCCTAACGTGCTAAGAAGGGTATGTTCCTTACTTTGGTATGTTCTGAGGTTAATTTAGCTTCAGTACTAAGAAACGCTTGGTGGTTAGACTCTGGTACTACTACTCACATAAGTGTTTCTATGCAAGATTGCCTGAGCTACCGAAAGCCAAGTGATGTTGAAAGACACATCTTTGTGGACGATGAACAATCAGTAGATATGGAACCAATTGGGCATTTTAGGTTGCTATAAGGAACTGGTTCATATTTGGATTTGAAAGATACTTTTGTAGTACCATCTGTAGGAGTCTAAAATTGCCTACGGGCCCTCACATGCAGCTCGAAGCACAGAGAAAATGATAAAAACCACTATCTGAGTCACAGAAGCTTAATCAATGTCGACAAGTGCATGAAGTGAGTCAACGAACTATGTGAAGCAACGGAACTGCAGAACAACGAGGAAACGAACTGATCGGGAGCTCCGCGTCACTTACGAAAGACGAAACACCTCCCATGTCCCATCCACTCCATAGATGATTCAATTATGTAAGGTTATAGATCTTCTCAATGGATTTCCGATGCATCTTGAATCGCATGATTCCGAGTTCGGATGAAGAAAATACGGCAGAAACGGACGGAACGCGCAGACCGAGCCTTGAGCCAAAGTCCAGACATCCTTTGGTGTCTCGGCCAACCCGAAACACCTTTGGCTTGACCGAGACACTCTAAGATGTCTCGGCCAAGCCGAGACATTCCAAAGTGTCTTGGTTTGGCCGAGAAACCCTAAGGTGTCTTGGTTTGGCTGAGACACTCATTGGTGTCTCGGCCAAGGTGTCTCGGCCAAGCCGAGACACCCAAAAGTGTCTCAGACCTTGTAGAGCTATTTTGACTATGATTCGTTTTGAATATGAAGAAACCCAAAACATAAAAGTTGTATATCTCCTCGTTATATTTTCAATGCATCTTGGATCAACTCATTCGGAAATTGTATAAGAAAGATAAAGCTAAAATACCAAAGATAGTACAAACTGCCTCAGAATTCCGAGACAGTGTTGGTGTCTCAGAGAAGAATGATGATTTTGGCCATTATTCGATTCGACTCTGAAGAAATGTAAAACATGAAAGTTGTAGATCTCTTTGTCAGCTTTCCAATGCATCTAGAATTAGGTTATTTAGAGATCATATGAGAAAGTTAGGACCAGAATACCCGATACACTCACTGGTGTCTCGGCCAGACCGAGACACCCACGAGTGTCTTGGCCAAGCCGAGACACCCACGAGTGTCCGCAGACCCCAGAATACTGTTTTTGATTATTTTGAGCCGTTTTTTGATGTTAACCACCTGGATTTACTCTAACTGATCTGATATCATACAAGAATGTGAATAAGTGGTTTCAACTGAAGATAAGAGGGAATCAGCCGTTCTTATCCAAATATAGATGCCCCGAAGCCTATAAATACAACCCTAGGGCCTTCATTTTTTCAGATATAGAATTCTCGAGCGTCGGCGAAGCCCTGCTGAATTGAAGACTGAAGAGCCATGAATTTTAGAGAGGAGGAGGAGATCAGATCGAGTTCTTCAGGCATAAAGAAGGAGAGTTCGATAGATCTGCAGCCCGGTTCTTTTCCTTAAGATTGCCCCGTTGTGGTGATCTCAAGAAGAGTGATTATCTCGCTGTTGCCGAGATAATTACTTCTATTTCTTGATTCCTTCATGAATCAATAAAGTTCTGGATCCGATCTGATCGTTTGGTAGTCCATGGATATCAACGTCCCCGTCACAGGCCAAGATTCCACTTAAGCAGAAGACCGATAAACGATCTCTGCGTTTGTTTGACGAGAGTTGTAATCTTTTTTCATTATATAAGTCGATCTTATAAAAAGATCTACTTTTCTGTTGAGTTTATTATAACGACCGAAGTTGTAATAGATTTGAAGCAATAAAATCATCAACTTTCTCCCCAAACACCATCTTTTAGACGGAATTTGATTTTTGTTTTTGTATTGGACAAATCAGGTTATCATTGTTCATTTGGAAACAATCAATTTAGTTTATCTTTAAATTCAAATGTTGTGAGAACTGGTTACTTGAGTACTTATAACAACCTATACTTGGTTGATACAATTGCTTTTTATAATAAAACCTTACATGTGGAATCACATGGTACTAAGCGTAAATTAAATAAGAAAAATTCAGCGACATTATGGCATAAACGTTTGGGTCATATCTTAAAAGGTAGAGTTGAGCGTCTTGTGTCTGATGGTATTTTGGATTCTCTTGATTTTTTAGATTTTGACGTATGTGTTGAATGTATCGAGGGAATACAGACTAAAGTTATGAGATTAGGTGCCAATAGATCTTCAGAAGTCTTAGAATTGATACATACAGATATTTGTGGGTCATTCCCTATGGTATCTTGGAATGGTCAATAATATTTTATATCATTCATAGACGATTACTCACGTTATAGGTACCTATATCTTATTCATGAAAAATCTGAGTCACTGGACGTGTTCAAAGTTTTTAAAAAACTGAAGTTGAGAATCAACTCAACAAAAGGATTAAAACCGTTAGATCTGATCATGGTGGTGAGTACTATAGTAGATATGATGGTTCAGGTGAACAACGTTCAGGACCAGCTGCTAAATACCTAGAGGAATACGCTATCGTCCTATAGTACACCATGTCGGGGTCACCCAGTAAGAATGGTGTAGCTGAAAGACGTAACAAGACTCTTAAGGACATGGTAAGAAGTATGATTGCTCATTCTTTTTTTACCAGAGTCACTCTGGGGAGAAGCATTAAAGACAACAGCTTACATTCTGAATAGAGTATCAAGTAAAGCAGTTGCTAAAAATACCTTATGAGCTTTTGATTGGTCGAAAGCCCAGTTTAAAGCATTTACATATTTGGGGATGTCCAACTGAGACAATGCCTTATAGGCCAAATAAAAAAATTGGACTCCATAGTTAGCAGTTATTTTATTAGATATTCTGAACGATCTAGGGGCTATAAGTTTTATGATCCCATACTCAGGACTATTTTTGAGATTGAAACATCAACATTCTTTGAGGATGTTGAGTTTGGTTGGGGGGGGATAAAGTTAGAGACATTGCTTTTGAGGAAGAATTGACTTCAGATTCAATTCATACAGTCACTTTAGACAATATTCAGGTTCATATACCTATTATTGATCAAGAAGTAAATCTGGAATCTCAAGAAGATAATATTGAACAACTCCATGTTCCAGAAGAACAAACTCAACAACCATAAGAACCAGTGCCATTAAGGAGATCCACTAGAGAAAGGAGAAATGCTATTCCGGATGATTATATTGTATTTCTCCAAGAGCATGAGAAAAATAATGGAATGTTGGAAGATGATCCAATTAACTTCCTTCAGACCATAAAAAGTTCTAACTCTCAAAACTGGATTGATACCATGAATGAAGAGTACAAGTCTATGCAAGACAATAAGATTTGAGAACTTGTTCCATTACCAGAAGGTGCAAAACCAATTGGTTATGAATGGATATTTAAAACCAAGTGGGATGCAAATGATAATGTAGAGAGGTATAAGGCACGTCTTGCAGCAAAATGTTATACTCAAAAGAAAGGCATTGATTATACAGAGACTTTCTTTCCGGTTTCATCGAAAGACTTTTTCAGAATAATAATGGCGCTTGTTGCTCATTTTGATCTTGAGTTACATCAGATGGATGTTAAGACTGTGTTTCTCAATGGAGACATTGATGAAATGATCTATATGGTACAACCAGAAAACTTTGTGTCAGGAGACCCGAAGAATATGATTTGCAAATGAAGAAAATCCATCTATAGACTCAAGCAAGCTCCTCGTCAATGGTATCATAAGTTTCAACAAATAGTTATCTCGTTTGGTTTTGAGATGAATATTATTGATGACTGTGTATATCACAAGTTCAGTGGGAGTAAGTATATTTTTCTGGTTCTGTATATCGATGATATATTGCTTGTCATTAATGATATAGACATGTTGCACGAAATCAAGAGATTTCTTTCAAAGAATTTTGAGATAAAATATCTTGGGGACGCCTCTCTTATATTAGGAATTCAAAAAAATCAAGATCGGTGTCGAGGTATACTTGGATTATCACAAAAGAGCTATATCGATAAAGTACTCAAAAGGTTTGGCATGCAAGACTGCAGACCAGGTGACACCCCTATTGCTAAAGAGACAAATTTAGTCTCAATCAGTGCCCTAAAGGTAACCTTGAAATTCAAGAAATACAAAAGATTCCTTATGTTTTGGCTGTAGAAAGTCTAATGTATGCTCATATGTGTACACGTCCGGATATTGCGTACATTATTGGTATGTTAGGCAGATACTTAAGCAATTCTAGTATGGATCATTAGATAGCAGTCAAAAGGGTTATAAGGTATCTTCAGAAAACAAAAGATTATATGCCCACATACAGAAAATCAGAACAGTTGGAGGTCATTGGGTACTCTGATTCTGATTTTGCTGGATGCTAAGATATCAGAAAGTCTACATCATGCTACATTTATATATTAGCAGGAGGAGCTATATCATGAAAAAGTGTCAAACAGATACTTGTAGCTTCCTCCACTATGGCAGCAGAGTTTGTAGATTGCTATGAGGTAACTAATCAGGGAATATGGCTACGAAATTTTGTCACTGGACTGCGCATTCTGAGAAATGTTGAAAGACCACTTAAGTTATTTTGTGACAATAAATCAGCAGTTATGTATTCTCATAATAACAGGAGCTCAACTAAGTCAAAACACATTGACATTAAGTTCCTAGTTGTGAAAGAAAGGGTGCAGAATGGACAGATATCCATAGAACACATTGGGACAAACTCCATGAAAGATGATCCTCTTACAAAAGGATTACCATCTAAGGTCTTTCATGAGCACACTGCTCATATGGGTGTGATATTATCTGAGGATATCATTATTTAGTGGGAGTTTGTAATTTTTTTTGGTGCTTTATGTTTGGTTGTATTGTCTGATCAGAATAAAGTATTCAGTTCATACACTCTGTTACATTATGTTTGGTATTGACCTCACTAAAGTTTAAGGTAGAACCAGTTGAAAATAAACATGTACAGATCATATTGCATGTAATTTTCATGCTACACATCCATGATTGATCTATGTCATTTGATTGTATTAGTATATGTGATCATTGATGAGTTTAGTCACGATAAATGTAGCGAAAACCGCTTTGATCCTATATAGATATAGTCAATAGATGAGATTGTTTGGAAATACCCTTATTTGTGATAGCAATTTTGAGCTCATAAGGTTATACACACTTTAAGGAAACATATGGTGTCCAAGTGGGAGATTGTTAGATTAAATTTGATTATGGGCACATATGTTATATTAGTGTGTAATGCTATCTTTAAGGTTGACCCGCATAAAGTGATCAATTAGTAATTTTGGGTCAATGTGTATTTAATTTTAATCATAGGCTAATTGTGTAGATACCAGACTGCAATTCTAATTTTATAAGGGGCTGAATTAAAAACTGGAATATCTATAAATAAAGGGTTATGGTCCCTAATCTGAGGTGAACGTTCTTTAATTCTCTTAATCCCCATCTAAAGAGAAACTAAACGAGATACCCTCAAGATTAGAAGATCAAACCCTAATTCATGTCGGTGCAAATCATTATGAATTCAAGTGTTACTTCCGCTCTTCATTATTGTTTTAATCGCTTTGAATTAATCACGGTTATTAGTTTATTTAGATCGATTAAGGCTGAACACAGCCTCCGTATGGATAAACCCTTTTTCTTGTCCAAGCTCTCGAGTTGACCTCCAGACTCGCAACTCTTAATTCGGCAGAGATTGTCGACCCATAGCACCCTGACCCAAACTCATTTGGTAATTTCTTCTAGTAATTTCTTCTTGTTTCAGTTTGTCACATTTTCACTTTCGTTTTCCCCCTTAAAATATTTTTTTCCTTTTTTTTTTGAGCATATGAAACTGAGCCCTTGTTCAATAACAATCATGAGTCGTGACTTGGTAAGGATCCAACACCCCATTGCCGGTGACAATGTTCCCCATAATTTGATAAGCTACCTACAATATCCTCAATGTTGTTACTCATAGAAGATTTTGAATTGACTTCAATTTATTGGTGTTTTCGCACTCAAATTTCCTTCTTAGATCTTTGATCCGACGCTTGCCTGCTGATTTTGTATTTTAGCATGTTTGTGATTCTAATTCTCGATGTGACCTGTAGCGTCAAGAATTATGTAGCCTGTATGCATTAATAGTCTATAATTCACGATTTAAACTTGTTGGTGACTTACTGCATGAATTGTTCTTATTAAAGTGGAATGTAGGTTTTATTACTCTTGGTAACACGGGCTCGTGTAGATTATGCTAATCAAAACACAATGATCCAGTGGCCAATTAGAATCCACAAGTTTCTTAACAAGTGATCAGAGCAGTGGATCTTGAGGTAAAAAAGGAAAGAACGGAATTATAAATCATGGTTATAGGTTAACCAGAGACATTATCGTATAACACTTTATTAAGTCTACATCAGTAAGATAAATTTAGGAGTTCAGGAACAACTAGTCCTCAATTGATCCTAACCAACACATAACATTCAGAGTAGTGGCACAATGCAATGATCTTTTCTGGGATAAATGACAAAATTATGTGAAATTATTAGCGAGGAAGATGTGTTAACAGAAACTTGAAGTAGATATTAAGTACGTTGTTATTCCCGATTAAATTTTAGTTCAGGTGTATTTGGTAACCCATTAAAAATAGGCTAAGGCTGACCTTAAAACTGGTTCTATTTAGAACCAGTTAAGTTGTGGACTAGTTCCTTCCGGTCCACAACTAAACCAGTTTAAATCTCAAAACATAAACTAAAATAAACAGGGCCATATTTGGCCTAGTTTTTGAAAAAAAAAAATCTCTAAAACTGGATCAGACAATCTTTTACAAGCAGCCAGAAGTTACCAACAATCTCTCGACGAAGAACTCCTTGAGCCTGTCAGACAAACATAAATAATTCTGGGTGTTAAATAAAATATAAAGTTGTTCATTTGGTTACATTTCAAATACTATTCGTTTGTACCCACTACATTAGTACTGCCAACACATACTCCAATTAATGCCTTTATCTTCCTCATGATTGCTTTCTCTTCTCTACGCTAATTTAATTTCATGTGGAAAGTAGGGCTCATAAGAACTGGAACCTAACTTATAACGTTGATCCTTCAATACAAATGATGGAACTCTACTTGTGGAAACATACGAGGAGAGAGGAGGAGCACATAATCCAAATAGAGGTACAAAATGATTAAAATTCAGCCATAGAGCAAGAACCAAGAGAAGACTCAATAGAAATATAAATAGTTGCAACCTACAATTGATCTCCAAAAGAAAAAGATTACCATGTTACACAAGCCTGCCTCCCTTTATCTGCACCTTAATTCTTATATAGGGTATATTTGGAGGCCTATATATTTAAAACCACACTCAATATATATTTCTAATTTGCAACTACTAACATGATGATACGTACATTAGCACACAGTAAGAATTTTCTGATACATGAGAGCACATCTGAGTGATTACTCATAGTAACTAACTACAGAAACTTTCTCAGCAAGGCGTTGAAGAATTGTAGGAAACGGAGGCATCTTCAGATCTAAAACCCCTTCCAAGATTTTGACAACTTCGGCCATCGATGGCCTATCCGCCTCAAACTCTTGAATGCACCAGCACGCAACTCTACATACTCTATTCAGCTCCGAAGCATCAGCAGAACCATTCAAATCCTCATCCAGTAAGCTAAGAACTTCCCCTGTGATGACTTTGCTGGCAGCCTGAACAGGAAAATACATGATGCTCCCTCCTTCAGCCAACTTTGAATTTCTTCTACCAGAAACTATCTCAAATAGCATCATACCGAAGCTATAGACATCGGCTTTAGGTGTTACTGGTACTCCTTCGATCCATTCTGGTGCTAGATAGCCTATAGTTCCCCTCATTGTTGTTAGTACTCGGCTAAAATCATGGCCAAGGAG
>BQKN01000500.1:234148-247588 GCA_022839385.1 Asparagus kiusianus | reverse complement strand
CGCCTCTAGACCCTCCCCCTTAGCCCCCTTCGCCTCTGACCACCCCAGCCCCCTCGTCCCCACTCCTCGTCAGCCACCTTAGCGCCAACTCCCCCATATCCTCTCTCTCCCCTCTCTCTTAACCTCCAGGAGCCCTCCAACCGCTCACACCCTCGACCACACTCCGGCCATCACCTCGCCAAGCGCCCCCACACCCTCTGGCCGCCCCCATTTTGTCGCGCCTCTACCCGTAGTTCCTTGACCACCTTCATTACCCCGACCGATGCCGACAGAGACCTGACAGCCCCGCCGAACCCGAACAGCCCCAACTCTGAGCAAACCCACCACCATCTCCATCGCGCCCGAACCCAAACCCTGACGAACTCCACACCAGCCATCACTGCCTCGCATGGCACTACCCATCACCGCTTCACCACACAGCCCCTTCATCTCCATCATTGTCGTCATGCCTCAGCCGATGCTCGCTACGGACTCGCACGTCGACGTCGAATCGTTCGATGTACCCTAGACAAGATCCCTTGCTCATCTTGTCTTTATTTAGAATTTTAGACTGTTATGAATTATCTGTATATATTAATTTGTGATGTAATTATCTGTGTGGGTTGTTTGGTGAAATAATAATAATTAAATCATAACAATATGATAGATAGTATTCTCAGAATAATTGTCATAAATTTAAAAGAATTTATTTTAGCAACAGAATCCTTTTAGAGAATTTATAAAAATTTGTAAAAGAATTTATTTTGAGAAAAAGAATTATTTTTGGAATTATTATGACAAGAAAAAATTTATTTGGAAAATAGGTTAGTTTTGAATAGTTATTAAGATAGATAATTTAAAATTATTTATTTCAGAAAAGGGGTCATTTTGAGTTGTTAAGTTATTTTGGGCAAAAGAATTATGTTTTTGATAATTATGATGATTTAAAATAATTTATTTTGCAAAAAAATTATTATTTTAGATTTAAATTAAATTATGATTTTATGTTGGTAGTTGTAGACTGCGACATTTTATGTGTAAAACGATCACGGTTTTTTAATTTCATTTTTAACCGTAGTCATATTGGATATTATTTAGCTGCTGATAAGTTGTATGAGTAGTTTAGAGGGTTGGATAACAAGATATTGATGAAACCGGACTGCATGTTTATTTTTATTGTTTATGATCATATTTCACGTTTTGTATTTATTTAATGTATTTGACATGTCTGCTATGTATTGTCCATGTTGTGATTGAGAACCATTAGAAGTTCATGCCTTAAGGGTCTCGTGCGTCATGGACAGACCTAGTGACATGTGTGAGTGTGTTGACTGAATTTAGGTGGTGAACCAGAGATAGTGTGGATTATGTTTGACTTAAAAAAACGAGAAAAGTTAGGATGAGGAAGTCCTTATTTATGTGATCGGATAAGACTGTTGTATCTTCCAGACTCGCACCAGTGAACCATTTTGCACTGGGGTTAGTTTGTTGGGCCAAGTGAATCGTTTCGTACTTGGTCAGTGAAACGTTACCCGAGTTTTGCTTGAGTTCGAACCAGGCCAAAATCTGATTGCGTATAGTCCTCTCACCGAACCGTTTCGCGAGTTTGGATGCACGTAGGGGATTTGTATACAGTCAGTATCCGATGATATGAGCGTTGACTCTATATGAGGTGTGGACCAGTGGCCTATTATAGAATGACTAGTTACATGACCTGGTTACTTAAGGTGATTATGGATTCTTGTGAGATGTAGGTCAGTTGTATTTTATTCATACATAGATCGGAATTAATATTTAATTATCTACAATTTAAGACATATGGTATATACATGAGGGTTTCTTTGTTTGGATTATTTCACTCACCGTACTACGTCTCTTGTTGTAGATTTTTAAGTAATAATTCCATCTAGTTGTATGACCTTGTTACTTGGATGATTTCTGATCGCAAGCTGTATGATCGACTTGTTACTTGATTGATTTTGTTGGATTTTCAGTTGCACGTTTCTTTATCATTTCTGTTGTTGTATCGTTTTTCACATTGGGTTTTCGTTCGTTCTTTTCTTTTGTGGGGTCTTGCCATGTGCCATGCACGCTGACGTACACCTGTTTTCTCTAGTATACGTCATACTTAGAGGAAGGACAGGTCCAGCTTGGAGATGTGTCAGAGCTAGGATATTCTTCGCAGGAGTGCTTTGCAGACCGAGCAGAAGAAGCCGAAGCTTAGTTATCCCCTCTAGTTGTTCGATGATCTTAGCTTACTTTTGTAGCATTTCCGTTTCTGCTTGATCATTGTATTTTATATTCTCCAGTATTCAGTTGGATAGTTTTGTATAAGGGCATGTTGATCCGAATATTATGTCTTGGATGATATTCACTTGTGATATTGATCATTTTGTTCTGAGTTTGTCTATTATATTCTTGTTAACTGTGATTGGGGACCTGTGACTTCGCATTTTATT
The DNA here is from genome assembly GCA_022839385.1 of Asparagus kiusianus. Classification (NCBI taxonomy): domain Eukaryota; kingdom Viridiplantae; phylum Streptophyta; class Magnoliopsida; order Asparagales; family Asparagaceae; genus Asparagus; species Asparagus kiusianus. The sequence continues at coordinate 245,150 of BQKN01000500.1, read as the reverse complement.
TATTTCTTGACGCTTAGCGTATTAGGTTGAGGAGAAATGTTTTATTTTTATTTACTCTCATTGATTTAATATGTCGCGGGCTTGTTCATGTTCCGATTCTCAGGTATTTTGGAAAGCGGGGTGTGACAATGCATGTGTTTTATGGATAATGTATGTGTTTTGAAGTGCATTTTTAGGAAAAAAATATTTTAACATCCTACACATTTTCATAAAAGCAAGTATAAAACAGAAAGTTGCGTCAATTCTTAATATCTAAACTTTTTGGGTTCATTTTGTTTCTAAGTTTTTAAGGTTAAAAAACTCCTAATCGGACTTGAATTTTTCTCCAACAAAATAGTATTAGAGCTCAAGTTATGACTTAAAGTTCAATGTGTAGTCTGAAAGTGTCTAGGCTAGGCTCCTAACGACCAATTCAGCTAGATTTCTATACTGAGCCTCTCATGATCCAATTATAAATCATACAAAAGGGTGCTCTATAAAAATTGGTGCCAGGAGGATATTATATGCGTGAAAAAAATCATATAAAAGATATTCTATAAAAAATTATGTGAGGAGAAGATTTGGTCCCTATACAATTTTTTTAATATATAGAATAAATAACTAAAAATTTGTATAAATAGGGAAATTAATAAAAAAAAATTAAAGTTTTCCTAACAAGTGTTCATGAGCGCTCATTAAGAGACGAGGGAGATAGAGATAGAAAAAATAAGAAGAAAATTTAGTACAAATCAAGAGTAGTTCATCTTCTGACGAATGCCCTGAGCATCAATTAGAAATTTTAAAAAAGTTAGTGGCATCATCAAATTTATTTATAAATAATGTTGAAATATCTAAGCAACAATTTTTTCTCCGTGTACCCTTTTTCTTTTTTTGATTTTCATGTACCTTTTTCTTTTTTATGGATGGAAATAAATAAAAATAATATTTTATTGATTTTCATGTACTCTTTTTCTTTTTTTGATTTTTTAGTAAACCAACCAAACACCCCTGAGTTTCTATTTCTAAACCAGGCCCATTTATAAATTCATAAAATATTGTAGATAACGTCCGATCAGCCAAGCTGGGCCCACAAAATCGAAACCCAATCCGCATTTCCCACTGGTCGGAAAGCCGAACCGAACCCGCTCTCCCCTCTATAAATATGGCGGCCATCCGAACATGGGTTCTTCCAATATTATTATCCAAACGTTTTCCAAACTTTTTAGGGTTTCTCGTCGCCGGGTTCCTTCTCTCCAATTTATACCCAATTGGTAACTTCTCCGTTTATTCTCAATCTATATATACTTTTTTAAACGAAAGTCAAAATGCAATTATTTTCATGAAGCTTAAACTGTTGGCGCGGTGAATTTTGTGAATATTTTGTTCCCATTTAGGTTCTTCAGATGTTGGAGAAAACTAGGGTTTTGTTTTTTGTTTTTTTTTCCTTGTTCCGTTCGATTGAGACGTTTGCAGCGATATTAGCTTCTCTGAACTTTGGTTAATGTAGTTCGTAAATGATTTCACCATAAGATTAGGGAGTAGAATTTGATATTTATTTATGTTATAATCGACGCTCAGTACATTAATCGGTTTTTTTTAGCCAATTTTATGTTGAAAATCGCTTATTAGGATTGGAGTAGCTAATTTGGTGGGGGTGGTGTTGAAGTCCCTGGCTAAGGTTGAATATCTGACAGTGTAGTACTAAAGTCTTTACTGATCGACTGCAGAGAAGAAGAGAAAGAGTGGCGGATTTCTTTGAGGGGGCTCCAGTAATAGATAGGGATTTTGAATTTGATTCTATGTTGTTGTGTTTTCTCAAGGAGAACGATCCTCCTTTTATAGGGGCCAAACTCATCATCTCCACCCCTCATAACCGCCCCTGAGAGATTTTCTTTCAATAAACTCATTTTCCACATTTCCCACATTTTTCACAACTTGAGAGCTGTTGATTTAGTCACACAGGACCGAGTCAAAGTAACATCTCCCACTTGACCAAATTAACGAAGTGACATGCCTCCCACTATCCGTGAGATCAGATATTTCTTCTTACCATTACTCCCACTATTCATAGAGATTAACTTTTATTTTATTATTCATAAAATTTTAGTTAGACTTTTTTATTTTTAAGTGCCATTAAACTTACATGTTTGATAAAAAAAATCAGCTGGTATTCTTTTTATGAAATGATTAGCAATCATGTCTGTAGTAGAGATATAAGTCACTTTGACTTCTCCATTTTCTATAATATCTCGAATATAGTGATACTGGATCTCAATATGTTTTCCTTTGGAGCTATTCGCGTTAATATTGATTAAGCTAATTATTGCTTGATTATCACAATAAACATCAATAGGTCCTTCAAATTGAGATCTAGATCAATCAAAAACCGTCTTATCCAGACAGCATGTGTAGTTGCTATACTGCAAGCTATATATTTAGCTTCTTGCGTATATCTAGCAACACACCCTTGTTCTTTATTACTCTAAGAAATAGCTCATCCTCCAAAGATGAATAAATATCCCGAATCTTCGTCACCTCCAAAATCAGCATCGGAATAATCAAGGAGTTCAAGCGAATTGGCTTGATAAACTAATCTATGAGTCAATGTACCTCTGAAATATTTCATAATCCTTTTAACAGCTTTCAATGTGCTGGTCCTGGATCACTTTGATATCGACTGATTAGACTTACAGCATAAGCTATATTAGGTCTGGTGCACAACATTACATACATCAAGCTTTCAATTGCTTGAGCATAAGGAACATCTAATGGCTTTTGCTCCTCTCCAGGACTTTGCTCTTTACATAATATTTTTTCATGACTAACGGAGTTGACGTCGGATTGGAATTCTCCATTCCAAATCTTTTAAGAACTGATCTTAAATATTTTTCTTGGTTTAAACTTAGCATTCTAGACTTTCTATCTCGAATTATTTGAATTCCAAGAATATATGATGCATCTTCCTTGTCTTTCATCTCAAACTTTTTACTGAGATCTGTCTTGATTTTATTCAATATTTCTGTCATTTCCAGCGAGCAATATATCATCCACATATAAGGATCATATAGTAAATTTCTTTCACTTTTCAAGACATATACACAATTATCTAATTTATTTTGAATAAAATCAAGTTTAGTGAGTGCATCATGAAATTTAAGATACAATTGTCTAGAATATTATTTTAAACCATATGGAGATTTTATTAATTTGTAAACTTTATGTTCTTGTCCTTTCACCTAAAAACCTTCAGGTTTTTGCATATATATCGTTTCCTTCAACTCTCTGTTAAGAAATATAGTTTTAACATCCATTTGAAATAACTCCAAATTAAGATATGCAATAATAGCCAAAATAATTTTAATGGATGCAAATTTAGCTACATGAGAATACATCTTCTGAAAATCTATTCTTGCCTTCTGGTTGTAACCCTTGGTAACTAACCGTGCTTTGAATTTATCAATAGATCCATCAAAACGATATTTCTTTTTAAGCACTCATTTGCATCCTATGGCTTTTCTATTTTTCGATAGATCACATAACTTTTATACATTATCCTTTTCTATAGAATCAAGTTCTTCTCTCATGGATTCTAGCCATAAAGCTGATTCATGCGATTTCATCGCATCAGAGAAGGTTAAGGGATCTTGTTCTTCTATATTTGTATCTACCAAGAAACAAGATGGCTCACATGAATACAAATAGTAATCATCCATCCATGAGGATTGTGTTCTTGGTCTTTTGTTGCCGACAATCGGTTGATGAGGTATATTATTTTCTATAGATATTTATCATTTTTAATGTTAGGTTTATTCACAATATTAGGATCATTAATGGGAACAACACTAATAATCATCATCTATTACAGTTAGATGTTTTTTCCTCTCGAACTTGTTCCTCTTCCTCTAGATTCTCTAAAAATGTAGCATCTCTGCTTTCAATAACCCATTTTTCTTTATTATAGAACTTATAACCTTTTGATTTTTCTGAATACCTTATAAATCTACGCTTTATTATTTTAAAATCCAACTTATCTCTAAGTTGATATGGAATGAGAACATGGGCTATAGATCCCCACTTCCTGAGATGACTCAAATTAGGTTTCCTCCCGTTTCATAATTTATAAGGTGTAGATGCAACTGATTTGATGGGAATTCTATTTAAAATATAGTTTGCAGTTAACAATGCTTCTTCCCAAAAGTTTTTGAAGAGATCAGAATGAAACAACATGCATCTAACTACATTAAGCAATGTTCTGTTCTTTCTTTTAGCAATACCATTCTGTTGTGGTGTATACGATATTGTTGTATACTTTTTAATTCCATGTTGAATACAATAACTCTCAAATTCTTTAGAGTTATATTCTTCACCCCTATCAGTTCTCAAAATTTTAATTTTCATTCCAAGTTAGTTTTCAACTTCTGTCTTATATCTCTTAAGTAGTCAAGAGCTTCTAATTTTCTGAATATAAGATAGACGTGTGTAAACTTAGAATAATCATCTATAAAGTAATAAAATATTCTTTATTACTATGAGTTTTAACGTTTAGGGGACCACAAAAATCCTAGTGTATCAACCCTAAAAATTCATTGGCTCTTTGTTCCCCAACAAAAGGTTTTCTAGTTATTTTACCAGTTAAACAATGTTCACATGGTGACAATTGAACATTAGATAGTGAAGAAAGCAAGTTCATTCTGATAATTTCTTTTATTTGAAATACTAGCATGTCCTAGTCTAGAATGTCACAATTTAGACTCAGAAATATAACAGGACAAGTAGTTCAAATTTAAAATTTTATTATCAGAATCATTACAAACTACTGGAAGAATGCATAATTTATGTTCGGACACATATTTTCCCATAGCATAAACTTTATTATTCTTACCTATAGAAACATGGTTATTATAGAACCTAATTTTCAGTGCTTTCTTCATCAAGCTAGGAACAAAGGTCAGTTTGCGTTAAATTCCTGGTGCATAGAACACATCTTTGAGGACAAGAATACTGTCCCCAAGATCCAATCTATACGAATCAATACCTTCTACATCGAGATAGGTATTATTTTCCATATAGATTCTCTGTTTTCCTTTCTTCAGCAAGGTAAATTTTGTGACTCCATTCTTGTCCTTTGCGATATGTCTAGTCGCACCGGAGTTGATCCACCAACCGCTAATATCTGTCATCACAACATTGCATTCTGTCACACCGACGAATTCTTTTTTGCTAGTACACTCTTATTCTGGATGCTTATAGCCTTCCTTATTCTCTTGATTTTCACCTTGTGGGTAATTAGGCTTGAAATGCATAAACTTTCCACAATTGTAGCAGGCTTCGCGGATACTTTCTTTCACTTGAATTATTGTGATTTCGGTCATCGCGGTTGTGATTTACAAGGACTAGGGTTTTTATAGCTTCCAACATTATGCCTTTGGCGGACATAATTCAGCTTTTGTTGTACCATATTCAGTTCTGGTTCTTTCCTACTGGCTATTAAGTTATATTCTATCGCTAGGTGCATAGGAAGATCAGTGACAGATTTAACGACATGGTTCATTTTTAATGTGATGGCAGCCACAACAAAGGAAGGTGAAGACTATTTAAATGGTTGTTACTTACATTCTTTCCGGAATTTTGGTCCCAACAGTGGATAAGTCCTTAGTCATGACAATTATCTTGTTTATATGCTCTACGACATTGTCTCCCTCTTGCATACGACAAGAATTATACTTATGCAAGAGGAGTTGAATGTTAACTTCAGAGGTGGTGTCATATTTCTCTTTTATAGCATTCTACATATCCATGGAAGTCTTATAAGTTTTAAAAACTTTGATTAAGTTATCTTCCATGAACATGAACATAAGGCTTTTTATCTTTTTGTCTTTCGACTTTCACTATTCAAACCTTCTTTTCTTTAGGTGTTGATTTATCAGTAAGGGTTGGAGCAATGGTTTCGATTATATCATCAATATTGGCGTGAATAAGAATATATCCTATTTTTCTATGCCACATATCATAATTACTGTCATTAAATTTGTTAATTTTTTTAGTTCTGATAGAATAAGTTTACTAGCCATTCGATAGAGAACTAACACTAAATCCAATTTTAAAAAATGTATAAGGTTGGTATATTGACAATTATACTAAAATAGAATAAAGTTAGATAAATAAATAAATAAATAAACCTGACTGTTCCGGGTTGATGAAAGAGGCTCCAATTTAAGCGAGATTGTCACTCAACGGTGTTGTTTAGATCAACACTTGTCGAAGTTGGTTCTGTCTGAATTGTGGAGATGATCTGCTGTGTGAAACTAGCTTTGCACGATGCCCTCCGCTTGGATAGGTGAAACAGGCCTTCGCTCGGCCCACACAATATTAATTTATTCAAATGTGAAAATAGCATACAACACTAGTTAAGCAAGCCCAAATACAAAGGATAATAGGCTAGTAAGAGATAAGTTGGATCTAGGTTATAAAAACAACTAGGCTATGAAACAATAGAGTGGATGTAGAGTACTGGACAACCAGGTCTAATAGGCTATGAATGTAGGTAGATGTAGCCGGCTATGAACAAGCTAGGCTAGAGAACAGAGAGTAGGCTAGCTGGATTAAGAGTAGGCTATGAACAAAGAGTAGGCTAGGCCTTGTAGATGTAGGCATGCGGCTAGGCTATGAACAAAGAGTAGGCTAGGCCTTGTAGATGTAGGCATGCGGCTAGGCTATGAACAAAGAGTAGGCTAGCTGGATTAAGAGTAGGCTATGAATAAAGATTTATTACAAAGAGTAGGCTAGCTGGTTATGGCTAGGAAAAAATAAATGAGTCGTTGACAAACCTCAACAAAGTGTATTTCTTCTTCAAAGAGTAGGCTGGCTCAACAGAGAGTGCTTCTTCTTCAAGAAGTTGAAGAGAGAGAGCTTCTTCTTTGTTGGGAAAATAGCAGCGGGATTTGAAGATGATAAAGAAACTTGTGTTCTGATACCAGTGATAAACTACAGAGAAGAAGAGAAAGAGTGTCAGATTTTTTTGAGGGGGCTCCGGTAATAGGTAGAGAGTTTAAATTTGATTCTATGTTGTTGTGTTTTCTCAAGGAGAACGATCCCCCTTTTATAGGAGTCAAACTCATTATCTCCACCCCTCACAACCACCCTTGAGAGATTTTCTTTCAACAAACTCATTTTCCACATTTCTCATATTTTTCACAACTTGAGAGCTGTTGATTTGGTCACACAGGACCGAGTCAAAGTAACATTTACTTCGCTTGAAACAACTTCAAGTCATTGATGAAAATGATTGTTTGGTTCTTTCCTTATTGTTAAGCTAGAAATTGAAAAGGTTTTGGACCAATGCCCCCCTATTCACCCACCCAAAAAAAAGTTGGTAGTTCTAAATATCTCTCTATAGCACCAATTATCTGATGAATACATGGACATTTCCAGGTATCACAGGTGTGTTTGGATGATGGGTAGTCAAGGGTAAGGGAAGGAAAAATAACACTTAATTCCGTTTGGGACTTTTTTAAGGAAAGCTAACAGAGTGTAGGTGAAGTAAAATTTTCATAGAAAAATTGTTGTTTTGTTCTCCTCCAAATTGGGGTGTAGAGGAAGGTAGGGAAAGTAAACTTAAAAGATCTAATATTTGGCTCTCTATCTCTGTGGATCAACAACTCAGATTTGATTATGAAACTATTTTTTTCTCTTCCCTTCTCCTCCCTTAGTTAGACTTCCAAACATGATGAACTAACTTCTCTCACATTCTCTGAACTAAGGATACATATCTTAAGGCTTCAGCAATCTTATATCAGTTTTTAGTTATATACACTTTTTGACACTTGCTGGATATTTTTTTAACGTGTTTTGCACTACTTAGGATAAGCTTTCTTGTTATTAACTTCCATATAAACTACAACGATTGTAAAAATGTATGGAAGAAGCTACATGTTCTCTTACTTCAGCATGTCTCTGTCCTTATTAATGTGTATAAGTGTGATTATGTGTCGTTCTGTACATGCCATATCCTTGTCCTCCTTTTCTCTTTTTGAGATCTTCCACACCTGCACATCCATTTTTTGTTGTGCTTGTGTGAACATCTAGCAAATTCTCCATAGACTAATTACATTATTTGTTTCGATCCTTAACTTCCTTGCAAGTTTGTGTCTTATCAGTGGTGAGTCCAAAAAGATTTCTCAGGAGAGCAAACGATAAGTATCTATTTACCTTAATGAAAATAGGCTACTAGTTTCAAATTAGCTGAATGAAAATGTGCTAGTAATTTGTAAATGCTTACTACAAATGTACTTGAAAACTCAAAGTCGGGTGCAAATGTTCTTAGACTATGGGTGGCGAACCAAAACTGTAGAAGGCTTTAAATGTAATTTATAGATTGTTAGGGGTGGCACTGCACCACCAGTCAACACTATGTATCCTCCCCTTTGTCTTATGTCTGTGTAAGTTTTCCATAACAATTTTTTTTTTCTTGAGGTTTGACATAACAGTCGATTCTGATACATATAGTTGAATCATGTTGGATTTTAAGCATGTCGTTCATTTTCACCCAAAACAAACTGATACATGTTGGATCATAACTTCCAGTACAAGATGATAGTGTGGAACAACTAGTAGAGGAGAAATTCTGTGGTTTCAAGTAGCAGCATTGATGGGATTGTGCTCTATTTGATAAAAGCAGACGAAACAATAAATAAAACCTTGTGATTAGATTTTGACTTACTCCATTTATTAATAATGTCGATCTGAAACTATGTAAACTGTCCAAACTTCCGCTTCTGACTCCAATAAAGGTGAAGCAAAGGCTGTTCCTTGATTTAGATCCTTTATCTGAGCCCTTGTATTTTCTTGAATAGAAACTGCAAAGTATTTTCCCCTATCGATCCACTTGCTTGATCTTTGTCCCAATTTTACCTATCATATTTTCTTCTCTCGGCAAATAAAAGTTAAAAAACAATCATATTATCACTATAGACGTGAAGTGTTATTTATTCGTATTTGTTACCTTTAGTTGCTAGTCATTTAAGACTGTTTCTAATATAGCATTCCTCCTATAGATATGCCAGTTGACACATGCCTCTACATATTTGTGGTTAAGATGTTTAATCCTGTGTCATTATTAACGTGCAGTGGTATGTTTCAATCCAAGCCCCAACTATGGAACAAGTAATATGTGAAGTAACAACAGAACAACAGATGCGTTCAAAATCTCATATTGAGTTAATATTTATCACTCAATTTGTACCTCAATATTGTTGAGTTAATATTCATTAACAGCCAAACAAAATTCCATTTATAACTCCATTCATTAACGGACAAATATTGAGTTGATATTTGTCACTCCATATGTAAGTCAAAATCTGATATCGTGTTAGTATTCATTAACAGCCAAACAAATTTCCACTTACCTTCCTTGAGTATCCACTGTGCACTAGAACAAACAGACCATGCAGTCTTAGCCTCATACTAACGAACTTGTTCTTTAAATTGTCCGTTTTTCATTTTACTTCCAGTCAACTCTGTACTTATTCTGTTCTTTTCCCTTTTTGTTGCCTTGTTGCATTGAAATATAATGAGATCATATCTGACAAGTATGTTTTCTGCTTCAGCCTATTATATAAATTGGAAATGAAACTCTGTTCTTATATCATTGCACTTGTTGAGTATCTTCCTTGTGATTGTACATTTTGGACTTGTGCACTCTTTATTGCATTGACTCTCTATCATCCCATAGAAGTTCTTCATCTTTGAAACCTCTGGAGCTTATCCCATGGCTTGGTTTGAACTGATATTCCCACATTGCAACTCCTGTTGGTATTTATATTTTTCCCCCTCTTATCCACATGTCTGGTGTATCTGCAAAATTCAGGCCTCTGTGCCTTCTTCACAGTTGCCCTACAAGATAGTCTGAGATACATAAAATGGTGAGTAAACCCGTGAAGCCAACTGAATCTTCAAAGCCTGCTGAAAGAGAGGGAAAATTGGACCTTAATGAAGCTGCTGATGAAATGGAAGAAGAGGTTGAGTATGAGGAAGTTGAGGAGGAAGTCGAGGAAGAAGAAGAGATAGAAGAGGTAGTAGTAGTAGAGGAAGAAGTGGATGAAGAAGAGACTCTTGATAATGCAAACCATGCTGATGCTATGAAAGTTGATGAGAAGGATGAGGATGAGAGCGTAAAGCATGCTGAACTTCTTGCGCTTCCTCCTCATGGGTCTGAAATTTATGTGGGTGGAATTCCTAGTGATGCATCTGAAGAAGATCTGAAGAATTTTTGTAAATCAGTTGGAGAAGTTGTTGAGGTAAGTCATTTCTTTTTTCCGGCCCCATCTGTTACTATATTTTGAAATCGGTAAATGCATGTTTTCTGGTGATACAGGTCCGGTTGATAAAAGACAAAGGTTCTTCAGAGAACAAGGGTTATGCTTTTGTTACTTACCTTACAAAAGAGCTAGCCGAAAAAGCTACTGAAGATCTGAACAATACTGAATTTAAGGTAAGTCACTTGTTCTCTATATACTGATATGCATACCTATGTTTGTGAATTTTGTTATGAAAGGCAGGAAGGCTATTATATTAGGCAAACGAATGTTAATCAGTTTTTTTTGTCATTATACCTTAAACAGATGAACTAGGTGGTAAAATGCAAACATGTAATTCCTTTGAAAGATGATAACATTGGATTGATGTGAAATCTTTCTGAAACGTTATCTAAGGTGGATATAGTTTTACACATGAATGTATCCTTATATCTATTTCACCTTTGATATAAAAACAAACCAGTCTTTTGTATCTAAATAGCTGAAGTTTAGCATTAATTGCAGCTCAAATTGTGGAACCAGCTTTCCCCCGCCCCCCCCCCCCCCCCACCCCCCCACCCCCAAAGAAAAAAAAAAGAAATCCACCATCAGGATCACGACCCTTTAGCCCCTAGAACGGTCTTAATTGCTCGCAATTGACTGTTAAGAGTCTAACAACACGTAATACTTTGTCTCAAGAAGAAAGCAAAAGGCTGAGAAGAGGGGGGGAG
>BQKN01000500.1:221871-232242 GCA_022839385.1 Asparagus kiusianus | reverse complement strand
GCCCGGGCAAGATAAATTGTTATGTTCATTGTTAATCTCTTTCTCCTGAAATAGGTCAAGTTCTTGATTGTTCCCTTGCAAAGCCTCCAGCATCCGAACGGCAAAGTGCTAATACAGGATCGAACGCACTAAAAGGACCTCTATTACCAAATTATCCATTAGGATATGGCCTGATTGGAGGTACTTATAGCACTCTGCCTGCAGCTTATCGACAGGTAATAAGAATCGTTTCTATAAATAAATGATGCATCCTCTGTTGTTTGTTGATTTTGTTCTTCCGGGTAAAGAGGGCCTCATTGACCCATTATGTTAGAAGAAAGAGAAGATCGCATAGGATGTTTGCAAAGATAAAGCTTGATATTAGAGGTATACAAGAAAACCATGAAAATATACTCCTCTATCAGAATGTGTACCCTAAATTCACCATGTTCTGTTAAGTACTAGATGATTTATGTTAGACCTAACTACTCCATTGATGATTTTTTGTTGGTTCTGCTCTTTCCAAATCGGCCAAATGGTTGTCATCATTGTTCTAATCTTATTGTTCATCACGGCTGATATCTGATTCTAAAAAGTCCTAAATCATGATGGACCAACAGGAAACTTGAAACTGAGTGAAACGTGAGCATTCTTAAAATATTTAAATATTCTAAAATGGAGAGGAATATTCCTGACATCTATTTTCTCTTTCCCCCTTCATATTGATTTTGTTGCTCGCTTTTCAGCCTATGGTATATGGAAACCCAGGAGTTGCAATGGTTCCAATGATATTGCCTGATGGCCGCCTCGGATATGTCATGTAAGTCTTTGCCCTTTTTCCTTTATGTTAAACTTTTTCTAGGTAAATGCATAACTCAGGCTGTTACAGTCTTCTATATATATTTAACTTTAATTTTAATGGGAAAAACCTGCACAACAGAATTCCCATAAGTGTAACATTCTGTATCACATAATATGCAGGCAGCAGCCTCGACCCTCAGATCATCGGAGTCTTAGTCGCAGTGGCAGCTCCAATGGTGGTCGACAAAATAACGATGTTAGTCGTGGGCGTCGGTACCAACCATATTGATCTTCAGTTTAGAATCATTTCAAGGTGGAGGAGGATCCATATGGATTGTTTTCTCTGAGCTTTTAAACGGAATATTATGATATTTGTTCTGAGATGAGGAAAAAGAGAGATGATTGAATTTTTAGCATGGTAAATTTGTACAGATCACAGGGTGGCCTTTTTACAGTCTTTGGCAATAGATTTTTGGCAATGTTTTTGAAAGTCAAAAGAAAATATTTTGTTTTGGATTTCATATACTTATGAGTCAGGTTCTATTACATTATATGTTGCTGCTACTGGTTTTTTGAGGGTTTTCTTTATTTATAGCATCTCTAGTAGCTCCACCCATTTTACACTTAGAACCTTCCATTTCCAACATGGATATTTGCATAGTATTTCCTAAAACGAAACAATCAGAGTATAAGCCAACTCAATCAACCACCACTTGCTAAGGTAATCTTCGGCCAACCACATTCTTGAAATAAAAGAAAATATCTGATGCTGCGATAAAAATTGTTCAATAAAACCATCATTCTGCAAGCAATTTGGAAATAATCAAATCATTAAGCAGAACCAACTCATTGCAAGTCTAAACTTCATACAGCTGATCACAATGCTAATATACCACTCAAAATGTACCGTACAAAACAAAAACCGCGTTCTCCACTCTGACAGTTGATCCCATTGGTTTTATTTTGGCACCTCCTCCCTCATTACCAACAATTATTCTACAATTTCTTTCCACCGCTAATGTAGGAAGCATCATAATAAATTTAACAAGTTTATCAACCTAACACTTTCAAGACGAGGGTCTGCGCCTCCAGTTACTTTCCCACTCAGTCAGAACAGTGACGTTCCTGCTTATGTCTTCAACAGTGTCACTCTGCAATGCCATTACAATTCCTTCAGGGTAGCTCTCCTTCGCCTCCTCTAGTAGCACTTGGAATATTTCACACTCAATGTTGCTTGTAAGTTTTGGCCCCATGTAACCTCTGCATTGTTATTAGAAACCATCGAGAATGAAAATGTGAGATTAACAAGTGGATAACTTTTAAGTATGGACAACATATATTAGGGTAAAGTTGTTTCCTACATATTGTTCGTTATTCTCAGATCATTCAGATCTTGATATCTAATAAACTAGTCTTTAATCCGGTGCAAAGCACGTCTGTAATATTAACATCATGATTAACAGTCAAGAACCCAGATAGTTGTTGATCAACAACTAAATACAATGTTCAGAACGATTAACAGTAAAAAAAACCAGTTAGTTCAACAACAATTAAATACACTGTTGGTACTTTATTTTTTCATGTTCTTGATTAACAGTCAAGAATGGAAACTCAACAACAATTAAGTACATGAGATATCATTCTAACGAATGGCATACAATTTAGAAATGCTATAATACTATATTTATGCGATATAACATAAATAGATTAGTTTATTGCTATAACATAAATAATAATTGAACAATTATCTGTACAACTTAAATAATAAGTGTTCCCAAAATTTTTATAAAGCATGGACTGCAATGAGGAGAGCTTGGTCGAGGCAGAGGTAGGCGTGGGAGCTAGGGATTGTACTCCTACTACTTAGTTGAAATTAATTTACTAATAAAGGGCAAAAGGTAGATTAGATTATTTTTTTTTTTGATCTTAATTAAGTTTTTTTTTTATCTTAATTAAGCTAACAAAATATTCCAAACAGATCTGATGCCAGCTAAGTTGAAGGGAAAAAGTAAAAATGGATATAATTTAGAGGGCAAATCGGCAATTACAATGATTTCAGGGACAGATTTAAAAGTATATACAATTTGAGTGGTATCTATCGAAAAACCCCTTTAATTTTGTAGATAATTTTCACATATACTAAGTTATGGGAGATGAATTGTAACTATCCACCATTCACCTTCCATAACCTTAGTATATACTATATAAGTACATAACAAAAATAAAAAAGCAATGGATTATTTTTAGTTTTCTAAGTATTTGTCACCCAAATCTTTCATATTTTGAAATTAGTCCTCGTATTTTGAAATTAGTCCCCATGTTTTGAAATTACTTCCCATATCACGCCCCGAACCTGCGAGCACATTGGCACGATTTAACCTGTGGGACCCACTGAGATCAATTTGTTGCTTGGCTCGATCTAGTGCCAAACAAGCTAGCACTAGCTGCTCCTAAACCCTTTGATTTCACTATTTAAACCATTCAAATTCCTTTTAGTTTCCTAAAATAGTACCATTAGGAATATCACAATAACCCCACGTTTAATTCGCAATGTCTTGTGTCACGGCATGAAAATTATCACATCCTAGATTTATCGCCAGACAATGTGGTGGCTCCTATTAGCTTTAGAGGTGGCTCCCACTGCACTCACGTGGTGTAACACATAGTATCCATAGCACTTAGCTCAACACTATCGGCTGGCAACCTGCTCTGATATCAATTCACACCCCGAACCCACAAGCCCACTAGGTGATGTAAGCATGAGGGTCCTACTGAGAGCAAGTCATTATTTGGCTCACAATCCACTTCCAAAGGAGAATTTTTTGAAAAAGTCCAAATTTGACAAATATTTAGCAAAAGACAATCATTTTGCTAAATATTTAACAAAATCGACCTCTTTTTGACTAGCTCACCAAGGCTGATCAAAAAGAGGTCAAATTTGCAGAGCTGGCAAAAAAGAGGTTGATTTTGCAAAAGATGAGTTTTAAAATACACGGGACTACTACTCCCATGTATTTAGGGATCGCTAATCGCGGCCTAAACAAGACACAAAACCCACAAGACTAACAATCCCGTGGGTTTTCTGTTCCCTCACAGAAAATCAATGATGGGCAACGAGAGAATGGGAGTGAGAATGGGTCTCAACGTCCTGCTTTTGCTCGCCAATGGTGGCCGCTAACATCCTCTCCTTCTACCACCTCTCCTCCTTGCGCTCTCTTTCTCCTTCTTTCTTACCGGCCTCCTCCTCCACCTCCCCCTTCGTCGTTCCCGACCACCTCCTCCGCCACTCTGCACCATTCGTGCCACCATCACCTTCCTCTCCTCAACCTCCCACCTATCAAGAAATAGAGATTCTTCAAAGAAGCACCCTGCCTCCAGAGCTGGTGCTCTGCTCGTAGCTCTCCCCTATTGTCTCCGCCTGCTCCGACCACCCTGACCTCTTCCATCGCTTCATGTTTTACCCCCCACTTCTTCCCCTGCCCCGCGACCTCTACTCCCTCCAGAAGCCCCTCCTCCGCGGCTATCATCCCCTCCCCCGTCGTCGATGCTTCTCCCCCACTCCCTCCAAGCCCTCCGCTTACCCCCAAGACCCCTTCTCCTCGTCACTGGACACCGTCGTCCTCTGGGCCCCGACGTCGCCGTGCCGCTCCTTCTCCTGCCTCCCGCAGTCCCTCGGCTTCAACCCAAAGTCTCTTTACTAGTGAACAAAAAACTCACGGGACTAATAGTCTCGTGGGTTTTCTATTTTTTATTTAGGCCGTGATTAGCAACCACTAAACACATGGGACTATGAGTCACGTGTGTTTTGAAACCCATATTTAGCAAAATCGACTCTTTTTGGCCAGTCTTGGTGAGCTGACCAAAAAGAGGTTGATTTTACTAAATATTTAGCAAAACGATCGGTTTTACTAAATATTTATCAAATTGGGCCTCTTTTAAAAGATTATCCTCTTCCAAACAGTGATAGTACTAGTTTCTCTTAAACCCTTTGACTTCACTATTTAAACCATTTACAATCCTTTAGTTTCTCCAAAGTGGGACTATTTAGGATATCACCTTTTGGCAACGGATCAAGCCAAACAAGTTGATCTCTATGAATCCCAGAGCTTACATCATGCCAACGGGCTCACGGGATTAGGACTTGACATCCCAAACTTCAAGTGATTTGAAATTAATCCACCAAATCTTCATATTTTTTAATCGGTCCTCCAAATCTTTTAGCTAGAAGGACTTACTTCAAAATATTTAAAACATTTGGGGAACAAGTTTCAAAATATCATGATTTGGGGTGCTAGTTTCAAAATACTCAAAGGCTAAACTAATTCAAAATATCAAGATCTGGACACTAATTTTAAAATATAAAAGATCTAGGAGACTAATATTAAAAAAAATCCTATTTTATTTTGTCAGCCCCAACTTAGCATCTTATTTAAATTTGATCCTTACTTTTAAGGCTAAATATCATTAAATACCTTAGAGTTTACATAACTTTGCACTTATATTCTTTTTTGACATTTGAGCACCCTCTAGTTACATGACTTTGCACTGCGGAAATGGTCACATCAAAATCCCCTAAGGGGTGTTCTAAGAATCCACACAAAAAAAAACTCAAAATCCACGAAGAAGATATAATAGAACTTTTTTATAAAAAAAAATTTGTGCTTCTAAGGCTTACAATCCTCCACTTAAGTAGAAAACATGATAGACTCCAAGCCTTAACCGAAATTTACCAAAAATATAAAATAACAAAATCATCCTTAAAAGTCTCCCTATAATAGATAAAACAAATCAGTCCAAATTGAATCAAGATTGAATTTGTTTCCTATCCTAAATAATGAAAACAAGTAAAAGCAAGTGTTGATGGAATTTCAAGAATCTGTCGATCTGGATAGCTTCGTCTCGTTGAGATTGACAATTTTCTCACACACACACATATGACTTCGATGTATGCTTTGAGAGATACGACATGTTATTCATTGTAAGTAAAATCATTTGATAGGGTCCGTTTGAGCTTTTGATGATCCTTCTTGACGAACGCATCTCCAATCCATTCTAAATCACTTTGCATTTATATACTTCATCTTTTATCATATACCTTATGGTTTTCTAAAATAGCACTTTACTATATGTTCTTAGTTAAACATTATAATAATATTATTAAATATTGAAAATATCTCTAATAATTTTCATGTAGCTCGTATATGATAAAAATCGATCAACTATACCCCTGAAATTGGTATTTTCAAGTTAAAAACTCACTTTCAATATTATTTACTTTGACTTAGAGTTTCCTGAAAATTAGTTTCTTACTCTAATTCAACCAATTTTGGAATGATAATTAATCAACTTTTATCATGTACATATCACATGAAAACTTCTAGCAGAATATTACAACATTTAACTAAAATAAGGTAGTTTAAAGAGCAATAGTAATTTAACTATTGATAGGTATATAAATACAAAGTAATGTAGACTATAGGGTATTTACATGTCAAGAAAAAAGACAAGGTATATAGGTACAAAGTAATGTAGACTATAGGGTATATTTACATGTCAAGAAAAAAGACAAGGTATATAAGTACAACGTCAGGTAAACTATAAGGTATTTAAATGCTATTAAGCTTACTTTTAATCACATTCGTATACTATTCAATGAATGGTTATGGTTCACTCTAGGTCTAGGTATTATTGTGTGTGCGCATATACATGTACAATACATGTATGTATGTATATAGTAGTATCTCACATTTGATTTCTAGGGTTTTTATTTTTAAAACTCAAAAATGGTCCACCGGTATTCATTTCTGAACTCATTCCACTACATCCGCCTTTGTTTGACCTTGAATGAGTTTATCGGCTAGTAAACCAAGTTTGTCTTGACCTTTCAAAGAGGGTTGGGCCAAACTTGGCCATCACTGTAATTTTATCATTTCTACGGTCTATTCATACTATCCCCGTCCTAATCGCAAATGCAGCATCAATTCATGCTCTTCATAATCAAATCTTTCCCGTTCTTAAATCGAATTTCCTCAAGAATCTGAGCGCCCTTCTTCTTTCATGGTTGACTTTGTGCCCGCCCCCGGATAAAGTAAACGTGGCTTATTATTCAACTAGTTAATGGAGTTTGGATAGACCAATTGCTGACTTTCAAAAGAGAGTTTGAGTATACTGTCTTTAATACTTTTAAGACTTGTGTCAAAACAATTGGTTTCACAAACTTGGTGAGTGTTTTGTTATTTTTTATTGTTTTCCTCTTTAACTGGTTTATTTAGAAACAATTATGCTGAAACCATTGGTTTTGATGTGTTGCTTGTACGGGCCTTTGTAGTAGACAAATATATCCCAAAAGAAAGGTTTATGTAGGTATCACATTAATGTTAATATCTTTTACATAACATCTGTAAAGTTTAAAATTTGACATTAATGTTAATTATGTTTAAATGTACTTCGACGTGCCAGTAGGGGTAGAAAACAATCGAATCAAATCAAATATCTACATCTTCAAGTTTGAATTCCGTTGGATTTATGATATTTGAATTTGGGTCGAATTGCAGAATGCTATTCATATTTGATTCATTTCTAAATTAAAAATTCGATAAATATTTGCAAACATTCGTTAGCCTAGTTGGTTAGTGGTTTGGGCTTTGAAGTCTCAAGTCCTTGGTTCGATTCTTGATATAACCTTTTTTGCCTTCCATAATTTCTTCGTAGATTTGTGCATAAACACCCGCCAAATTATATATTTGCAAATCTATCCTCAAAAGCATCATAATTGTTTATTTCTCTTCTAAATTGCCTTTTCATTCAAGTTTATGCCTCAATTGAAACTAACTAATTTTTTTTTAAATGTCTAATCTACCACTTAATAAATATAAATTATAAACAAATATTTAATAATCATACGAATTGAATATACATTTGGTTAAATTCTATTCATTTATGGCTCGAATACTAAAAATTATTCATTTATTGTTAGGTGGACTGCAAATCGAATCTGATCACATATCTAGACGAATAACAGTCGAGTTGTTTATTAATTACTTGGTTAACTTCCACCCCTACGTGCCAGAAGTCTAGTTTACAATAAAGTTTTTTTTGATATGGATCAAGTTGACACATGTTGAGTTTTGAGTTTGCTTATCTTTCCAGAAGTGTTTTGGGTGGAAGTAGATTATGACTTTGTAGATAGATGACAAATCATCATTTGCTTGTGTCCAAAGCATTGGAATGAATATAATTTTGCATTTTGTAATTTAATAATGAGCTTCTATAGTTTCCCAATGCTTATGTCGATTCACATTGATTTCAAAACTGTGGTTTGTTGGCTATGTTCACTTGTTCCCTTTGTTATTGCCACAATATTCTATGTTATGACTCACTGGTGGTTTGTCGACTTTAACTGCTTAGTTTAGGAAGTGATCAACATGATCCTCCAGAGCAATCTTAGAAAACTTATATTATGTTTAGTGTTTAACTGATTATTATCTTTGTCCCACCTAAAATTCTCGTAGCTACATCATCTAGAGGCTACGTTATTTATGTTTCTTGATACTTTTTCCTTATCATTTTTCAAGGAAAATTGTTCCTAATCCTAAGAAAAAGAACAAAGCTTTATTACCCCGGTAAAAAAGTTAAAAGCTTAAAACCCCCTGGATTCCCTTTTCATTCAGCTGCCCCCCTTTCTCCACCATTATCCCTAAACTATTAGAGCAGTGGCAATGTTCATTACGAGAATATCACTTCAATTAGGTAACACAAGATTTTTGTACACCACAATAACACCACTCTCAATCAGGTACTGCTAGATTTTTTGACATGTTCAAACGCAACAAATAATCTTTAAGGTTTTAGTAATCTCACACTTGGAATTGCTATCATGTAAGCAAACTTAGAAAGTAAGCATTGGTAATAATGACCCGATTTTTGTAAATTCTTGCAGCTCTTGCTAAATTAAAAGAACCTTATAATCTGTTTGGATAGAGGAATTTGATTTCAAATTATAAAATTGGGCCAATTCTAATGCTTAGATACAAAAGAGTTTTAGAATTTGAATTTAACCTAATTTCACTTGGGATTTAACACAGCACTAAGCTTCAAGTTGCAAATGACACTCATATATGCCTCATTTCCCATTCCAATTACCAACAATGATCCTCTCAATTCTCTTGACCCTCTCTCCCTCTCCTCCCTGCATCTCTATCAATGCCCTGGCGATACCCCAACCCTAATTCATCCCCTCCCCCAATCAATCGACTCTCAAGCCATAATCTCCCCTCCAGTGACAACGACGATCATTGACAACCGTGAATTCTCTTTATACTTTGTTTCCCCCTTTCTTTCATCTTGATTACTTATATCTCTGCCAATTTCTCTTTTCCTTAACTGTAGTCTTGATTTTAGTTAAGAGTATCGATTTTTTTCATTTTTTGGCTCCTTTCTTTAGAAATTTTCTCCTAATTTATCATCATCTTTAATGTATTAAGTTATGATATGATACTCTGGTTAAGTAATTTGGAACTAATTGCATCATATTTAATGCATTGTTTCTTATTAATATGCCCTTTCTTGTTTCACTTGAGAATTTGAGAAAATTGCAAGAACATTAAAGGATTTACTAGCATTATATCAATATACTTTGTTCCTGAGACACCATTGAAGAAAATTTATTTTGCAAACAGTTTTGCCCTATATGAAAGTATACGTAGCTGCTTACGTGCATATTTAGTAATTTTGGTGAATGACAAATTGTTATAGGCTATTTAGCTACAGTAATTGCTTATTTCAGATAGAGAAATTGTTTTGTTCATCCAGAAGATATAGGCACTTTGCATTTCCCAAATCTCACATTTGCCCATATAATAAATAGCTAATTTTAGTGCTTGTTGAGCGAAAAGCCCCTCAGGCTGGTAAACAGAAACTCGTCTATTTTTAAGTTTTGTTATCTAGGATTCAAGGATATGAGATTGTGTGTAAAATTGATTTGTATCACATAATGTTAATTTCTCACAAGTTCATAGAATATGATAAAGAGTTGACTAGGTCTGGAATTGGTTTAAAAAAATGACAAACAGTTAACTATTAATGCAAATTATGATGTTAAGTTCTACTTTGATTTTGCTTATGATGAATATTTAGGCAATGCATGTAACTTTTTGCTCAAATTACACATGTTATAGATATAAGAAACATACCACTCGGCTAGTTGTGCATGTTTTCCAATCAGAATCTACTAATTGAATAAGTGGATATATACAGGATAGATGAAATTCAAAACTTTAGATCCTTCATAAGCTAAACCATGCATATATCTGTGATATCTAAAGATGGGTACTGATAAGTGTACGATAAATCCTATATTACATTTGCACTACAATAACAATAATATGCGGTCCTTATTGACTGATAAATCTTGGTAGCAATTTACAAGGAAGGACCACCCCACATTTTTTATTGTCGTAGTATAAAAGTAGTTTAGAATGTTTAGTTTAGTATCACTGCTCTTCAAAAGTTACACTTCGAATATTTATCCATTTTCTTGGTGTTATAAAACTATATGACTGAGATCTTGCCAAAACATCAACATAAGAAAGC